>JBBCBC010000008.1:34394089-34949033 GCA_037126765.1 Stenogyne calaminthoides | reverse complement strand
AAATTTATAGATAAAAGGGGAGAAAGATTTTCTTTGAATTTTGTTATGGAATGAAGATATGTATTCTTGGAATGCAAGATTATCTCATTAAATTCAAGAAATCTCCCACTTGGTTATTTATAAGGAAGATTTCGAAATTTTGAAAGATAAAGGGCAAGAAAGATTTTCTTGATTTTCTTGAAAAGATATTATGGAAGATATGTATTTCTTGAAATACAAGAATATCTCATAAATTCAAGAAGATCCAAATCTTGGATTCTTGCCTATTATTTTCGAAAATATCCGAGTAAGTGGGATTTTGTGGAATATTATAATTATGGGAAAAAAAATATAGGGGATATATTCAAGATTTCTTGGAGATCAAGAAAAGATTTTCCCACATTATATTGCCCACAATTTTCGACCACTTGTGCTCTATAAATAGGGGATGATTCTTTCATTCCCAAGTACAATTCCATGTGCTGGAAAAATTAGTAAATCCACAAAGGTGGTGCAACATAATTTATTTTCCTTTTGTTAATTGTTCACAAGTGTCCTACCACCGGATAGTCGAACAAGGATTAAGGGAATACTTGGGAAGTTCTTTTGGTTAGTCTAATCAGCCAGATCTCTGTCATCCCAAGAGGTACGTTCACGTAAACTCGTAGAATTCCGCATGCGTAGGATTTACGTGATATAATTATATGCATGATATGTTGTTGGATTATTATTTGAATTAATATAGGATTAATTCATGCTATTAATAATTACAAGAATTAAATTTGTATTTAAATATTCACCCCGAATAGATCTGTGCAACTTATTCCCCAACACTGATGCATCATCCTTCTCACCTGCATGGCCAGATGGACCAGCTCCATCATCAGGTGGTCCTCCCCCTGTTGGAGTAGAAAGCAGGTTTCTCCAGAAGGTTTGTTGTTTAATCAAAGCATCTATGTTCTGCTGGATAGAAGTAATCTAATCAGTAATGAAAGAATTTATAAAATGAACAGAGGGTGTACCATTCTTTCTGTTACTGTATAAGGAATGTTGCCAACAGGATGGGCAACATTTTCGGCTTGCGGTGCAGGATCTTTCAAGGGTAGATCAACAGTACGGTTTCCAGACCTCAGTACATGTGAGATACCAAAACTTGGCAAATACCCACTGATCCTCTCTCCTCTAGGTCTCTCAAACTCCAGTCTATCCAAGAGTTGACAGATCAAACTTGGATATGACAGAATGGTTCCTTCATAGTGTTTACCAGCATAGGATACAATGTTGTCAAATATGATTTGACCCATTGTTGAATTTGTTCAGGTGCACAATCTTGTACAGCAAGAATGCATGTTCCTTGGTTAACACAGTAGAATTCTTGGAAGACAACCAATTAGAGACTAGCAGCTTATGCATCACAGAGTATAAAGAGGTTAGTTTTGCAGCAGAAAATTGTAAAGTCCACACATAATGTCTACCACCAGTGATGACAGACATCACTTCCCTTATGTCCAATTCTCCGGAATCATCTTCCACTTGTTTAGTCTTCAGAAAAATGTTTATAATTTTAGGGGTAATGGTAACAACATTGTATCTAAACCTTACTTTCCCATAATTTGAAGACTGCCTATTCCCACAACTCTTCTTAAGATTAGCATAAAATTCAGCAACCCAAGAAACATAATAAGGTTTGGCATATTGTAGAGCATGCAACAGAGATCTACTATCAAGCAAACCTATCCAATTTTGAGCTTCAAAATCAGGCATTTTGATTATCCTTTCATCCACAATGAATCTCTTAAGCATTGATCTAACAACAACAAATTTTCTATCATGCTAAACCTTATCATCTGAGTCAGAGTCAGATTCCATTACCTCATCAAAGATTTGATCAAGTTCATCATCAGACTCATTTTGTTTAGGTTCATTTTCTTCAGGTTCCTCTTCTTCAGGTTCATCATCCTCAGGTTCATTTTTCTCAGGTTCATTTTCCTCAGTATCCTCAGCTTGAGGATCAATGTCTGGTTCAGAATCAGATGATTCAGCAAAATCTGTAGCAGTATTCACAGGAGGATCATTTTTCTTTTTGGTTCTCCTTTCCTTTTTGGCCAACAACTCTTACATGGTTAAGACATCATCTGAATCTTTTGGCTCAGCAACAGGAACATTTGGAACTGCCATCTCTTCATCAGAACCATCAACATGAATGGGATCATCAGAACTACCATCAGTTCTACGTTTCCCAGTGTAATCAACCTTTTTTGCCTAGGTTTCTCTGTGACATTCTTCTCTTTCCCCTTCTACCATCACCTCATCTGGGAGCCAATTGCTTCTTTCTTAGCCTAATGTTCTTCAATTTCTCCCCCATTCCTTCTGAATCAGAGGAGTCAGCAGCTTTCATTTCAACATCGGCTGTTTGATTTGGGTTTTCAGAAGGGTTTTCAGAAACAGGGTCAGCAATAGGAGTTTCTGAGGGTATTTCTAGAAAAGGTTCTTCAGGAATTTATGTGACTAAGGGTTTAGCAGAAAGATCAACAAAGTCATTAATGTTGACTTTTCTTTTGCCAACAAAAACATCAGGAAGAACATGAAGATTTTTCTCGAGCATTTGTTCAATGATCAGACGAACCAGAGATTGAGGAGTATCTTCAGGAAATTCGTACGGAGTGGGTTTTAGTACGGATGAAGAAGATGATCCACCAGCATTAGTGGAATCATAATCTGGATTTTGTGAAACCATTTCAGCGAGAAGGTTCAGAGGGTTTGAATTTTCTGGAGAAGAAGGTTTCGAGGGAGAAGGGTTTGCGTGAGTTTGTGATTACTTAGAAGTGACCGATGAGTTTTGTTATTCAGTCATTTCACCTTTCTGTCCAATCAAATAAATACACAGGCAATTAAAATAATGAAATCAGAAAATAGGAGGGAAAAGAAGCAAATGACCGAGAAATATGAAATAACACAAGAACAACAACAAACCTCGAATCCAATATGCAGCAACAATGTTTTCAGCTTTCAATATTACACATCACAGATAAATCGGACTTAAGTAGAGAAGAAAGAACGGAGGTTATTACACACATCCACAAGAAAATCGAACATGAGTGGGAACAAAGGTAACCACCCACTATTTTGAAGTCATGTGATCGTGTGATGTGTAAGTGACCGCCAAAACATTTTCGAAAAAATAGAAGACCATATCTAAAATTAAAAAGACACAAATTAGTTCACATAACTTGTTCAATCCACCAATTCAACTTATCCAGAACATCAAACGAATCATGTATGATAGATAAAGTTTAAATCACTTAAGGTTTCACAAAATGTCGGCACACATATATCTCAACACTCAATTTTGCATGAAATTCATCATCAAAGTGTTGCATATTTTGAATTTTTCTTTAAACACATGTTGACACTGATCCATCTTTTCAAAAAAGTGCATCGTAGTAGCGAGCTCCATGCCCCATAGTTACTCAATGGATTGTGAACAAATATGGATGTATATTTAATCACCTTTTGAAAAGAGAACATCGTAGTAGCGAGCTCCGTGTCCCATAGTTACTCAATGATTACACATCTAAGTTGTGCTTTATTTTTAATGCATTTAAGAGATATATGCCCATGACTTTGTATCTAAACCATGATTCAAACAATAAGATCAAAACACTATCATTTAAAGCTAAAAAATAAGCAAAAACAGCAGACAGACTCATTATTAGAACCACAATGTTGCTTCAAATGTTAGAAACATTTGTCACAACATCTAGTGTTTATTTTCAGATATAGCAAAGACCAAGAGATTTCCTAAGTGAAGAAAACCTCTCATAATCAAGGACTTTTGTGAAAATGTCAGCAAGTTGTTTTTCAGTAGAAATATATTCTAACTTCACAACTTCTTTCTCTACAAGATCTCTTATAAAGTGATGTCTTATACTTATATGCTTAGTCAAAGAATGTTGCACATGATTCTTGGAAATATTGATAGCACTAGTATTATCACAATAAAAAGTCAAAATACCACTTTCCAACCCATAATCATCAAACATATTTTTAAGCCATAGCAGTTGAGTTCAACAACTTCCAGCAGCAACATATTCAGACTCAGTTGTCGATTGTGAAACACAATTCTATTTCTTACTATGCCAGGAGATAATGTTGTTTTCCATGTAAAAACATCCTCCACTAGTACTTTTTATGTCATCACAATCACATGTCCAATCTGCATCACTATAGCCAACTAAAGAGCAATTAGTATCCTTTGAGTACCAAATACCTAGATCACATGTTCCAGCCACATATCTTATAATTCTTTTTACAGAATTGAGATGTGATTCCTTAGGATTAGCTTGATATCTAGCACAAAGACAGACACTATACATAATATCAGGCCTACTAGAAGTTAAGTACAAAAGGCTTCCAATCATTGATCTATACAAAGTAGGATCAACATCTTTTCCAATCAAGTCTTTACTCAACTTTTGAGTTGAACCCATAGGAGTTTTCATAATTTTAGCATTTTCCAAACCAAACCTTTTCACCAGATTCTTGGCATATTTGTTTTGACAAAAGAAAATATCATCTTTCATTTGTTTCATTTGAAGACCTAAAAAGAAATTTAGTTCTCCAACCATGGACATTTCAAAAGTACAGGTCATTTCTTTAACAAAACTTTCAAGCATATCATTACTAGTTGAACCAAATACAATATCATCAACATATATTTGAGCAACCATGATATCATTTTTAGAATTTTTAATGAACAAGGTTCTATCAGCTTCGCATCTCAAAAATCCAAACTCAAGTAAGAAATCAGTAAGTCTACCATACCAAGCTCTAGGTGCTTGTTTTAGACCATATAAAGCTTTCTTTAACTTGTAAACATGATTAGGAAATTCTAGATTTTCAAAACCTTTAGGTTGTTCAACATAAGCTTCATCATCCAGAATACCATTTAAGAAAGCAGCTTTAACATCCATTTGATGCAAGTTAATGTTAATGAAACATGCAATAGCAAGAAGTAATCTAATAGATTCTATTCTAGCAACATGAGCAAATGTTTCATCAAAATCTATTCCTTCAATCTGAGTATAACCTTGAGCAACCAATCTAGCCTTGTTTCTCACAATATTACCAGATTCATCAGTTTTATTTTTGAAAATCCACTTTGTTCCTATGACATTAATATCAGAATTAGGTCTAGGTACAACAGTTCAAACATCATTTCTTTCAAACTGATTAAGCTCTTCATGCATATCATTTATCTAATTTTCATCATTAAGAGCTTCTTTAACATTCTTAGGCTCAATTACAGAATGATAACACTCAAAAGTTACCTGATTGCATATGGATGACATGCAAACTGATCTTACAAAGTTATTGATGTGAATATCCATTCTTCTTCTAGTTTGTACGCCAGTGGTAGCTTCTCCAATGATCTGATCTGATGGAGGACTTTTCATTATCTTTGTTAAGGGAAACAACTATTTTGGATACTGTGAATCTTGTGACAGATTTTTAGTATTTGAATTTTTGGGTAATGTTGTATCAGATGTTGAAGGAACATTCTGATCAACATCCTTACTATCTTCAGTGTCATCAGTATCTCTGGATACTTCTATAAAATCTGAGACATTGTCTTCAACACTTTTTCCTGCAAGACTTGCAAGTTCATCAAATACCACATTAACAGATTCCTGCACTGTATCAGTTCTCAAGTTATAGATTCTATATGCCTTGCTATTCTTAGAATATCCTAAGAAAAATCCTTTATCACTTTTTGAATCAAACTTGTGCAACTGATCTCTATCATTAAAAATGTAACAAACACAACCAAACACATGAAAGTATTTCAAATTTGGTTTCTTGTTATTCAGAATCTCATAGGGAGTACAATTACTACTAGAACGAATGTACACTCTATTCACAATGCGACAGACAGTATTTAAAGCTTCAGCCCAGAATTTCTTAGAAAGATTCTTTGAGGTTAGCATAACTCTTGCCATTTCTTGCAAAGTTCTATTCTTTCTTTCAGCAATCTCATTTTGTTGTGGAGTTTTAGGTGAGGAAAACTCTTACAAAATACCTTTCTTTTCACAAAAATTAGTAAACAAATTGTTTTCAAATTCTCTTTCAGGATCAGACCTTATCCTACTGATCTTTAAGCATAAAAAAGTTTTAAACCTTTTGTAAAGAATTTTAAACTCAGAAAGGGTATCAAATTTTTCTTTCAGAAAAATAACCCAAGTATATCTAGAAAAATCATCTACAAGAACATAAGAGTACCTTATTCCACCTAAACTTTCAGTTTCCATAGGACCCATTAGATCCATATGAATCAACTCACAACACCTGTTTGTTGTACATGCTGACAACATCTGATGTGTTATCCTTACTTGCTTACCTTTCTGGCATGGTGTAGGTCCCTAACGGGTTTCGTGAGGGCAGAAGTCTAGAGGGGATGGGTGAATAGACTTCTGAAAACTTTTTCGTGCAGATCAGGTGTGATTGTAGTTTGCCTGATCAGAGTACAAGTGAATCAGTTTGGACTGATATCCAACTTACTAATCGCCTGAGGGCAGATCAGTTTGGTGTCTATCAGTTTAACTGATTGTGCGGAAACTAGTTAATACCCGTGTGAAAAACCAGTTTATAACAAATCAGAATCCGAAGCTGTTTTCAATCAGATGACTATAGAGTCAATCTGATCAGATCAGTAGCTTGGTGCTAGCTGATCCTAACTCAGAATATGTATGCAGATTTGATCAAGTTGTGTGCAATAGTGTAAAGCAGTTAATCAAACAAGTAAATTCACACAAGATTTATAGTGGTTCGGACAACCAGTCCTACGTCCACTCTTCCCTAACACAAGGGGCACCAACTTAACCAACTTGGACTTAGTTTATTGTGTTAGTCCAACACATTACACCAACAGATATTTATAGAGTTCTCACTCAACCGATCCCAGAAATCAGAACTAGAAACCCTAGTCTGAAATCTTGCAAAACAAACTTAACCTAACTTTTGGTTTTGGGTAAGATTTGTTATTTCCAACTTGAAATCTATCCTTGTGTTTAAGTAGCCTAACAGCTAGAGGATGAGATTTCTGTGCTAAGAACTATGAGATGAACACTTTAGAAAAATAATCTTCAAGGTTGTGTTCTTCGTGCGGAAATTTGGCTATAGTATGAGTTTCTTGATAATTTCCGTTGTACTCATTATGAAGAGTAATCCCATATATATAGACCTCGAAATCAAAGAGCTGTTGGAGAGCAATTTGAATTTCCGGCAATATTTAGTAGATTTGCAGGATTGATTTGAAGTGCTTAGAGACGGCATGGCCGAAAGCGTGAATAGTGTCTTTTGTAGCCGTTTTGACTTTACAGCACCGAATCCCGCAGTGTCAGCCTTTTTACGTAAATTTCGCGCTCTCATTGGTTTAACAAGTACAGCACTTCAGTGTTTGTTCTACCAACTAAAGTTTGACAATCTTCTTGTCGAAGATTCGTATGATCTGGTGTAACATTTAGTTAACACTAGGAGTGAGCTGGCCTGATCAGATAACTGATCAGTCTACCAAGTAGAGTCTTCTGATGCAGGAGGTCTTAGCACAACTTGCAGACTCGGGTGATGTAGGTCTTCTGGTCTTCTTGAGTCATCTGATCTTAAGGTCTTCTGAACTTGAGCTTTATGTCTTCACCTGGTCATCTGACTTCTTCTTGTCTTCTGACTTGTTTAGTCTTCTGATCATCTGACCTTATCTGGTCATCTGATAATTTTGACCTGACCTATACATATTGAGTTCCCCCTCAATATGTGACCTATCTTTTACATCAGCTATCTATACATTTCAGCTGGTCATCTTAATCTGATTCTAAATCATCAGTCAGCTAACAGATCTGACTGGTCCTATTACAACCTATTTTGGAACTTCCATCAAAACTTAATACAAATTTCCCAACAATTTCTCCCTTTTTGATGGAACCAAAACACTTAATCAGAAAAATAGATAACATAAATAGAAATGTAGATAATGTAAAAACGTGCACACTTCAGAAGACAATGAGATGTTTTCTTAGAATTAGAAAGATAAAATATTTTATTCATATAGGTATGATCATTACAGATTACATAAAATGTACCTATCATCTGATTCCAAGTTGTCTTCTTCACACGTACTTGAACTTTTGACGTTCTTTGGGAATACCAAACAACTTGTACATCCTTTGCATCAGCTTGTCCAGATCTTCTCTTCTGTGAATCCCTCCTTTCTCGGCAAATCCGTAGTAAGCATCCTTAAATTTGAGGGTATCGAGCTTGTTATCTGGACACATAGGTGGGAGAAGTTGTTCGAAAGGGGGAGCTTCAGGTATCAATGTCATAATCTTCCCTTCCTTCATCACAATCTGGTAGAAGTCTGGATACTTCGTTTCTAACCAGTTCCAGAATTCATCATTTTTAGCCTGGTCTTGATGAATCGAAAATTCTCTCCAAGATGTACACGTCACATAGCCATTCTGCTCTAATCTGATCCCATTCTGGAAGCAGATCTAACCGGGTACAGAGGATGTCTTTAACTGGTGCCGGAAAGGCTTTCTCCTCCCAAGCAATATCTTCTGCAGCAGCTTCCTTCTTTCTCTGCTTTCGGATGTATGTGATGTTTAGACCTTTGGCTTCTGCCAACTTCTGCTTCTTAATGGTAGCTTCTCTTACTCTCTGTCTGTTTTGATCTTGAATTTGTTCAGGAGACATTTGGCTCTTGGTAGAGAATATTTGCCTTGTCTCTGAACTTCAGCAGTATATTTCACCATCTTGCCCTTACCTTTCTTTCTCTTCAGAGTCTGCTCAGGTTCGTCTTCTTCTGCAAGTTTCTTCTCAAGTTCAAGGCTCTTGGCCTGATCATCAGAGTCTATCCTTTGATGTACAGAAGAAGAGAAGTCTTCAATCTTATCCACTCTGGTAGTACCATCAGAAAGGGTTATCTTCTGCTCAGTGATCTCCTTTCTTTGATCCTTAAGCTCTTTGCTATGTTTCTCCACAGTCTCTTTTAGTTCAGCAACATCAGGTGAAGTAACAAGATCAGCAGATAGAGTGGCTTCAGGCAAGTCAGATACAGTGGCTTCTGGTAATGATGCAGTGGTTACCATCTGCATCTGTTTTTCTTCTTTCCCTTGTCCTTCCCCCTTTTTGGTTTCATCAAAAAGTTTGGACAACCTGTTATTCAGAGCATTAAATTGCCTTGTCATCTCCTCCCTGAGTTCTTCAACAGCAAGAGGAGTGATCTGAGCAGTTGCAGAAGGTGCGGGTGCCAGAAATTTCTTAAGAGCAAATTCAATATCCTTCCTGGCACGTTCTGTAGAAGCCACAAAATGCTTCCAACCCAGATCCATGTGAGTGTCAGTCTTCTCCAGGGATGCCCAGACACTTTCCAGTAGAATATGTGTTTCACTGAGCATGTCCATCTGAAGTTTAAGTTTATCAAACTGGAGAGTGAGTTTCTCAGTAAGAGGGTTAACCAGTTGCATCACATCAAAAAGGATACCATTATGCATGTGTGTGAGCTTCTCAACTGTGAGCTTTCGTTCTCTGTCAACCAGATTCGTTTGCTCTTCTTCAAACCGCTTCATTAGATCTGATGTGAGAGCTGTGAATTTCTCTTCAGTGGCAGCCTTTACTTCATCTTGAATTTTCTCAGATCTAAGATCTAGGGTATCGAAGCTCAGCATCTCAGTCTGGTCAGATGTTGATGCCTTGCCAAGATGGGTCTCATCTGCAGCACCCACTCTTGGTTCATCGGCAGCTTCTTCCTCATCAGCTTGAGGTTCTTCAAATTCCCTGGCAACCCCAAACTTGTCATGAATTAGCCATCTGATATCATCATCAGAGGCCAACTCAATGGCACTCTCAATCCCAGCACTCTCCAAACACTTCATCTCCAAATTCACAAAAAAATCAGAGCATAGAGATTCCATGAGGATCAGAAACTCCTCGATGCTCTTCAATCTGATATCTCTCCAGAACACGATCTCTTCTATCTGGTGCTGGATGCCAGGGTGTTGATCCAAATCTGGGCACAGATCCAGCTGATACTCCTTTATATGTTGCTTCATAATTCTTATGATAGGACTTCCTGAATCAGGTGAAGCAAGCACGGTTCTGGTGTTGAAAGGATTGTGAGAGATGGACATACGTATGTTAGATCTCTCAGGTTCTGGTATCTTTTCTGGAGATTGGGGGTGAGGTGGGGATATATGTGGTTCACTGGCTATAGGTTGTTGAGGTTCAGGTTCGTTTGCCACTGGTTGAGGAGGTTCAGTTTCCTGAACAAAAGGTTGGGGGGGTTCAGTTTCAACAACTGAAGGCTGAGGAGGTTCAGTTTGTTCAGGTTCAAGGGTTGGGGGAGTGGGAGATTTGAGTGTGGGGTATGATCTGACTGGTGAGGGTAAGGGTGAGGGTGAGAATGTTTTGTGGGGAGAGGGTGGTGGTGATAATGATTTTTGAGGAGAGGGTGATGGTGATTTGGAAGTGGGTGAGGGTGATCTTTCTTTCTGGAAGATTTTGCTGAGAGGCAGAGAATCAGATGGTGATTCTCCCTCAGAGTGCTCCACTTCTGTTCCTTCAACAGTTCTCTCTCCTTCTCTTTCTCCTTCTACTTCTCCTTCCCTTTCTCCTTCTCCTTCGAGCATCTGCTCGTCCCTTCCTCCACTTACAGTGTGCTCAGAACTGACTGCAATCTCCTCTTTTGATTCAACCTGAATCAGCTCCTCCGTTCTTTGAACTTGCTGAGAAGGACTAGGAACAATCTTCAGAGGAGAAGTGACTCTCTTCTGACGTTTCTGTTGAGCAGCTGGTTTCTTGGCCAGGTCCTTCCTCTTCAACCTCTTCTCTGGGATGGCCGTTCCCTGCGCTTCTGATTGTATCGAAGATACAGTTGCCTTTTCTTTTCCCTTTCCTTCTCCCCTTTGTTTGGGCACATAGGGAGTAGGATCATCATCAGACTGACCAGGCAGAGACTCGTTCTTGCCCAAGATGGCCTTGTGCTTGGCTAGATACACCTTTGTACCATTCTCATTCCATTCATAATTGTTCGGCAGCTTGTCTGATAGAATGATCGAGGCTTTGTGCATGAAAGAGCACTTGGAGGATAAGTACACTTCATTCCTCTCGTTCAGATCGAACTTCCCTGAGTCTTGACTTGAACATACCCAACCAATCCATATCAGATGCTTTCTTGATGATTGCAGTCATGACACTGATCTTATAAGAGGTGACAACATCAAGACTGTAGGTTGCGCACATAATCACCTTCTGAACAATCTCAAAGAGAAGACGATATTTCCTCTTCAGATATGGAGCTTTGACATTTAATGTATGATCCTTATTTGCTGGTCTCAACAGTTCGGCTTCAAGAAAATCTTTCTCTCCTACATCAGTTGTGAAGGTTTCTGGGTTGATGCTTCCTCGAGTGAGACCAAAGATTCTCTGAAGATCATCATTCGTGACTCTTACTTCCAATCCTCCAACGGAAGAAATCAAATCAGCATCAATATCCTCGTCCTTCTGTAGGTTATATAAAAACTCTAGGGCTTCATGAGTGTGGACTATGCTTTGATGTCTGTAGCAGTATTGCTCAAGACCACACGCTCGCAGGCACTCCAGAATTTCCAACGATTTAGGATCTGAGATGACCGAAAATACTACATATTTCTCATCAATGATATCCTTCTTCATTGATTCGAAATATCAGATCTTTTTGCCTTGGCCCTTTCGTGCAATAAGATGTGTCATTTCTGTATGATATGCAAACTGATATAAGTTTGAGTGAAATATTTCAATAAACTCAGTCAAACCAACAATCTAAGCATGAATTAAGCAAGTAAGCATATAGATCGTTGCATATAACAGATATATATATTACAGACACATAGCAGCACGATTTGTAAACCTAATAACCACTAGAAGTGATTTTATGAAGTACTTACAAGAAAATTACCAGATATTGATTCGTAGGTTTGAATAAACGTGGAAATAGAATCAATTGATTTTGGAAAATAAGTTCTGAAGATTTTGAAGGTATGATCTTTTAATAAAATGATAGGATGAAAGAGTGGAAAGAGGTTTTCGGAGAAATGATTTGTGCTTATATTATGCGAGGGAAACCTCTTTGCACAACTTCCCATAAGTACTCAAGTGTCCGTGTTTTGAAATCAATGGCTGAGATTAGTCGACTGTAAAGTGTTTTTAATCGCACGGTTGAGAAAAGTAGTCTTTTCGTATTTTGGACGCGAAAACCCGCAATAAAACGCATTAAATACATATTCCCATGTCCGCATTTAATGTTTTGCAGAGCATTCGTCACAAAGTTAAGAGAACAGTAGTAAAAGCCAATTTATATATAAAAATGATCAGAAAGAGATAAATAAGAAACGTATCTGACTGATTGATATTGTAATCAATCAGTTACCACTGTGATCTGATCTGGTTGGCTTGATTACTGTTGACCTTATTGATGGTAGCCTATCCCTTTGTATTTCCCAACAATATTCCACTCATCTGATCATATTCCTGGTTGACCCAATCTGATACTTATCTGACCCATGTATCTGATCCACTTATCTGATCCCCTTATCTGATCCACTTCAACATTAAGCTATTCAGTACTTCAGAACTCAGGATTTTAGATTTCTCGTTCAGGCCATTCTGATGTTCAGCTGTTTTGAACTTCAGTCTTCTTCCATTCAGGCCACTTTGCCTTGGAATTTGTGTCATACTCCCGCCAAAGCCTTAACTTCGGGGAGTCAAAAAGTCGCCTCGATTCCCTAAGTCGGCGTGATGTGACAGTTCTCAATGATGGTCTGGATACTTTGTGATATCACACGCCGTAAACTCATCCAACCATCATTCGCGTTCTTCTCACGCGTTGTCCTGGCGGTGCTAATTTCTCTAAAAGGTCCTTGAGAAATTAAATTTGCACTTCTACCCCTGTTTTTCATCTATAAATAGATCTGGGGTTTTATACACACAATATAAACCATTCACCTTCTTTATCTTTAACTTATACTCCATGTTTTCCGGTGAACCCTTGTTTCCGGTGAAACATCCGGCAAAAACTTTTAACCCTTTTCAAATGATTTCAGCTTCTCAAATCAACCTTGTCCTTCCCTTATTCCTGCTTTCGTCATCATCGAAGATTACACATACGATTATTGCCAAGCTTCTCTACCACCGAGGCGACGGATCTTCCATCGCAATTGAGAAGACACTTCTCCTAACCGTATGCAACTTGTGTGCCTATCGAGATGACTGAATTAGCATCAACAGACTCAGTCTGATATAAAACATGGGTTTTTTTTATACGATCTTGATCGGACATGATAGATCTTGATCAGACAAAACCCAATATTTACATGTGACAATTGTGGCCATGTGGTCTTTGCACCACATCTTTGGCACTTGTGTCTATTTAACAGCTGGAGACCCCATTGATTTTAGGACTAGGGGGTTTCTGGCTTAGAAATCCTTCAATGCCGCTCTCGCTCCTCACTCCGAAGCTCTGAGGGTGGCTTAGGATTATTTCAAAGCCTCTCACACCCCTTTTAGGGTTGGGGGGAAAATGGGAGCATCAGGCTCTAAAATCTTCAGAGCCTCTCTCCCCCTCTTTAGAGTTGGGGTTTTAGAGACTACAATCTTTACAGCCTCTCTCACCCCCTCTAGGGTTAGGGTTTATGATTTAGGGTTTAGGGTTTGATGTACTGACCTCCGGGTTCTCTTGTACTTGTAACTTGTAATGTAAATTCGACCTCTGGGTCTTTATTAATGAAAAGTTCTATTATTTAATTGTTGTGTATTTTTTGTTTCCTTATGCGATTGAAGCTTTAATCTTATGTAACTTGCTTGTTTAACATTAGCTTAATCGACTTACAAAATTTGAAACAACCAATCTGATCAGTTCCTTGACTAATCTGATAAAGCTATCTCTGATCAGTTCCTTGACTGATCTGCTGATCAGTTGAGTTACCTTACTCAACTAATCCTTCTTAACCTGGTTAGTCTCTCAACCAGCTGGTTCTGGAGATCAGTCCACCAAACATTTCTGGTGCATTTTCTCCAAGATCCGTAAGCCCTAACTCATCGTTGATAATTCTCTCGAATCGATCTCAAATTTACGCTTATCAAGATAGATCTTTTCCATTCTGATATTCTTCTTTTCAACATGATCTCTTATAAAATGATAAAATGATGTCTGACATCCACATGCTTGCATCTTGTATGTAGAACAGGATTTTGAGTAATTGCAATAGCACTATTACTGTCTGAGAATATAGGTACGTTCGTAGCTATAATGTTATAATCCTCACCGCCGACTTTTAGCAGAGCGGTTTGGGAGCAATGACTTTTCTGCAGCCCATATATTCTCGCCTTGAAGAGTAGATGTCGCGAATCGATGTCCGCTTTTTGAAAAACATGAGATCGGGCTTACTACCTAAAACACATGTACATGAGGTTGACTTCACACAATTATCGCGACCTCCATAATCGTAATCGAGATACCCACTAAGCTCTAGATTATCATCGATGGGTAGAATAAACCAAGGTTTATTGTCCCTTCAGATACTTAAGAATCCGCTTAGTCGCTTTCTAGGTGGCTTTTTACATTGATTTGCCTCGAATCGCACATACACCTCTTCGCGAAATGTTATATCCGGTCTCGCTAGCGAAAAAGTATAGTAGAGATCCAATGAGAGCCCTATATTCTTTCTCGATTGGTTTTCTCGACCATTCTTATCCGGATCCATCTTGAATCCAAATCATCATAGGAATTCTCGCTTCCTTACGCTTTAAACTCCAAACTTAGCCAATAAACTCCTAGTGTACTTCATCCGCGATGAATATCCCTTCAGATTTTGCTTAACTTGTAGACCCGTAAAGTAACTCATCCGACCCATCATGGACATATCGAACTTCCCTTGCATCGACTTTTGTCAATTTATCACATAAACTCTTGTTGGGAGATCCTCAAGATGATGTCGTCCCACATAAATCAACCATCGAATATCTTCTCCATCTTCTATTCTCAATAAGGTTCATTCCATCGCCTATCAAGAACCGAGAGATCAGATTGCTACCAAGCTCGAGGAGCTTGTTTTCAGCCATAAAGAGCTTTTTTCTTAAACGGTACACACTGGTCGCTTTTTTCAAAGCCGAGGTTGTTCAACATAAACTTCCTCAAATTAGTACCCCGCTTAAGAATGCACTTTTACATCCATCTCGATACACAATAAACCCTTCGGCAAAGATAAGCGAAAATAGCCGAATGGCTTCCAGACGAGGGACTGGTGCAAAGGTCTCATCATAATCAATTCCTTCTGATTGTGAATACCCCTTAGCAACAAGTCTTGCCTTATTTCTGGTTATGACATTATTCTCATCTCTCTTGTTCTTGAATACCCACTTTATGCCAATCACATCTTGATGGGTTGGTCTGTCCACCAGTTTCCAAACCTGATTCCTCCCAAACTGTTCCAGTTCTTCTTGCATGGCTAGAATCCAATTTGCATCTTGTAGAGCTTCTTCTACTTCAGTTGGTTCCTTCAAAGACAGATAACAATAATAAATGACACTTTTACCAATCTGATGTCTAGTTTTGACTCTATCAGATGGGTCTCCGATGATCAGATCAGTTGGATGACTGGTTACCCAGGTCCTTCTTTTCTTATTTGCATCAGTTTGGAGAACATCATCCTCTTCTGATAGTAGTTCATTACTAGTGATTGGGAGTGGTGCAGAATTATGATCCACTTAACATGGACAAGTCTCAGTTGATGTTGGACTCATCATATGCTGATGTCTGTCCGTAGGAACTTCAGGTGTTCCCCAACCGTGATGATGGTTCGATTATTCTTTATCTCAAATTGCATCAAATTTCTTCATTGACAGTTATACGTACCTTAGGGTCTGATTGACCTGGTGAATTAGCAAGATCAAGTTCTGGAATATACACTGTTACGTGTTCTGATCATTTCTCCTTGATACTTAGCTAATCCATTTTCTGTGCATCAGGTACCGGTTGATCTGGTACCGCTTGTTCTGAGGCAGATTTCTCTTGTTCAGAAGATGTCTCATAAAAGACCACATGAGGTGTTTCTTCCACAACTAGGGTTCGCCTGTTGTAAACCCTGAAAGCCTTGCTAGATGAGGAATATCCTAAGAATATACCCTCATCTGACTTGGCCTCAAAAGTCTTCAACTGACTCTTCCCATTGTTGTGTATAAAACACTTGCAATGAAAAACATAGAAGTAAGAAACACGAAGTTTTCTGCCCTTACACAATTCATAGGGTGTTTTATAGTGAGCCTTAGTCAGAGAACATCTGTTCTGAGTGTGGCAAGCAGTATTGATGGCTTCTGCCCAGAAACGGCTTGGTGTTGCATGTTCAGCTAACATAGTGCGAGCAGCTTCTTTAAGTGTTTTGTTTCTCCGTTCTGCTACACCATTCTGTTGCGGAGTTCTTGCAGTTGATGTCTCATGTTGTATACCAAACTTAGTGCAAAAATCAGTAATAAAAGAATTCATAAATTATGTACCTTTATCTGATCTGATTTTCACTATACTGACACCCTTCTCATTCTATAATTTCTTGAGCAGCTCGGGTATCTTTGTTGTTGTCTCATTCTTCTTATATAAGAATACAACCCATGTAAACTTGGAATAATCATCCACGATTACCAGAGTATATTTGTGTTCGCTGAGACTGACTGGTGTAATTGGTCCAAATAAGTCCATATGGACCAGTTCCAATACTCTGCTAGATGCTGGTCCAGGGATTCCCTTGAATGAGGATTTAACTATTTTCCCTTCTGACATGCGACACATGTCTGATCCTTAGAGAATACCTCATTCAGAAGACCCTCAACCAAAGACATCATTGTTATCTTGTTAAGAGTTTTAAAGTTCAGATGATTCATTCTCTTGTGCCAGAGCCAACTGCTTCCTTTTGAACTCTTAACAATCAGGCATGCATTTCTTGGACAACTGTTCCAATCTGCTGTATAAATCGTACCTTTCCTTGAACCAGTTAACAAGATCTGTTGAGTAGCTCGATTCTTGGTAGTACACTGATCAGTCGAGAACTCAACACTGAATCCGTTGTCGCAGAATTGTGAAACTGATAACAGGTTATGCTTTAAACCTTCGACATACGAGACTCCAGAAACCTGTACATCATCATTTTCTAAGGTTCCAAATCCTCTGGTAAAACCAAAGTTATCTTCACCAAAGAGTACACGTGGGCCTTCTTGTTCTGTGTAAGAGCTAAGGAGATGTTTGCTTCCAGTCATGTGCCTTGAGCATCCACTATCGATGTACCAGATAGTTGCTTGTACACCTCCCTTGTTGGCCAAACTCACGCGAACCTGCAATCAAATCAGGTTTTAGGTACCCCTTTTGGATTGGGTCCTAGGGGTTAGAGTTGGTTTTAGGGATCCATACAAACAGGGCACTTATATTATAATCAGATAGATCAGAAGGCATGATTTGTCTCCCATAAACATCTACATAATCATACATCTCTTCATATGCATTTTGATCAGTATGATTATTTGTGCGAGCCTTGGGTGAGTCAGAAGACTTGGGATTTTTCCTTGTTGTTTGTCTTCTTTTAACCCAGTGGGGCTCAGGTGCAGCAGCCCTAGGTTTCTGATTGTAAGGGTATGTACCACAGCTACCATTAAAAGATTCATATCTTTTTGGCATAGATGGTCTTAGCAGTTTACCTTTAGCTTGCTTATTAGGCAACTGACCCTGATTAGGTTTCAGATTGGATTTCCCCCTGAGAGGTTGTCTTTTCTGATACCTAATCTGCTGATCAGGTCGAGGTATCTTCAGAAGATCTGGGTTCTTCTGTTAATTCCTCGGCTGATGCTTGATCAGTTGGGGTCCATTTCTGTTTCATTTCTGATTAGGCACTTGCCTTACTTGTTCAGCAGGTCTATTTCCCTTATTAGATACAAATTTTTCTTTATGTGTATCTATATCAGAAACTCGTTTGATTACACTTTTCTGAAATGAATCAAACGGGGCTTTTGAGGATGTAGAAGGGTTTTCATACCCAATTCCCTTCTTATTAGTTGTCGTACGAAAATAGTTGTTCATATCCTGAACGGTTTTAGAAGATTTCGTGAAAACCTGTATTTTCTTACATAAACTATCCTCAGTAGATTTCAGACTCTCATGTATTTGGAAGAGGTCATCAAACTTAGCTTGTAGGATTTTAAAATTTTCAGCTTGCTGTTTATTGATAGCCAGTTGTTCCTTAACCAGCTTCTCCTGATCAGAAGTGTTAACTTTCAAAACTTTCAGTTCTTTAGTTATCTTTTTTGAGCAAATTTCACCGATTTTAGTTCACCGCTTTTCTTTCAAAGATTTTCCTTAACAAAATTTGGTATTTTCAATCCTTAGCTTATCGTTTTCAAATTTCCACTATTGTATAAGTGTCTCTGCTGCAGAGAGAGAGTTCATCAAGCAATTTCTCGAATAGAGCCGCAAGTCAATCTCTCCAAAGAAATGTCTAATCATAGTTTGTGTGAATTAGAAAACATAGAAGGTTTAGATGTTACCTCAGTTTGATCTTCTTCTTTTGCCATCAGACAGATTTCATCATCAGAAGAGAATATCAGATCATCGTAGTGGTAGAAATCATCAGCATTACTTATCAGGCAGAAGTCTTCTACAGATGAGTAGCCTAAATCCTCATAAGGCAGATACGAATCATCAATCCCAGATGTATCAGCAACCATGGCTTTCCTGTCTCTATAACGTTGCTCTCTTCTGTTCCGCTTCTCTTTTTTCTTTTCGATTATCGTCCGGGGCAATCTGCTACCAGAATGACCTGGTTTCTCACAGTTGAAACATGCTCCACGATCCACGGAACTTCTTCTGCCAGGTGAGTCATTCCGTCTGTAGAATCTGTTAGGTGACTTACCTGTCTGATTGTAGTCTGAGTTTCTCCTTTTTGATTTATTTTCTCTCCTTTCATCAGATAGATCATCTCTTTTCTTATCTTCTCTGCGATCTTCTGTATGATCATTTCTTCGGTCATCGATTCTGGTCCTTTCGAGATCCGCTTACCGCCCTCCTATCTCTTCCTCTCGTTGTTTTGATAATCCCCGTGTAAAATCTACGATACTTACCAAGTTGAATGTTAGATTTTTCAAGTTTTTCTGTGAGCAAAGCAATCTATTGATTTTTTTATAATATTTCCAATAGGTTCAATGAACTTTGAGTTGTTCTTTGGTCGCCTTTTGAATGCAACTGATTTTGTTGTGGCAGGTGTGGCTTCAGCAGGCGACTCGTCTTCTTCTTCTTGCCCTCTTTCGATCAGATCGAACTCATGGGCTTTAAGGCTTAGGAACAGTTTGTTGGGCTTCATCTTAGCAATATCTTGAAAATCCTTTACTACTGTGACTTTCATATCCCACTTCTTAGTCAGAGATCTCAAGATCTTGTAGTTGATATCTTTATCTGACATTTCACGTCCAAGTTCCCGTAGCTTGTTGACTGACATGGTGATTCTTCCATTGAGCTCATTGATGGTTTCATTTGGAAGCATCTTAAGTTTCTCAAATTTCACCAGTTAAACTTTTAAATCTGCTATCTTTAATCAAATCATTTCCTACACACATTTAAAGAAAGCCGTATCCCACATCCGTTTGCATTTGTTTTGAGATACTTTATCTTTTCTCTCGGTTATCTTGTCCATCGCCTTCATGATTATGTGTCCGCTATCGATCCGAGTGTACAACTTTCATTCTTCAAAGATCCATCGTAAGGGGACTCTTTTCGACAAGGTTTCCAACCGAAAAGTCTGGATCACCTCCTCTGGTTTGGGTTGTCATAGTAGATGATGATGGGTCCTCGCTCAAGAACTTCCATCATCCTGCCGCTTATTGATCCCGTATGGTTGCTCATGTATATTGTCCAACTGATACTCATCAATGGAAAATTTAGGCAAATCATGATACATACCCGAAGTATTATCCATGTTGATCGTGAGTTTGAAAATAAATGAGATTTGAAAAAGGTTTTTCAAGATCAGTTCAAGTGACCACAAAGGTTCTTCCTCAAGAACCGATGATATTCAAAGCCAGTGGTCCGTAGAACCACTGCTCTGATACCACTTGTAGGTCCCGAACGGGTTTCGTGAGGGCAGAAGTCTAGAGGGGAGGGGTGAATAGACTTCTGAAAACTTTTTCGTGCAGATCAGGTGTGATTGCAGTTTGTCTGATCAGAGTGCAAGTGAATCAATTTGGACTGATATCCAACTTAATGATCACCTGAGGGAAGATCAGTTTGGTGTCTATCAGTTTAACTGATTGTGCGGAAGCTAGTTAATACCCGTGTGAAAAACCATTTTATAACAAATCAGATTCCGAAGTTGTTTTCAATCAGATGACCATGGAGTCAATCTAATCAGATCAATAGCATGGTGCTAGCTGATCCTAACTCAGAATATGTATGCAGATTTGATCAAGTTGTGTGCAATAGTGTAAAGCAGTTAATCAAACAAGTAAATGCACACAAGATTTATAGTGGTTCGGACAACCAGTCCTACGTCCACTCTTCCCTAACACAAGGGGCACCAACTTAACCAACATAACCAACTTGGACTTAGTTTATTGTGTTAGTCCAACACATTACACCAACAAATATTTATGGAGTTCTCACTCAACCGATCCCAGAAATCAGAACTAGAAACCCTAGTCTGAAATCTTGCAAAACAAACTTAACCTAACTTTGTGTTTTGGGTAAGATTTATTGTTTGTTCCAACTTGAAATCTATCCTTGTGTTTAAGTAGCCTAACAGCTAGAGGATGAGATTTCTGTGCTAAGAACTATGGGATGAACACTTTAGAAAAATAATCTTCAAGGTTGTGTTCTTCGTGCGGAAATTTGGCTATAGTATGAGTTTCTTGATAATTTCCGTTGTACTCATTATGAAGAGTAATCCCATATATATAGACCTCAAAATCAAAGAGTCGTTGGAGAGCAATTAGAATTTTTGGCTATATTTGGTAGATTTATAGGATTGATTTGACGTGCTCAGAGACGGCATGGCCGAAAGCGTGAATAGTGTCTTTTGTAGCCGTTTTGACTTTGCAGCGCCGAATCCCGCAGTGTCAGCCTTTTTACGTACGTGTCGCGCTCTCATTGGTTTAACAAGTACAACACTTCAGCGTTTGTTCTACCAACTAAAGTTTGACAATCTTCTTGTCGAAGATTCGTATGATCTGGTGTAATATTTAGTTAACACCAGGAGTGAGCTGACCTGATCAAATAACTGATCAATCTACCAAGTAGAGTCTTCTGATGCAGGTTGTCTTAGCATAACTTGCAGACTCAGGTGATGTAGGTCTTCTGGTCTTCTTGAGTCATCTGATCTTAAGGTCTTCTGAACTTGAGCTTTATGTCTTCACCTGATCATCTGACTTCTTCTTGTCTTCTGACTTGTTTAGTCTTCTGATCATCTAACCTTATCTGGTCATCTGATAATTTTGACCTGACCTATACATATTGAGTTCCCCCTCCATATGTGACCTATCTTTTACATCAGTTATCTATACATTTCAGCTGGTCATCTTAATCTGATTCTAAATCATCAGTCAACTAACAGATCTGACTGGTCCTATTACAACCTGATTTGGAACTTCCATCAAAACTTAATACAAATTTCCCAACACATGGTCCACAGATTTTTCCTTTTTCAAAGTTTAGATCAGGTAAACCAACATCAGCACCTAGTCTATGCAATTTCTGAATACTTCTGTAATTAGCATGACCAAGTTGTTGATGCCACAAAATAATATCATCTGCTTTAGCACTTTTACAAGTATGGTTTGAACCAATCAAATAACAATTATCAGCAGATCTATTGCCAATCATTAAGCATTCATCATTCTTATCAAACATATAACATGAATTCTTGTCAAATTTCACATGTAAATCATCATCACATAACTGACTAATACTAATCAGATTAGCAAGTAAACCTTTTACATGTAACACATTTGTCAACTTTGGAAAACCAGAAACATTCAATGTTCCTTTACCAATAACTTTACCTTTTGAACCACCACCATAGGTAACATGACCACCATTGTATGATGTATAATTAGTCGATGTTTGACTTGACCCGGTCGTGTGTCCGAAATAAACACTATCAAAATACCAAGATCCAGGAACACATGCTTTCAAAGATGTATACACAACATTACAAGACATGTTCTCATGAATCAACTTTTTAGTGTTGTTAACCTGTTTTATGGAATGTTCAATTTTATCGGTAAAAAATATTCCAAATTTTTATGTCCCTTCTTAACTTAGAACAATATGGACGAATGTGACCTACTCCAGCACAATAAAAACAGACATACTCTTTAAATAAACCATCAGATTTCTTTTGTTTACCTTTAACAGATTTTGGTAAAGAAGTTCCAGCTTTTACAAAAGAAATAGGTTCACAGGATATATGAGTATTCTCAAAAGATTTCTCAAAACCAAGTCCAGCATGATCATGTCTACCAATCATCAATACATCATTCAACTCAGTAGTGCTAGCAGAAAACTTTTTAAAGCTAAGAGTAGTGCACTTAAGTTCATCTTTCAATGCAGAAATTTCCACATCTTTTCTAGTTAAAAGAACTTCAAGCTTAACAAGATTTTCTTTCAAATCTGAATTTTCTAAAGATAATGAACTCAACACCTGTTTTTGAGTTTCTAGATCAGATTTAAACTTCAGATATTCAGAGTTACAATCAGCAGAACTTGATGTTTCAGCATTCATAATAGTTCCAGCAAAACAGTTAATCTCAGAATCATATTTACTGAATGTTGTTTCAGATGTTGTGATAACATCTGAATCTGTTTCAGACCAATAATCATCGAGATCATCATCAAATGTATCATCATAAACTATTCTAGCAGACATAGCACTTAGTTCACATTTATCAGTATCAGTTTCATCATCAGAATCATCACTTAAGGTAGCATTAAAGTTCATCTTCTTCCTAAGCAAGTATTAGCACATTCATTAACATAATGACCATATCCATAACATGCATCACATTTAACCTTTTTTTGTACTCAGGATCATATTTGAACTTGTTATCCTTAGAAAATTGTTTAGGTTGATTTAAACTGGAAGACTGACTTGGAACAAGCTTTTTAACAGGGGAGAAGAGTTTTTGTTAAATTTATCCTTTGATTGAAATTGACCATTTGGTCTTCTGAACTTTCCTTTTAGATAACTTTTGAATTGCTTAGTGATAAGATGTCTTCATCACATAAATCAGAAACATCTTCATCAGAATCAACTTCAGTTACATAAGGATGTTTACCAACATTATCAGAAGTTTCACCTCTAAAAGCAAGTACTTTCTTGTCTTTATCTTTCTCATGTTTATCATCATCTAACATATTTGAGTTTATCTCATAAGTTTTCAAGATACTGATCAATTCATTTTAACTCAATAAATCAGTGTTTTTAGCCTCTTCTATTGCACATATTTTAGCATCAAATCGTTTAGAAACAGTTCTAAGTATTTTATTGACTAACCGAGTGTTGGAAATTCGATCACCAAGTGAGTGTGACTCATTAGCAATCTCACTTATCCTTTCATTGTATGATGAAATGCTCTCATCATCTTTCATTTTCAAGTTTTCAAACTTGGTTCCTAACATTCTGAGTCTAGTCCTTCGAACACTTTCTGATCCTTCACAATGTTCCTGCAATATTTCTCATGCATCCTTAGAAGAAACACAGTTAGATATCAGTTTAAACATTGAAATATCAGTAGCAGTAAATATAGCATTAAGAGCTTTAGAATTGAAATTGATCGATGTGGATTCATCATTGGACCAATCAATCTCCTTTTTTACTTACGATTCTCCATCTCTATCATCAATTGTTCTTGGTGGATTCCAACCAGATAACACACTACGCCATGCTCTCTCATCAATAGACTTAATGTACATGCGCATTTTAGGTTTTCATATGGGTAATTTGATCCATCCAAAATTGGAGGTTTTAAAGACGGAGTCAGTGGATAATCCATTGCAAAAACACACTTTAAACACAGGACCTTTAACTTAGTGTATCAAGTTTATGGCTCTGGCGCCAACTGACAGTGTGTGTGCGTGCATTTTCAGAGTGTTGTTGAAAATGTTGTACAACATGTGACACAACATATGACAGCAGAAGCATAAAAACGCAGTGCAAAGGATTTCAAAATTTTGTATAGTCTGTAATCCAGACTATACGAACCTCATGGTTAAAAACATCATTATAACAGGTAGTGAGATACACACGAATCTCTTACAAGATCCTAAAAGGTATAGTGAAAAACCACACACCAAAATCAATCTATTCAATCAAGTAACTAGTGATCTTATTCAACCTAAAACTTGATCTAATAAGATAAAATCAATACTGATGGGAGAGATTGTATTCCCTCGACCAGTACACATATATAGAATAACAACGACCCTCACACTCCTACAAGAAATGATCACTCGGTTGTTCTCTCGGTTGTGTCTTGGATGTTACTCTCTTAAGTTTGGAGTAGAGCAAATGGGATTTCACTTTAACTCAAACTCGAAATGTCGACCAATGCAGTCTATTTATAGACATTCGACCAACTGCATTGTCCCATCCACTTGGTGTGAACATCCTTGAACTTCTCCTCCACTATCTCCATGATCTTGGTGTAACCACCCATGATCTTTCTATTCTCACTCCATCAGTGCAACCGCTTGATAATATCCAAGATTATCTTCAACCTGCAATGTAGGAAACATAGAGAAACACATCTATTAAACCGGAGTCAGTGTTAGGAGAAATGACAAATTTATGATGTTGTGCAGAATGTTGTCCAACATCTGGAACAACATCCGTGCAACATCAACAATTATAATGTACTCCTATATTTTCCGGAGTAATATTCCTCCAATATTACTTTCTTACAATTTTTTAAGTTTTTATAAATTACAAAATTCGTGTTGAATAAACTAATCAGTTGGCGAGGTGCCGATTGAATACTCGAGTTGTCAATTTAATCAAAAGTTAAGTTGCTTTTAGACAAAATAGGTACAATATTAAAAGTTGAAGGGCTTCTTTTATTTCTACGGGGGTATTTTTACTGTACAATTGTACATGTCATTAATAGTAATGGAGCGCTTTAATTCAAGTGAAACTAATACTTGAACCACTGTTTTCAAAACCGGGTTGAACCAAGAATCGGCCGGTAACCCGGTTAAAAAAGCACTATATAACCGGATTTCAGGTTGAACTGGGTTGAACCGGTCAAAATCGGTCAAAATCCGGTTCAACCGGAAATAACCGGATTTTTTCTTTTTTTTTTTAAATTAAATTATTAATTTATATTAAATATTTAAAATTTTAAATTTATATTCCTCTCACATTTTTCTCCAATACTTTCGATGTGGGATAAATGTATGAGGTGTGACAAAATTTATAAAATATGATATGAAAAGTTATTAAATATATATTTAAATTTTTGTAGGTGTATACTTATTTTGTTTTTTTAACTAAACATAGAAAAACGGTTGAACTGGCTTGTCTGAACTCGTCTCACGGTTCAACCGCCGACCGTGGTCTGTCTCTGGATTCGATCACCGGTTCGGTTATGAAAACATTGACTTTAACGACTCATCAATCACAAACTCTATTGTTAAACTTATTTATAGTATAAAATATATATTATTATTTTTATAAATTAATATCAATATTTTTATAAATTAATATAAATAACATTTAATATTATGATTTTAATTTATAAGTGTAATGATATCAGTTAATAAATATATTGAAAACAAAAAGTTACAATATTATGTTAGATTAAATACTTCAAACACTTAATTAATATGATTAATTTAATTATATGTATAATATTTTTCAATATTGTATGGATATAATATACTCCCTCCATCCCAAACAAAACTTTACATTTTATCATTTCGAGAGTCCCAATCAAAGCTTTACACTTTGTTTTAATTCATAATTACATCAACTGCACATTCCTTATTTACTAATTGAGATACAACCCTCGCCTCTCTAATCACTCTATTTTAAAATATTTAATTTTTACTTTACTTTTTTTTTTCTTTTTTCTAATATCCCTTTTCATCCTGTTTATTTTTCATCTTATTTGTACAATAACACTAAATTAAAATGGTATTAATATGAAATGATCGGAACTACATGAAACTATTGATTACTTCTTTTATTATTTACACGTAAATTCTGAACATTGTTGATTTTTTTTTCTGAAACGTAAATATTTTTATTTTTGTTACACGCAAAATATAATTTAGGATTGAATCCATTGGATTCAATAGATTGGCTGCGAATTTTCATTTTTTAATATTACTCGAAAACAAAAGCTTCAAAACATCCAAGAAAATTGCTTCTTCAGACTTCAGCAGCAATATTCGTATGCGGCTAAATAACCTATTGCAACTGGAAGAAGCCATTATTAATATATATATATATATCATGTATATTTTTTGAGATTTCAGATCTCAAATTACTTACATCAATACTCTCTACAATATACAAAATAAAATTATTAATTTAATTACACAACTATAATAAATATTTATAACTTAAATAAAAATAATCAATAATCTAAAACTCAAATAGTAATATACCCCAATCATACCCGTTTTTATTCCATTAGTTCTTCGAAAATCCTCTGCAACAAACCATTAGTTCCTCTCAAATCCTGCTAAAAACTCGCTTCTTACGCAATACACATACACACACACAATAGTTAAACAAACTCACCTCTTACACGCATATATGCACACACGCACACATATGTACATACACAATTAAAGGTACTATATAGCTCTGTTTTAAAATTCGGGTCCGACCGGCCGTAAATAAAAATAATCCGCTATTGGACCGCCCTCAAAACCGAAAAACTTTAAAACCGGTGAAAACCAGAACCGGTGAACCATAACCGCCGGTTTTTTTCACAAAAAAAAAAAAAAAAAAAAAAAATTAGGTGCCACTATTCACGGCCTCACCAGTAGCAAAAAACCTTTCGACGGCTGGGGCCACGCCGCTAAATCCATCGCCCAACGCCGCTTTGCATTGCCCATACCCATCTTACTTTAAAAATCAATTAAATCATACTCAGATATTTCAGAACAAGATTGATTGAGGAAGAAATCAATTCAGGCATTTTGGAGAGAGTTCCTCGAAAGAAGAGGTGTGACTCGTGAAATATAGGGTTTGTTGTCCACCACACCCTTAAGATTTGAATAAAAGGCCAAGTTGGCGTGGGCCATATTTATGTTACGGGCCATGATTATTTCTTTATTGGGCTTATTTACTCAATAATATGGAGTGGGCTTATATAATAACTCATGCCTTACAAGTTACAAGTATATATGTATTTCAGAATACAGATATGACCCATTAATGGTTGATAAACTAAACTTATTGGGCTATCCAAAAATTATTTGAATCATGTATACTTATATTATTTGACAAAGTTTACAATTCTTAAGTCATATTTTAAATTATGCATATTATATATATATATATATATATATAATATTTATTATGACACAATCCTACTCATCCGTCCAACCGATCCGACCCCGGTCCAACCTTTTTTTGGGGTCGTCCGGCTCAACTTCCGGTTCCGGTTTTTAAAACATAGCTATATAGTTAAACAACTACTTCATTAAATTAGAAGATTCAAATTTAAATTACTTATCTCAATACTCCCAGAAATATAAAAAATAAAATCAAATTAAATATACAATACAAAATTAAATTAACAAATTCATCAAATTAAAATAAACATATCAGATTAAATTTCCCGCAATATGTGCAATATAAAAAGTATAAAAAAAAAACTACTTGCAATATACAAAATAATTATACAATTGCAATAAACATTCATAACCAATTCAGAACTCAAATTACTTACCTCAATACTTATTGTAATATAAAAAACTTGCATCAATACTCCCTATAATATACAAAAAATCAACCATTAATTTAATTATACAATTAAAATAAAAATTCATAAATTAAATAAAGTAAAATAAAAATAATCAAAAACTTGAAACTCAAATGGTAATATACCCCAACCATGCATACCCCTTTTTTGTTCCATTAGTTCCTCGCAAATTCTCTGCAACAAACTCGGTTCTTACACAATACGTGTATATATATACACGACTTCCGCAAATTGACGTAGTTTCGCCACATAGGCTCATGAATCAGGTTTACCAATATACAGAACTCAAATTACTTAATTCATCAAAAAAATTCAGATTAATAAATTCATTAAATTAAAAAAATGTCTATGAACAAAAAAGAAGAAACTCATTCATAATCAATTGAGATCTCAAATTACTTACCTTAATATTCCGAACGATATACAAAACAAAACCAGATTAACATATTCATGAAATTAGAAGAATTGCTATGAACAAAATTACAGCCGTTGAAAACTAAAAATCACGCATAAATATCCTCAAAACAATTCATACTCCCTGCGATATAAAAAACAAAATCAAATTAACAAATTCATGAAATTCATGAAATTAGTAGAATCGCTATGAACAAAATTACAACCGTTGAAAACTAAAACAAACACATAAATATCCTCAAAATAATTCACACTAACTAATTCAAAACTCAAATTACATACTCCGTGTAGTATATATTTTTGTAGGTGGGCGTTAACTATACTTATATTTAATATATGATATATATGGATAAACGTATTAATACTTATAGTTATGCTTAATATATGATATATATATATATATATATATATATATATCATTTGGGCTTTGAGAGTCAAAAATGACCTTGGAGAGTCATTATAACAACTCTCCAAGTAACAAATTGTCCAAGCTTGGATAAATTGATAAAAACCGTTGTCCAAGATATTGCACTAAGACAAATGATTTTAACCACCGATTGCACTAAGAAAGCGGTTTTAACCGCATTCCAAGTTTCCACTTTAGACAAATAGGTTTGTAAATCATTGTCCCAAGAATATTCACTTGACAAATGTTTATAATCGATGTCTAACCCTTTTTTTATATGTATATAATATATTGGGAAAATGTTTTTAATCATTTGTCCAAATATATATATATATATTTTATTACTTTTAATTTATATTTTTAAAATCTTGTTTATATAAAACCAAAACCAAAACCTAAACTAAAAACCAAATTTTATACCACACGATAATATATATACGTCCAATACCAAAACATCAAATAAATTAATAAACGCATACGCATCATGAAATAAATATCCATCCAATACAACAAATTAAAATATGCATGAAGTATATCAATACAAATATATATATAAGTAATATGCTACAAAAAGTTATCCCACTCTATCTATAATTATACAAGAATCGATTGTAAAGGTACCATGTCCAATCCATTTTCCATTTGTTCATTCTTTGTTTGGAGTAAGACTTGACCGGACGATCATAGACAAACTGCAAACAACGTTCAATTAATCAATATAGTTAGATATATAGTATGAATTTTTATTCAATTAATAATAATTTAAATAAATCGATAAATTAACTTACGTTGATAGGAACCGCCGTTTGAGAAGTGCGTATTTTATCTTCAATATAACAACACACAAAATGTCCACAGTGATCACTATCTCGTTGCCTCGGTACCTGTTGATTAGCAATATAATCACGTATTACAATTATAATTATTTTATATTAATTTAATAACTTAATAAATTATATTTACCTTAACATTATTCCAGCTCACTTTATTGAATTTAGCTCTTGAGCCTTGATTAGGAAGGCGACTCCGATACATCGTCATCACACTATTATTATTAGAATTAAAAAATAAAGTTAGATTAAATATGCATAATTTTAATAAGTAAAACAAATCATTATATTATAATATTAAAAATGAACTTACGCTTCCATGTATGAAGTGAGATCAGGTCGATTTGAAGCCAACCCATTCGCAGTTGGATCCATAAAATACACACTTAATGTGATCATATTTATGGCGAACAGCACCCAATGATTCCTATATTATATTATGAATATTAAAATTAACTGTAAATTTAGCATATGTGCAAATAATATATATATATTATGAATATAAATTTTAAAGAAATGTTTATTGTACTCACCCCACATTTGTTGGCCAAAAAATGAGATGATCTTTGTCAGTATAACTCAGCATATGAGAAACTAACCACTCCATGGTTTGTGCCCTATCAGCCATTAAGCAAGACACTTGGGGGAAGACGAAGGAATACATTCCACATGCTCGAGGATCTCTGGAGAGATATACCTCTCCCAAATATCTTTAACCAACATATATACGCTAATTAATATTTAATTTGAAAATTAAACTATATAGAAAGTAAATACTGAGAATTAATTAGTAAACACATACCTGAGGTAAAAGGCTATGCTCGTTGCACTCAACCACTGGTCATTCACGACTTCAATCACATTCTCCCGAGCGATGTATTCTTCAATAGAATTCCGATGAAAGTAAGCATTCATAGGAACCGTGATCATATCGTAATCAGAGGACTTCACTATCACTTGCACCATATTCTGTACGGTGTAGTCGTGATCTAAGTCTCCAGGCAAGGGATAACCAAGTCTGCGATCACCAATAGTGGAGTCCCTCGTTATCTCCCTCTGAGTGACTGCGACACCCTTTGATTTCTTTTTAGGCTTTTGTGGTGTTGGCAGTTTCTACAATCAATTTGCAACATTATTTAGAACGACAAATAAGATAATGAACTTTAATAACATATATTAAATTTACCCTCATGGTGAGAGAGACCAAGTTGGTCGGCCATTCGATGAAGTTCCCGACCGTTGTTCTGACTGTGACAACTTCATCAATTGGTTTAGGCACCGGTGAATCCTCTTCTCCGATTATGGGTACATCGAGCGTGACCCTCACGAAACCAGGAGTGATGGGACTACCATGAATAACTCCATCGGAGTTATTGAGAAATGTTCCTGTAGCCACCAACCGAGTAGGATCCTCCAAATAAAGGTAGCATGAGGTCGGTGACTGTTCGAATAAGATATTTAGTTAGAAAATTTTAATATATATACTAGTCTTTAATTAAAATAAATGTGAGACACATCTGATACCTGCGGGACGTCGTTTCGAAGTGCCTCAATAAAATCGTCTCTAGCATTAGTCGAAAACATAGCATCAACGACACTATTTTCACAGCTTGCTCCACTCGAGGACATTCCGTGATGTGACCGTCTCTCGGACCTCATCTATTCCAACTCTTTAGCCATCTGAGCAACCTGTTCTGAAAGTATACCCACCATATTCATGGCTTGAAGAACAGGTAACATGGCCAATGATGACTTTGTGACGCCATATCCAACACTCCGTAAGAGGCCGGAATGCTCCTGAAGACCTATAGCCCGTCCAAGTAGATCATCGGTACCGACAAAGCGGATGTCTTCAGGCGTCATGGTCTGAGATATACGCTCCTGAATTACAAAAGATTATTATTTAATCATTTGTTTAGAAATAATAGTTTGTAATTCAAAGATAAATTAATGGATAGCTTACCCCTTCTTCGATGATACGCTGTGCACTGGAATCGGGAATATTCCCATCTCGAGTCTTTCTGGTAGTTTGAAATAACTCGAAATGGGTAACAACAGGCTCATTCTCTCCAGCTTTCTTTTTTTCTTCTTTCTAATATAGTCATTAACGTGTCCCCTTATTAGATATATTAAAAGTGAATATATAAACAAAATTAAATGTTAGGATTTTGATCTCACCAGATTTTCTCTTATGCGTGCATAACCTTTGTTCGAGCCACGATATCGCGCCTCCATCAATTTGGCTTGTTGGCGATTTTTCTCACTTCGTAAATACAGTGCAATAGAAATATGATAAACACTGAAAAACATAGGGCATTAAATGATATTGATCAATTTTACCTGGAACTCATCATCCATAGATCGTCGCACAAACTCCTCCCAGTATGGGGCCACCGCAGGGCAATTCTGATACTCCTCAGGCGGACTAGCCGAGTAAAGACCAGTATCTGGATCTCGTGCTTGACTTCTCAGCCAAGCCCGAAAATTCTTGGCCAATACTCCAGCTTGCGACAGTATTTGCTTCTTCTTTGAATAATCAAGGCCAATAAATGTACTTTGTACGCATATAACATAACAATGTAGTAAATTTAGTAATCATATAACAACTTTCAATAAGAATATATATAATTAACATACCGAAAGTTCATCCCATAATCTTTCTTTCAAAGAAGTCAGTTTGTCGCTACGCCAGTCCTTGGATAGCAGCACGATAGGGATTATACGCCTGACTGCAGGTCCAAGGTAGAAAGACAACGTCTCACTCTGTTTACCGATTGTCTGCCCATACTCATTTAATGATAACTGCAATAACATATTATATAATTAGATTCAATGATCAATCAATATAATTACAATTTCAACTGTTTAATTATAATAAAATTACCTGCACTTGTTTCCCCTTACTACGAGCCCTCTTAACAGAAGACATCGTGACTATACCTCTACTGCGCTTATCCCCAGAGCTGCTAGTGGTGGGAGCATAAGTGTCACCCTGTCCCAAGTCATCAGTATGATGTCGATCATCAGCACTATGATCTCCATCATAATCTCCACCGTGATCTCCTAAATGTACTCCATCATCTCCGGGATGTGGCAGATAAGACATGATCCTGTAAAGCAAAAGAAATAACATTTAATAAACAAAAAACAAACAATATTTGTTGGTCCCGGTGCAAACGAGTCTCACACGTGTATGGGGGGGAATACACGTGTACAATGATTTTTTAAACTTTTCTTACACTGTGATCAGAAGGGTCAGGTTGTCCTGATATTTTTGCCCTGAGAAGCACAAATCGCCCTGAGTCAAAGTCTACTGAGACAATGATCCTGAGTTTCTTTCAGAAACTTCAGATTAGCCCAACTGATCCTGAGTTTTATCAGAGATCCTGTGGAGCTTGGATCAGATAATTATCTTACTGAACACTCAGTAGAGTTGGTTCAGTTTGGTAACTATCTATTCTAGCTACTCAAGAGTGCGTCAGTTTGGTAACTATCTATTCTAGCCCTAACTTGGTTGGCCCTAAGTTTATTTTAAGCCTCAAAAATCTCTTCCTTAATAAAACAGTGGTTAATGCTGTGATCAATTTGATGCAGTTTCAATTGATTGATTCCAACTGAATATCAGTAAAATATGCTTTCAGTGAAAATATGCAACAGATATATAATGCAAGATGTAAAGCAAGCAACACAAAGAATTATAGTGGTTCGTAGACTCAAGCTCCTACATCCACTCTCTTTTGATCTTCAAATAAATTCCTTAACACACTTCTCCTAAAGCTTTCAGTCGACTCACCGCAGCCTTACTAACTTTTCTCCCTTGAGTTTTTACGGGTCGACTCACTGCGCACTTACTAACTCAACACACACAAGTTTTCGTGACTACCACAAGTAGCTTACTAACTTCTCCTCTAGAGTTTTCTAGGTGACTAACCCAAGAACTTACTCACTCTTTACAACTCTAACTCACCAACAAATCACACACACAAACTACCTTATCAAAGGGTTTGGGTTTGGTTGGTTTCCAACTATGGTGGGATATCCTTTACAATAAGAACAGATGCAAAGGCTAGGATATCTCTACTAAGCTTTGGATATATCTATCAAATCTAGGCTTAGTATAATGAGCTCTCTCCAATGTGAAACACTTGGGAAATTCTAGGTTTTTCGAGTGCTTCAATTTGCAAGAATACGAATGAGCTCTTGAGTTGCTGTAATTTCCCGTAACCTCTCAATGTTGGAGATCACTGGTATTTATAGGCAACTTCTCCAATGGTTACTCATTGAAAAACTATCCGTTGGAAGAGATAGCTTCAAGAGTTTCCACTTCTGGTTATTGATGAACGACTATTTTTAGGGTTTGAACACTCCCTTGCATGTTTTGGGAAATATGCAGCCATGTAGCCAATCACCAATTTTTGCGATGAACGCGTTACTACTCTTGACACATATTCAAGGCCTCGTCGCTTTCAAAGGTCGATGAAAAAGATGTTTGTTTTCCTCTGATTGGTTCTTTGTCTTCAGTGAATGTAGACAAACAAAACGACTCTTTTTAGGTCAATCTCTCTGAATGAGACAACCTTAAACAATACTTAGACTTAGTTCTTTTTGTCTGCACTTGAATGTTTTGGGCAATATTTATTCTTTTGTAAATGTGCGTTTTCCTAAGTTTTGCATATATTCAGATAGATATTTCTTCAGTGCCTCTGAACATTCTGGTCTACCTGAGTCTTCAGTAACTTCTTAGTCTTTAGTAACTACTGAGTCTTCAGTTCTTTAGTATCTTTTGAGTCTTCAGTATCTTCTTAGTTTTTAGTATCTAAACCTGATTAATATCTGCTGACTATACATGGTGTAGATATCTTCCTTAACTATTCTATACTGAAACCTGACTCAGACTATCAAGATCATCCTGAACATGTCATACTCAGGGGTTTTGGGATCTAATCAAAACTCTTTATTAAATTCATCTCCCAACAATTTCCCCCTTTTTGATGATGCCATAACCATCTTGTTACATTTAAGAAAATCTAACCTATACTCAGGTTTCAGTTATCTATTACAATCCAAAATGGTATATCTCCCAACAATTTCAAACCACAATGGCATATCAAATAATTAAAGACATGTAAAAAGATAATGAGATATTATCTTTGAGCATAAAAGATAAACTTTTCATTGATCAGTAGATAAGCATTACAGATTACAATGAAAATTCAAAAATAGAAGACATACACATAGAATAAAAGTCTTCAATCTTCTTCCACTTCATCATCATGGACTTCAAGATTGAACATCCCATAGTATCTCTTCTTCAACTCATCCCTCTTCTTGATGATTTCTGGATGGCTCCCTGTCAGCCCCAACTGAGCAGCATACTCAGCAACTTCTTTGGCAATAACAACTTCATTGATGACTCCAGTGCTGAATCTAGGTGTTGGGTACTTGTACTGACCTGGTGCCTTCAGAGATACATTATGCTCATCAGCTAGATTTATCCACTTCTATAGATATTCAGGATAAAAAATCAGCAGATATTCTAGGAAGGCTTCATTGCGGCCAGGGCATCCTCCTCTCCATTCATGCAGAACATCATGATTGAACCAGAAGGTTCTCTTAACCTCTTCCCAAGCATCATTGATCTGGGGTGGCATCCATTATCAATGTGTGGCCATTTCTGTACTCTGGTTTGTTCTTTGGATTTACCCCATCTTTTTCCCATAAAGTTCCTGAAGCTTCCTCTTCTGCTTTGCTCTTCTTCTTTCTTCTTCCTGGTTAGTTCTGCTCCTGATACAGACATTGCTTGCCTCTTCTCTTTCTCAGCACGCAGGGCAATGAGCTTGTTGTGCCAATCAAAATCCTTGACCTGAGCACTTGTATCATAGGTTCCAAAACCTTCCTGGAGCAGTCTTTCTGATTCAGTTTCTGTCTCTTTCTGAGCTTCAAATTCTTCAGGTTCAGAGAAGTCAGCAATCAGTCTCCTCTGAACTGGTTTGGTAGAGACTTTCTTCTTCTTTCTTTCAGCTTCAATAAATGCCACTGACTTCCTTTTCTCAGCTCTTTTTGGATCAGCAGTCTCAACAACAGCATGAGCAGCAGCTGTCAGGCTTGTTTTAGTTTTTCTCTTCTCTGATCTCCTCAAGATCATTGCTTCCCGAGCTGTCTCTCTATCTGTATGAAAGAACTCGGTGTCTTCAGGCTCAACTGACTTCAACTTTTCAGTTGTTTCAATCTCTTGCACAGTTTTCAGAACAGGTTGAGCTTTAAGTTCCTGCTGAGCTTTCTTCTCAAGGGTTTTCTTCAAATGTTCATCTAACTTACCCTTTGTTGTATGAGAAGTCCTTTCCCCCTTTTGGCATCATAAATTGGAAGAATCTGGGAAATAGTAGCATCCATGTGGAATTGTTCCTTGTTAATGGCTCTAATTTTCCAGCCAGAACATCCAACTCATCATCTATACGCCTCAGGACATTCTTGCCAACTGATACTTCTTCAGAAAGTGGAGCAAACTGTTGGGCAAGAACTCCATGCACCAGTTCTGTCATCTTGTTCATGAGTAATGAGCTCATGTTCTCAATAGCTAACTTGATCATCTCTTCATTTTTCTCAGCTAACTTTTTCTCCAGATAGGGTGTCCTCTCATTGTACTTAGCAGTAAGCTCTTCAGACATTCTCTTGGACATTTCTCCCATCTTAGTATCTAGATCAGAAATCTTCCCAGTCACTTCCCCCTGAACTGCTTGAACTTCAGTAGATGTGCTCAGCTTAGTCATGGTTTGAGCTTGTTCATGAAAAGCAGCATCCATCTTCTTTGATTGATCAGCCATCATCATTTCCATCTGTGTAAGCTTGGCTGTCATTGCCTCAAATTTCTTCAGTTCATCCAAGATTGGAGCCAGATCAATCATCTGAGCATGAGATGTATAGCTTGATTGAACCTCAGTCTGAAGGGGTCTATCTTCAGTCTGAGGAATTTCAGTAATAGCAGCTGGAATGATCTTCTCAGCTTGAGTATCCTTCTTTTCAGGTTCAGGTCCTTTTTCTCCATCTCCATCCTTATCCTTTTCAGGTTCAGCTTTCCCACTACTCTCTTCTGTGCCACTCGGCTTCCTCTCAGCAATCTTTCTTTTGACTAGGTCATCAAAATCTGAGACCTTCATCCTGAGTTTTATCTTCCTGAATCCTGAAAATTCAGTAAGAATTGTTGTTTCTTCAGACCACCATTCTTCTCCTCTGAATACAGCAATGTTCAGCATCTCAGGCAAAGTCTGATTCAGGATGTAAACTGTTGTCCTCAATCTGATGAATAGATCCTGAAGGTCAGGGAATTCAGTGAGCTCATGATATCTATCCAGGACAAATCTTTCACCTTTTTTTCTCCACTCAGCTTCACCTTTCTGTAGTGGTGGAGGCACAGTTTTCTCAGTGGGTTGGATAATCTGTAGGTCAGATGGATCAAGGAATGGTTCAGAGAGTAAAGCATCGAGATTCAGAATATCCTGGGATTCATGTGGCTCTGAGGGGTGTGAGGGTGGGATCTGTATTTGGCTATCCTTAGCAGGTTGTTGGGAACCTGTAAAGATTTCTTGAGAGATTTTATCTTTGGCAATGGAGGTTTCCATTACTTCGGAAAACACATTCTCCTCCTCAGCAACCTCTTTTTCTTCAATATTCTTCACCACCTGTGCTAACACCTGGAGTGGCGATTTCAGACCTTGCTGAGTTTCAGTTTGGCTTCCTTCGGTTTCACTGGCTTCTTTCTCAGCAATTGTCTGAAGCCTTTTTATTTTCTGAGGGGCTAAGGCTTTTGTTTTCAATTTCTCTCCAGCCTCCCTCTTTACTTTCAGTAGGGCCTTCCCCTAGCTTGCTTGTCCTCCTCCATACTTGACTCAGTGGCTTGCTGAACTGGCTTTCTAGTTTCCCTTACTGACTCAACCACTGGGGCCTCTTCCTCAGCTTTTTCTTCAGCAGTCTCCTCCTGAGACTCAGCAGGCTTTTCCTTTTTGCCTCTCATCCCTTTCTTTGTGGATCTGAACATTATTTTGGATATAGGAAAAGCTCTTGAATCTACAAAGATATCTTCCTCTTCTCTGCAAGTTTCCAAGATGAAAGCAATCTTGGTGGCTTGTAATATCCTTTTCTTGATCACAATAGTACCATCCTTCTCCCTTTTTACATGATCAGCTTGATCACTGACTATTGTTATCAGATATTGCAACCAATTAAATGCTCTGGAAGGAGAGTCTTCAATAGCAGCCATCAACCTAAGCTTAGGCTTACTGATTTGCTCAAGACTTCCAGTCCCACTCATGAGGCATCTGCTCACAATGTCAAGAAGTACCCGATACTTGGGTTTCAAATACTTCTTGTTCAATGTGGCCTCAAGTTTAATAGGGGCTTCCACAATTTTATCCAAAAATTCTTGCTCCCTACCCATCATGTACAAAGTACGGTTCTCCCCTCTATCATTCAACTCATACACAACATTTAAGTTCTTAGGAATGATGAAAAGCTCTCTAACAAAATCCATATATTTTTCACCATGAACCAAATGAGAGACGGTAATCCTAGAATCTATGCAGTTATCATCATCAAGTTGCATATTAGCCACAAATTCGATTACCTCTCGTGGGTATTCTGCATCTGGGCGATCGCGACCAGGCAGGTGAGTTTAGCCAAACGGATCATGTGCAGCGCCTCTTCCTCGTGTGCTGCATTCGTGGTACCATCTAGAGAAACAACATTCTCATAGCATGGTTTGTTGGAGATAAGAAGTTTGTCAAAGATTGTGAGCGTCATTTTGGAGAATTTTTTGTGAAGGGTTTTGATGTTTGAAGATAACTCTGGGTAAATGGAGGTTTTTGAAAGCAGAGTATTTTGAGAAGACAGAGGTTTTTTTTGAAATAGCGTATAAAGGAAGTTTGAAAGAGTATATATTTTGAAAAGGTTTGATCCAAGAATAATCGTGCAGATTTGAAAGAATCAATGGTTATGATCAATTTAGGCTAAAATCGGGTAGTTGAAAGGACAACTTGAGGGTACTAGCTGCCAATTTTTATCCTTATTGGTGATTAATGAACAGTGCATTTAATTACTGTTCCTGCAGACTGTTGACTTTCCTCGAGAATTTAAAATGTCCCGCCTAATTATTACCTCAGGTGTTTTATCATTTATTGCAAATGATTTCTGAGATCCAGTTAGACAATAAATGAGGTGCAAGAGTCAATAACTTCTTCAGACTAATTTTAACCGTCAGTCTTACTGAGTTTTGACCTTGATAAAAAGTCAGTATAAAACTGAGTTCTGAACTTCAACTTTACTGAGTTTCCCAAGACTCAGTGTTCAGGGCTTTTTATCCTGAGTTTTTCAGTGGAACCTGAAAAACTTCATGCATCTGAAAACCTTCAATTTTTCAGATTAACCTTATTCACCTGGATTCAACATTCCTAGTTCAACTGATAGTTCCTGAAATCTTGATTCAGCCAAAGGTTTAGTCAAGATATCAGCTCTCTGTTTATCAGTATGAATTTTCTCCATTCTGATGTCCTTCTTTTCAACATGATCTCTGATGAAATGATGTATGATATCAACATGCTTACATCTGGTGTGCAATACCGAATTTTGTGTAATAGCAATTGCACTATTATTGTCACAAAATATAGGTACTTCATTGGCTATAATCTTATAATCCCTTAATTGTTGTCTGAGCCAAAGAATTTGTGCACAATAGCTTCCTGCAGCCATGTATTCAGCTTCAGTAGTACTGGTTGCTACTGAGGTCTGTTTCTTTGAAAACCATGATATCAGTTTACTTCCAAGAAACTGACAAGTTCCTGTAGTAGACTTCCTGTCAATTCTACATCCTCCATAATCAGCATCTGAATAACCAGTTAATTCCAGGTTATCATCAGCTGGATACCATAATCCTCTATTCACAGTGCCTTTAAGATATTTCAGAATCTTTTTGGCAGCCTCCATGTGACTAGCCTTAGGATTAGCTTGGTACCTTGCACATATCTCAATAGCAAAGGTAATATCAGGCCAACTTGCTGTGAGATATAGCAATGATCCAATGATCCCTCTATAATCAGTGTGATTTACTGATTTGCCTTCAGGATCAGGATCCATCTTGTAGTTAGTATTCATAGGAATTCTAACTGCATTGCAATTCTGTACACCATACTTAGCAATTAGATCTCTGGTGTATTTTGCCTGATTGATGAATATTCCTTCCTTAGTCTGTTTCACCTGAAGTCCAAGAAAGAAATTCATCTCCCCCATCATAGACATCTCACACTTTCCTTTCATCAGAGCTGAGAACTTCTCACACAACTGATGATTTGGAGAACCAAATATGATGTCATCAACATAAATCTGAACTAGTAAGATATCCTTCCCATCTTCTATCCTGAACAAGGTTCTATCAACAGTTCCTTTGATAAAACCATGATCAGTAAGAAATTGAGAGAGTGTATCATACCATGCTCTGGGTGCTTGTCTAAGACCATACAAGGCTTTCCTGAGCCTATAAACTTGGTCATTCTGACAAAATCCTGGAGGTTGTTCCACATAAACCTCTTCCTTCAGTACAACATTCAGAAATGCACTTTTCACATCCATTTGATAGACTGTGAATTTCATGTGGGCAGCATATGCAAGAAACATTCTGATGGCTTCTAGTCTTGCAACAGGTGCAAATGTTTCATCATAGTCCAAGCCTTCTTCTTGGGAATAACCTTGTGCAACTAGCCTTGCCTTGTTTCTTACAATGTTGTTGTTTTCATCTATCTTGTTCTTGAACACCCACTTAGTTCCAATCACATTGTGCCTCTTAGGTCTGTCCACTAGCTCCCAAACTTCATTTCTTGTGAACTGATTCAGCTCTTCTTGCATAGCAGTAATCCAGAATGAATCTTGAAGAGCTTCTTCAATCTCAGTAGGTTCTTTTTCAGATAGGAAGCAGCAGAACAGGGCACTTTCTCCATGGAACTTTCTTGTTTTAACTCCTTCTGATAGATCACCCACAATCTGACTTGTAGGATGACTATCCAACCATCTTCTCCTGGATGTTCCCCCTTCAATAGTATCCTCAACATCAGAAATGTTAGGTTCAGGCAGTTCATTAAATTCAGGGAACAACAGAAAAGGAGAGAGTGAATCATCTTCCTCAGGGGAAATTCCATTCAGAACATTGTCAGAAACATTTGTTCCCCATTGGTTGATAGATTCAGAGTTTGCCTCAGCTGTGACCACATCTTCATCGGCATTACACACCTAAGTCTGAACTGGTGTATGTTCAGATTGGTCAGCTTCAGTGTGTTGGCTTTCCTTCAGTGGAGAATTTTAATCCTGAGTCCCACCATCCTGAGTATTTCCATCCTGAATTTCTTTGTCTGAGTCTGATTCACTCCATTCATAGAAAGTGATTGACTTCTCCTTTTCAGGCTCACATGATGTTTTATCCTTCTTCTTCAGGCTTAGTCTGGTGATTCTCTTGATTATATCTCCTGGGTCATGTTCCTGTTTCTTCTGAACACAAGTAGACTCATCAAAAACAACATGAGGTGTTTCTTCCACAATAAGAGCCCTACATTTGTAAACTCTGAATGCTTTACTGATTTCAGAATATCCTAAGAATATCCCTTCATCAGCTTTGCTATCAAAAGTCTTCAACTGATCTTTACCATTATTGTGTATGAAACACTTACAACCAAACACACGAAAGAAAGAAACAAGAGGCTTCCTTTCATTCCACAGCTCATAAGGTGTTTTTCCTTGATTCTTTGTCAGCATGGATCTGTTTTGAGAGTAGCATTCAGTGTTGATAGCTTCAGCCCAAAATCTCTTAGGAATATCTGCTTCAGCAACCATTGTCCTTGCAGCTGATGTTTCATGAGCTATTCCATTTGTTGTACAATAATCAGATATAATATGGTTGATAAATTCAGTTCCTTTATCTGATTTGATTTTGACCACACTCAAATTTTTTTCAGTACTGAGTCTTTTCAGTAGTTTAGGCAGTTTTGTCTGAGTCTCTTTCTTCTGAGTAAGAATATGACCCATGGGTATCTAGAGTAGTCATCAACTACCACAAGTGTATATTTCCTTCCATTAGTGCTTACAGGTGTCACTGGACCAAAGAGATCCATATGTAATAATTGTAGAATTCTGCCAGTAGAAACTTCTACTTTGCTTTTGAATGATGCTCTGATTTTTTTTCCTTTCTGACAGGCATCACACATATGATCTTTACTGAACACTTCATTAGGTAACCCCCTCACAAGTGCTAATCTTGCAAGTTTGTCCAGGGTTTTGAAGTTTAAGTGATTCAGCCTTTTATGCCACAACCAACTGGTATCAGTAGAACTTTTTGCAACCAAACATGTATCTTTAGGAAATAATTTCCAATCAGCAAGATACACATTTCCTTTTCTAGTACAAGTAAGTAATATTTGTTGTGAAGTATTTTCTTTCACATAACATAAGTTCTTTGAGAACTCAACACTGAATCCTTTGTCACAGAATTGACTGATTGAAAGCAAGTTATGCTTTAAACCAAACACATATGAAACACCATGGATATGAACAGAATCAACTTTGAGAATTCAATATCCTTCAGTCTGTCCTTTGGAGTTGTCTCCAAATGTAATCTGAGGGCCTTTTTGCTCAACATAGTTACTGAGTAGATGCTTGTATCCTGTCATATGTCTTGAACATCCACTGTCCAAATACCATACAGTAGGTGTTACTTCATTTCCACTCATCAAGGCTATGTTTTCTTCATTCAGCTCAATGCCCTTTTCCTTCACCTGAAAAATAGATCAGGTCTTAGGTACCCATTTGGTGTAGGGTCCTACCAGGTTAGTTGTACCTTTTGGAACCCAAATCTGCCTGATAACTCTAATTACTTTAGAGTGGCTGATTTGTCTCCCATAAACATCTACATACACATTCACCACCCTAGGTGCCTTGGCAGTACCCTGTGTATGAGTGCCAACCTTAGCATGAACATGAGCCTTAGAGTTCTTTGGGTTCAGGTATCTTGTTCCAATGCCTTGGCTTTGGTGCAGCTGGTCTCTGTCTCCGCTGACTAGAGTTCATGAAACTTTTACCCTTAGGCAAGTGGGGTTTAGGTTGCCTGTACTGAAATTGTGGTATTTCAGTAATCTGAGGACTTGGTCTTTTCAGTTGAGAATATCTCTGTTGAGTGTTTCTCTTCTGAAAATTCCTTTGATGGTTCAGTGCAGATTTCTTCAGGTTGGTATTCTTAGCCTGAGGCTTTGAAGTACTGGCCTGAAAATTTCCTACTGAGTGTTCAGGTTTTATAGCCTTTTCCTGAGGTTTGGGCTTTCTTCCCTGAACCTTCAGTTTTTCTGAAACCATAGGTCCTTTACCCTTGTCCAAAACACTGGGTTGTTCTTCAGTAAGAAGATTAGTACATGCCACTGGTTTAACAAAGACAGTCTTAGTGCTACTAGAAGAAGCAGCATTTAGAAGACCTTGTGAGGTTCCCCCTGGATTATATCCCAATCCAGTCTTTATAGTTGCAGGTCTTTGATAACTCTAAATTTCATCTATTACTTTAGATGCAGAATTCAATAGAGATAACTTTCTCTACGCATTATCCTCACTTTTCTTTAGAGTTTTATGCTTCTCAAAGAGGTCATTGAACTCACTTCTGATAAGCTGAATTTCCAAAGTGGATTTCTCTAATTTTTCATTCAGGATCTCTATCACATTCAGGATTCTTTTTCTGCTCTTGAGTTTCTATGAGCAATTATTGTAACACAGAATAGTCCTTCATAAGATTCTCAAAAGAATCCATCAGGTCAAAGTTACTGGTTACAGATGAACTTGAAAACTCAGGTGCTTGTGTAGGAGCAACAACCGAGATAGAAGAATTTACCTCCCCCATAGCAACAAGGCATACATCATCACTGTCACTTTCTGAGAATATCTCTTCTGAAGAACTGGATCCTTCTTCAGATTGTTCTTCTTCTTCAGCAATCATAGCCTTCTTGCTAGAGATCTTTCTGTCTCTCTTGGCATGTCTCTCCTTTCTTTCTTTAGCACTCAGCTTAGGACAGTCATACTGAAAGTGGCCTTTCTTTTGGCAGTTATAGCATCGGTTGTCATCATCATCCCGATCACTTTCCTCCTTGGTCTTGGAGTCCTTCTTTTTGGATGAAGATCCTTCTGTCTTGTGGTCCTTTCTTTTCTCAGTGGATCTGTCCTCAGCCTCTGAGTTATTCCTGTTCTTGTACATGTGGTTCCTGTAATATTTCTTATATTTTCTATATCTGCTATTGAGTCTTTCAAACCTCCTTGTCAACAGTATTAGCTTATCCTCTTGCTCATCCTGATTTTTGGCAAGTGAGTTCTCAGACCCTTTAGATTTACAAGATTTCTCTTTGGCCTTGAAAGCCACATTCTTGCTAGATGAAGAATCATATTTGCTGTCAGATTTCTTAGTTTTCTTGTCAATCACAAATTCATAAGCTTTCAGTTCAGAGAAAACTTGTTGATATGACATAGAATCAATATTTTTGGTGTTTTCAATCACCACAACATGTATATCCCATTTCTTAGATAATTCTCTAAGAATTTTTAGTGCCACTTCTCTATGTGGGTATCTTTTCCCAAGAGCATTCAGATCATTCATAATGCTAGTGAATCTGACTTCCAGTTTGTCAATGGATTCACCATCTTCCATTTCAAAGCTGTCAAACTTTCCAATAGCAACAGAAAGTTTGTTCTCTTTAATGCGATATGTGCCTTGACACATGATTGCAAGTGTGTCCCATATTTCTTTGGCAGTTTCATAATGAGAAATCATCCCCATAACACCATCATCAATAGTGCTATATAGAGTATCTTTAGCAATGTAGTCCAAATTGACTAACTTTCTCTCATCAGGAGTAAGTTGATCATCAGGTTTTAGAAATTCATCTCTGGGATCATTCCTCTCAGTATCAGTAATTCTGGGATTCACAACAGTGTATTTGAATGGTCCTTCAGAAACCACTCTCCACATTCTTTGATGCTTAGAATATAGATGTGCATGCATTCTCAATCTCCATATGGCATAGCTCTCAACAGAGAACATAGGAAGTTTCTTAGAAGGCATGATGAACTGAGCCTTGTAAGATATCAGCAGTAAGATCTATTTAGTAGACCACCAAAGTCTTTCAGCAAATAGACTATGGCTACCAAACCAAGTGGTCAAAATGAACTACTGCTCTGATACCACTTGTTGGTCCCGGTGCAAACGAGTCTCACACATGTATGGGGGGGGGAATACACGTGTACAGTGATTTTTCAAATATTTCTTACACTGTGATCAGAAGGGTCAGGTTATCCTTATAATTTTGCCCTAAGAAGCACAAATCGCCCTGAGTCAAAGTCTACTGAGACAATGATCCTGAGCTGCTTTCAGAAACTTCAGATTAGCGCAACTGATCTTGAGTTTTATCAGAGATCCTGAGGAGCTTGGATCAGATAATTATCTTACTGAACACTCAGTAGAGTTGGTTCAGTTTGGTAACTATCTGTTCTAGCTACTCAAGGGTGTGGAATGGTTGGCCCTAAGTTTATACTCGTTTTAGCTTGCTGAAAATCTCTTCCTTAATAAAACAGTGGTTAAGGTTGTGATCAATTTGATGCAGTTTCAGTGGATTGATTCCAACTGAATATCAGTAAAATATGCTTTCAGTGAAAATATGCAACATATATAATGCAGTACAGAAAGTAAACAACACAGCAATTATAGTGGTTTAGAGACTCAAGCTCCTACATCCACTCTCTCTGATCTTCAGATAAATTCCTTAACACACTTCTCCTAAAGCTTTCAGGCTGACTCACTGCAGCTTACTAACTTTTCTCCCTTGAGTTTTCTGGCTGACTCACTGCAGCTTACTAACTCAACACACACAAGTTTTCAGACTACCACAAGTAGCTTACTAACTACCTTATCAATGGGTTTGGGTTTGGTTGGTTTCCAACTAGGGTGAGATATCCTTTACAATAAGAACAAATGCAAAGGCTAGGATATCTCTACTAAGCTTTGGATATATCTATCAAATCTAGGCTTAGTGTAATGAGCTCTCTCCAATGTGAAACACTTGGGAAATTCTAGGTTTTTCGAGTGCTTCAATTTGCAAGAATACGAATGAGCTCTTAAGTTGCTGTAATTTCCCGTAACCTCTCAATGTTGGAGATCACTGGTATTTATAGGCAACTTCTCCAATGGTTACTCATTGAAAAACTATCCGTTGGAAGAGATAGCTTCAAGAGTTTCCACTTCTGGTTATTGATGAACGACTATTTTTAGGGTTTGAACACTCCCTTGCATGTTTTAGGAAATATGCAGCCATGTATCCAATCACCAATTTTCACAGTCTGGAACATAGTACTACTGACACAAATTCAGTGCTCTGTCGCTTTCAGTGTCATTAAAGTATAGTGTTGTTTTCCTCTGATTGGTTCTTTGTCTTCAGTGAATGTAGACAAACAAAACGGCTCTTTTTAGGTCAATCTCTCTGAATGAGACAACCTTAAACAATACTTAGACTTAGTTCCTTTTGTCTGCACTTGAATGTTTTGGGCTAATATCTATTCTTTTGTAAATGTGTGTTTTCCTCGGTCTTGCATATATTCAGATAGATATTTCTTCAGTGCCTCTGAACATTCAGTCTACACGAGTCTTCAAGAACTCATCGAGTCTTGATAACCGAGTCTTGAAGAACCGAGTCTTTAGTAACTCTTGAGTCTTGATTTCTTGAAGATCTTCGAGTCTTGATTCTTGAAGATCTTCTCGAGTCTTCGATATCTTCCGAGTCTTGATATCTTACGAGTTTTCGATATCTAAACCTGATTAATATCCGCTGACTATACATGGTGCAGATATCTTCCTTAACTATTCTATACTGAAACCTGACTCAGACTATCAAGATCATCCTGAACATGTCATACTCAGGGGTTTTGGGATCTAATCAAAACTCTTTATTAAATTCATCTCCCAACAATATTTAAGGAAGCAGGAGAAATAACATTCAATAAAGCAAAAGAAACAACATTTAATAAAGCAGAAGCAAAAACATTCAATAAAGTCGTACATTTCTTTTTAGCACTTGTTTTTCTTTTTCGTTTTTTGGTTGACTTTTCTCGTTCATGACCATGAATGTTAACAAGATCCGGATTGTCATATTCATCCTCATCGATAATTATTCTCTCGAAGATTTGCAAGATCATCGAAAAAAAGGTAGAATGAGTGAAGTTCGAAAAGATCAGCGATAATGTCAACATCTTCATCGACGTGGTCGCTAATCTGATAACTACTGTTAAATTTGTTTGACAGAACCACGATGGACCATTTCTTATTAATTGGGAAGGGGACATAGAAAATTTATTGAGCTTGATTGGCCATTATGTAAGGGTCATCTCTGTATCCCACATTCTTCAAATCAACACGTACGAACCCAGATCTTTCAACTTGGACCCCGTTAGGGATCCTCACCCAACTGCACTCGAAGATTGATTGTCGGTGAACAACATAGTCGATTTCCCAAATGTTGACAATTTGTCCAAAGTAAGTAGTATTCGATTGATCCCCTGCAGTTGCAGTAATGGACACCCCACTATTCTGCATTGTACTTGTGGCATCATGATCTCTGGTATAAAATTTATATCCGTTAATAAGATAACACTTGTACGAATACACATGTCTATCAGGCATTCTAGATAACCACTTAACTTTTTCATTCACTGATTCTTTATCCCGTGACAACATATTTGCTATATAACCATTGAACCAGTCAACAAACGTGCGATGTGCTCAACTTCAATCCATGATCTATCTCTGGTGGGAAATGTCTCAACAAGTGCTTGCATGTGCAGGTTAATAAAAGGAAGCACGTCGACCGTGTTGTGAAGTACGCACAAGTGCATCCGTGTTAGTTCCTCCATACTAACACTTACAGATTGACCACCGGTAATGCCTTCACCATCCATCCTATTGGTATACCGAGTATTTGGAAGTCCAATTGCATCGACATTCGGAATGAATTCAGATCAGTACTCGACTGCTTCTTCTACTAAATAGCGTTCTGCAATGCATCCCTCCCGGCCTTGACATATTCATCATATATCCATTGAGCACTTTCATATATCTCTCTACACCATACATCCATTACATACGAGCAGGACCACACATCCTTGTCTTGTGTACCAAATGAACGGTTAGGTGAACCATTATATCAAAAAATGATGGAGGGATCTATGACCTTGCTACTCATTGCCTTGAAGAACCAACATAACTTTGTTATGGTTATGCGCACATTTTTAGGCAAGATAGAACGTATTGCAATGGGCTAGAAAGTCTCCATGATGACATGATAGTCATGCGATTTCAGATTCATCAGTCTCACGCCATCATCTGATACAAGTCTCTGTAGGTTGGACGAATAACCCTCTGGAACTTTCACATCCTTTAGCATCTGAAGTAACTCTTTTCTCTCATTCTTGGACAAGGTGTGTGCAGCAGGAGGTAAGAACGGTTGACCCCTTTCTATAGGCACAGGTTTTAATTATGCTCTTATTCCCATATCAATCATATCCATTATTGCATTGTAACCATCCTTGGACTTCTTATCAACTAGGAGAGTATTGAGCAAGCTGGCACAAACGTTCTTCTCGACGTGCATTAGATCAATGAAGTGTCTAACATAAAACTCTTTCCAATAGGGCAATTGAAAGAAAATTGATTCCTTCTTCCAACCGCTAGTGGGGACACTCTTTGCGAGCTCTTTCCGTACTGTGTGTCGATATTCTTCATCTCATTCAATACATCCGAACCTGATAATAAACGTGGTGCTTCACCTGTCTCGATTGTGCCATCGAATGCATCTACCATTGTTCTGTACTTATGTGTTGGGTCCAACCACCTCCTATGTCCCATATAAACGGTCTTCCTACAATGACTCAAGCGAATGTTATGTGTCTTCTTGGTACAACAAGGACATGCATCGGCCCCCTTCATAGTATATCCAGATAGATTCCCGAAAGTGGGAAAGTCATTGATAGTTCCAAATAGCATGGCCTTCAACTTGAAATTCTCCTTTCTACAAGCATCATACACATCGACACCCTCATCCCACAGGAGCTTCAAGTCCTCTATCAAAGGAGCCAGATATACATCTATGTCGTTACCAGGTTATTTGGGTCCTGATATCAACATAGACAACATCATGTAAGTGCGCTTCATGCACAACTCGGGTGAAAGGTATAAACTAACAGAATCACTGGCCATGTACTATGGTTGGTACTTTGGATATCGAACGGATTCATTCCGTTAGTTGAGAGTGCAAGACGCAAGTGTCGTGGCTCGGTGCTAAATTCTGGATGCCTGACATCGAATGTCTTCCACTGGGGTGAATCAACAGGGTGTCTTAGTATTCCATCTTTGATCCTATCATCATGATGCCAAGTTAAATTTCTAGCATCCACAACGCTACTATACATTCTCCTGAATCTTGGTATTATTGAAAAGTACCACAACACCTTCAGGAGATTTATTTTTCTTATATCGCTTTAGCCCACACTTGGGACATTCATCGAGGTCTGCATACTCCTTCCGAAATAAGATACAATCACCCGGACAAGCATGAATTTTTTGATGTGTTAACCCGATGGACTTGAGCATTTGTTTAGCATCATATGCTCTCTTAGGCAAGACATTTCCATCGAGCAAGAGACCACTTAATCGTTTCAAAGATACTTGTAAAGCACTCATCGGACAACCGGTGAGTTTCTTTTAGGTTGAACAATATCAACACAAATGACGGTTTTTTGCCTTCTTACACCCGAACGCAACAAAGGTAATCCAAATAGAATCCCTTAACTTCTCTCGACATATAAGGGTGATCTCGCAGATCATCGTCATCCCCATTTGATGTATCAACAGTCGGTACATCATCAAAAATATCGATCCACCGCCTCTCTTCAAACCTAAAGTCAGTTTCTAGGTTGCTTGAGCTACATCCATCTTTTCTCTCACCATGATATGTCCAAACGGTATATGTTTTATCAATACCGGTTAATCATCAAGTAAAGTGAAACGGACTTTCTCGACCACTAACGGTTTTTTCCATTCATACATTTCCAACACGAACATGGAATGTACCGAGGGTCGGTCAAAGGTCTAATCGCATGATTACAAAATTCTTCCACCCCATTCCTATACTCATCCGATAATCGATCCGTTCGAACCCACTTTTCGATCCATATAGAACTAAATCTGAATGCCTATAGGAAATTAATACAATATGAAGACTGTTTCTCAAGACAATGTATCTTAAAGTATTAAACCTAAAAGCATACCTAACTATACTTAATCTTCATTCATTTTAATTTTCTAATGTATTCTAATGTACCATCATTAATCATCTAATTAAAGAAACACACAAAAATTAATTCAAGCCACGTACTAACAACAATTAATCCAAGCTACTAACAACAATATAATTAAATCAACATTAATCACACACTAACAATAATACTTTTGAATGAAACAACTAATACCTTTGAATGAAACGTCTAATACTTTTTAAAGAAACAACTAATACCTTTGAATGGAACACCTAATATCTTATTATGAAATAACTAATACCTTTTAATGAAATAACTAATACCTTTGAATGAAACACCTAATACTTTTTTATTAATGAAACAACTAATACCTTTGAATAAACACCTAATACCTTGTTATGAAACAACTAATACATTTGAATGAAATAACTAATACCTATGAATGAAACACCTAATACTTTTTTATGAAACAACTAATATTACCTTTTAATGAAACACCTAATACTTTTAAATGAAACAACTAATACCTTTAAATGAAACCACTAATATTTTTGAGTGAAACAACACACAAATTGACAACCAATTAACCACAATCTAATCAAACAACAATTAATTCTAACATATAACAACAATTAAACTAAATTAAACAATCTAATATTCAAACAAACCACAATTAAAACCAAGCCAATTAACCAATTAATTAATCTAACACTATATATATCCTACCATATATATATATATATATATATATGTGTGTGTGTGTGTGTGTGTGTGTGTGTGTGTAATGATATAGAACCAACTATCTGGTTTTTTATGGAACCAGATTAATGATGTGTCATGCCAACTATTCCCTAAACCATGAACCATAAACCCTAAATCATGAACCATTCGGATCGGGTGAACCATGAACCACTCGGGCGGGGTTTAGGTCCCGGGTAAAAAGAAAAATTGAATTGAATCAAAAAATAAAAGTTGAAAGAAAAAAAAATTACATTTTTTTTTTTTCCTACCGACCAACTTGGCGAACCCAACCCGCCATAGTGGTTCATGGTTCACCCGACCAGAATGGTTCATGATTTAGGGTTTATGGTTCATGGTTTAGGGAATAGTTGGCATGACACGTCATTAATCTGGTTCCATAAAAAACCAGATAGTTGGTTCTATATCATTACTCTATGTGTGTATACATATATATATATATATATATATATATATATACATATATATATATAAAACATTAAATAAAATAATTAAATTACCTATATATAGAGGAAGAAGGCGGCGGCGGCGGTAGGGGAGGAGGAGGAGGAGGCGGCGGTGGGGGGGAGGAGGAGGGGAGTTGGAGGAGGGGAGGGAGGACGGCTTGCGGTGTAGTGGTGGAGGAGGGGGGGGACCTTGCCCGGCGGTGGGGAGGAGGGAGGTGGAGGAGGCCTTGCGGCGGTAGGGGAGGAGGAGGGCGACGCGTGGCGGCAGTGCACAGTGGTGGCGACGGAAAAAATGGAGAAGGGAGAATATATATTGAACGAGATATATGGGGGCTCGATCTGGATATGAGATGGTGGCGACGAAAAAAATGGAGATGAGAATGCAGTGTGTAGAAAAAACGCGATGGGAGCTCTGGATATAGGGCTTTCCATTCCTTACAGAGCGGTTCGGAACCGCTCTCTCTTGCAGAGCGGTTCTAAACCGCATTCCAAGCGTTGTTATTGCAGAGCGGTTACAAACCGCATTGCAAATGAGCTTGCAGAGCGGTTCTGAACCGCTCTCTCTTGGAGAGCGGTTTCGAACCGCTTTTTATTTTTATTTTTTTTTTATTAAAAACCGCTCTCCAAGGTCATTTTTTTGAGAGCTCTTTCTAAAAGGGTTTTCCAAATAGAGCTGTCAAAGCTAAAATGTGTAATAATGTATATATACTTATACTTAATATATATGATATACAATGGATAAACGTATTAGTACTTATATTTAATATATATACAATGGATAAACGATATATGATATATATGGAGACATATCCCAGGCAGAATTACCAAATCAACTCATATAGAGCATATACAAAACCCGTGGCAAACAGTACTGCTCTATAACAAACGTTCCGTTGTTGCAATTTTCTTTGTCCAGCCTTGTACAAATTAATTGAGATGCTTCAAGTAAAATCTATAGAAAGATATTATTAGATATATAAATATATATATATATATGAGAAATATTGCGTAGATATTATTTAGTATAATTAATATATATTTCTTGATGCAATATACAAAACAAAATCAAATTAATAAATTCATCAAATTAGAAATCTTTATAAACAGAAAATAAGAAATCATAACAAATTTAGAACTCAAATTACTTACCTCAATACTCCATGTAATAAAAAAAAAATTAAATCAAAAATTAGATGAATCGCTATAAACAGAAAAGAAGAAAACAATTCATATATAATTCAGAACTCAAATTAGTTACCTCAAGAATTCCTACAATATACAAAACAACATCATTTATTTAATTACAGGGTATTGGCGTGTGGACGTGACTCGGAGAACCTATATAAATAAATAGAGTGGGTCTCATGTGCATCCGAGTACCGTGCACTCATAGTGTATTTTAGAAGTGTGCAATTATACAAAACAGAAACGTGCAACTATTCCAAACAGAAGGATGCAACTATGTTCCCATATTAACAGTTGCATTTTTCTGTGTAAATAAGTTGCATTTTTCAACATAACAAATTGCACGATTCTAAAATGCACTATGAGTGTACGGTGCACTCGAGTGCATACAAGACCTAGCCAAATAATATGATATGGGGTAATGGGGCGTGACTTGTGAGGATATTATATAACAAATATTATATTTAATTAGTTAGATTATGTAAAAAAAAAATTGTGTTAATCATAAGAGAATTGGACGTGTTAGTATATTTTTATAATTAATATAATTAGATAGATAAAAAATTTACGTTAAATTATAATTTTTAATGAGAGTGCACGATTTTGAAACGAAATAATCTGGTTAAATTGGGTTTTGCGCAGACTGACGTGGTTTCGCCACATAGGCTGAATCAGGTTTACCAATATATAGTATTAAGATAAATATATGAATTTGATCATATGTCCGCAGGTGGGCACAAACTTATATGTCCACCGCTTATGTGGCGCGCCACATATGCAAGGTCTCCCCATCATTTAATTAGTTTATTTAATTAATTAAATCTTCTCATTTATATATATACCATATTTTATCAAATTTCATTAATTATATTAAATTTATTTTACCCGTCCCGAACTCAAACAGACACGAACTCGAACCCAGCCCGAGTGGTTCATAGTTTAGGATTTAGGTTTATATAATTAATTTCATTAATTATATTAAAAAAAATTACCCGACCCGGACCCAACCCGGCCCGAACCCAAACACGGCCCGAGTGGTTCATCGTTCACCCGGCTTGAATGATTTATGGTTTTGGGTTAATAGTTTAGGGTTTATGTTTATATAATTAATGAGAAGATTTAATTAATTAAAGAAACTAATTAAATGATGGTGGGACTTTGCATATGTGGCGCGCCACATAAGTGGTGGATATATAAGTTTGTGTTCACCTGCCGGCATATGATCAAATCCGTATAAATATAATAATATAAATTTCATTTTGTTAATAAGTTTCAAGAAAGACTTACTCCTCATCAATTTAGTCGTAAACGAAAATATGATTTAGTGCGTAAAAAAAAATCTTCTTTAACTGAGACCAAGATTGCAGAAGTCCGAAATTGATAGTTTGCGGATTCACGGATTACTCGGTCCGATTTTATTTTTTTTTAATTTACTTTTAAATAAATTTTATCTACTATTTATCGATATTTTATAACAAAATTACAGAGCTTAGCTCTAGCTTGATACCGAGTTCTGATCTCCGGATTAGTCGGTCCTTGGGTCGGATACCATGTTATAAAAAAAAATTCATTTCAAAATTAATTAACGAATTCATTATACAATGCCCCAATATTAAGACAACAATTCAAACAATTTTTCTTAAATCTATTATCCATTATAAAGTACAAGAAAATTAATTAACAGAAAAAAGTTAAATAAATCCGTACTTTGAAATTTTAGTGTAGTAAAAATTATCAATCTTTATCTTATCATCAATTTATTCTAAAAATAAAATCTCTCATTGTCAAAATAATAGCTTAGTGTTTTAGGAACGACCTAGGTGGGTCAACAACGAGCAAATGATTGCGATGATGGCGAGCATACCGTTTTCTCGATTTGAATTTAGACGTTTTCTTTTATTGTTTAAGCGATCACAAGCTAGCTCTTTACTTGGCCGCTTGGCCCCGACTCAATAAAAATGCCTAAAATAACTTTTTATAAAATTGGGTCTACCGCCCAGTGCCTAATCCGAATTTTCCATCATTAACTGAGACTCGCACAAATATATCTATTATACTGGCTTATCTCTAACAAACTAACAAACTTGTCAAGTTTTTAATTAATTCGCTTCTTTTGTGTCGATTATATGCTTGGGAAATTTAAACTGGGTGTAGCCAATACTGATTATAAATTTACACATCATGTTTTGAAATTTATTTTTTAAGATACAGGTTGGTCCAATATTTATCGATCAGATGTTGGTAATGCACCTGATATTGTAGTACTAAATATTGTAAATTTTATGTGCATTTATATTTATTAAACAAATTTTAAATGACTTGTTTAAAAAAAAAAAAATTTAGATGAAATACAAAGTATTGCGCTTTAATTATATATAGTCAATGAATAATCCCCTATATTACTAATAGGAAGTTTTTCTTGATGATGTGTCAACTCTACATTGATTTAACATATATGTCATTTTAAGAGAAGTTTGATGTACATGTCATTAAAAATAAATCATACATGTCACTAAAAATAAATCATATGTGTAATTCTATTTTTATATATCATAAACAATCCCATATCCCCTATATATCCCTCTATATATTAATAGGGAGTTTATTTTTTCCATGATGGGTCAACTCCATGTTAATTTAACATATGTGTCATTCAATAAGAAATTTGATTACACATGTCATCTACCTCTCATCTATTGCATGCATCTTTAAAAATTATTTTATCATTTCAAATACTAACAAAAAATTCGCTCGAAAAAACACGTGAAAACAGTAAACGTGCACGTTTCTTTGGGACGGAGGGAGTATATCTTAACATATTTTATGTGGAAAAAGTATTTTATATTATAATTCATTCACTTTTTTTAATTATTACATGTTAATTAATTTATTAGTCTTTTCTTAGTCGATTTATTTTATTTTGATTTGTAGGTTTCAACTTCATACTAACATGGATATATAATATTTGACACAATAATCTTATCCCAAGGTTTAAGAAAATTTACTAATATACACCTTAAAAAATTATTAATTCATATTTAGTGAATTTATGTACATATTTATATTTTTAATTATTAAATATATTATTTATTAAAAATGTTGTAATTTTTAATTAGAAAACCGCGTAACACGCGGACACTAAACTAGTGTATCATATATGAAGGAAACATGTTGGATGCCCAGATTTGTGTAGGGCGCGGATAAAAGGATCATATCATCATGTCTTTCCAAATGACACACATTCTTTTTTTTTTTTACAAAAAGAATACAACTCAACTAAAACAATTAATCGCTCTCTAACTAAGCTAATTCTTCAAATCCCAACTCGAGGAAGACCTACCTCGAACCAAGCGTGAGGATCGGAGGAGGATGACGTAAATTTCGCTAAACTGAGAGTGACCGTGGATATGAACTCGTGGCATTTGAACTAAGCTCGGACTAAGGCATTATCCACTTCACGTCGTGGCTCATATATTTCGTCTTGCTATCGAATGAAACCGCCACCGCAACAACAACAACCACCACAAGGTGTCACACATCTTTCTGCTTTTTCTTTTTTTTTAACGTCTTGGCACCGCAGAACCAATAAAGGGCGAATAATATCTGCAATAAACCAGGGCGAAGAATCCCCAAGGAGGGTGGAAGGATCCACCACTTAAATCCCATTAAAGTGGGGGCAACGTGTCTCGAACCGAGAACTTCTTGATCAGGGTAGTGGTGCTCTAAGCACATGAGCCAAACCACTTTAACCAAATGACACACATTCGCTTAGTTATGAGGATATGATAATGTTTTCAAAATGGTCGTCAAAAAAAAAAGATAATGTTTTCAAAATGACACATATTATCCTAGTCTCTATTACGAGTGGATTTCATGTGCATTTAGATGCACATTCACTCATAATATATTTTATAACCATACAATTAATTTGTTATACTGAAATATGCAAATTATTTATACTAATTAATAGTTGCACGGTTCAATGTAAACAAGTTGCATCTTTGAGTATAATAAGTTGCATAATTTTAAAATGTATTATGAATGCACAGTCCACTTAAATGCATACAAAGGGTTAGCCATCTACGGTTGCTAGGAGTATAAAATAAAATAAACAGTAGCCAACTATCAAATATGCAGTAGTGATATAAAACTCACTATCTGATTTTTTATAAAACCAGATTAATGAGATGTCATGCCAACTCATCATCCACATAATTAATTATACTTAAATAAATTATAAAATATTTTATAATATACTATACTCTAAACCATGAACCTTGAACCCTAAATCATGAATCATTCGGGTCGGGTGAACCATAAACTACTCGGACCGAATTCGGGTCTGGCCGGGTTGGGTCCAGGCTAGTCAAACTTCACGCGCCGAAAACGACATTGTTTTGGGCAATTTTGAGTGACCTTTGACGATTTGGGACTAAATTGAATCAAATTGAATATATGTGAGATTAAATTGAAAAAATTGATAATTATGAGACATTTCAATAAAGGTGCAAATTTTTACATTATATATTATAAAGAATATATGTGATTTTCTAGTTCAATAGTACGAAAATAAGTCGGGTTCCGATCTTCTTTATATCAATCATCATATATATATATATATATCCACTTATAATGTTAGAAAAACAGTGACCTCATGCTCTATATTAACAATGCTCAGGAACTGTAGATATATAATAACTCACTTTATTGCAAATTGGACTCATAATACATTTGTGCTATAAAAGCTATAATGAAAGAAGGCTAGAAGCCTTCAACTTTAACCAATATCATACACCAAATAAATAATCAACACACGACCCAAATAACAAACCTAGACCACAAACCAAAAACCGAACCTCGTTCAATTCCCCTGTTCCACTTTTCATATTACGCTAATGTTTCACCCTGCTTAATTATTAACACATGTCTGGTGTATATCATCCACTTATTATTTTTCCACCCTCCACACGTGTCATTCATGGCCATAATATGGAACACCATTTGTGGAACAGACGATTTCATTCGAAACCAAACACACCAACATCAACCCAAAAACCAAAAAAAAAAAAAACAATTACACACAAATACAAATATATATTATATTTTTAGAGAGATTGGTTTATGAGCATTGAAAGCCAGTGGGGGCCTTCTTGCCACAGTAGTTCAAAAGCAAGCTGAGTGAAACTGGAACATTAAGGTTAATGCCCAAAACATTTGCTTTAATGGCAGTGCAGAGGCAGACGGCGGCCTCAAGGTCGGCCAGGCCTTGAATGAGAGTGCAGCACGGGGTTTTCGGCGGTGTTCCAACCACAAGGTGCACCAAATCATTCAATAAATTGGCACACACTCCCAGTTTGAGAGTGTCTTTGGGGCACTTGGCCTTGGAGGGCTTGTGGTGGCTGGGGGTTTTGGGGGCGGTGGGCGGGCACGGGGCGGAGTTTGAGCTGACAAGAGTGAAGAAGATGAGGTTAAGAAGGAGGAATAGGGCCATTGATGGTGCACCTCTTGAACCCATTAGTGTATATGGTTTTGAGTTGTGGTTAAAGTGGGAATGGAATGTGGTTTGGTTTGGTTTGAGGTTGTGTGGGATGTTTGGAAGAGGGTTAATGGGGGGGTTTTATAGGGGGATTGTGTGATTTTTTTGGGTAATGTATTGATAATTGGTGAAATTCAAATATCATTTTATGTGGATCCATGTGGAGTGATTGAAGTTGTGTGGAAAGAATGACGTTTTCTTTTTGGATTTGTATCATCTGAAAATAAATAAAAATATTATCAATTTAGGACGTAATAGAATTTTCCCTATCGATTAACCAGGACTTAAAAATTTGAAAACGATCAATTCAGGATCTAAAAGATAGAAATTATCAATTTTGTACTCAAATTAACATTTTATAATTCCTAATTATCCAAGAGTTATTTTTATAAATCACGTGAGTTGGAAAATAAAAAGAATAGGTGTGAAAAAATAATGTTAAAGTGTATATATATAAATAAATAAGGATATGAAAATTGGGTATCATGTACATTCACGTGAACCGTACACTCATAGTACATTTTAGAAATAGATAACTTGTTATAATGGAAAATGTAACTTGTTTACACTGAATCGTGCAACTATTTTTTATTAATAGTTGCACGATTCAGTATAATAAATTGCATCTTTCAATATAACAAATTGCATGTTTCTAAAATGTATTATGAGTGCACAGTGCACCCGGATGCATACAAGACTTAACCGGATATAAATTATAAGATTTTAAACATGGTGTTAAAATTTTGGAGTCCTAAATTAATAGTTTCTTTTTTTTTAAAATACTAAATTGACATGAATTTTTTTTATGCGTTTTAAATTGACAGTATTACTATCTTTCAGAGACTATTCCTTTTATTTTAAATAACCAGTAAAATACAAAATGTTCATTTACTGCCGCATGAAAAATTATAATTTTTCAGATCATCAAGAAAAACTATTATGATTAGGGGTTGGCATATTGTGTTGTCGTCACATATAATCTGAAAAAACTTTATGCAGTTCGATATCAATACAGAGTAGTACCATTAGCTTGCAGCATGTGCACTATCACCATCCATTTTCAAAACCTTCCTTTTTTATTTCCTGATCATAGTATTTGCCTCACCACAATTTTAGCTTCTATGATTAAAGAGTCTAATCAACTATATATATTGTACACGTAATACTCTAATGGGCGTTTAGTACACGGGACTAGATTAATTAGGTGTGATAAGATTAAGTGAGATTGAGTAATATTGAATTGACTGGACTGAATTAGTTTGAATCCAGATATGTGTTTGGATTGTAGGATTGAATTGAAGAATTAGATGAAATACATATTAAAATGTCATAAATACCCTTAATTTGAATTGAAAGAACCACATTTAATTCTTGTGAATCTATCCAAACAATAGGAAGGACAATTTGTAATATTGCATTTGGGATATGTTGTATCCCACCTTTCACATAAGATTGACATATCCCTCCATGGAGGGATTTAATACATTTTCTACTCGGGCTTGAAGTATATCATGAGCCCTCATCTCACAAATCAAATGATAAATTAGTTGGAATTAAAATTCTAATCATGGCCTATCATTATCAATCCCGCAAACAAAACGGGGCCTAATTAAAATATAGAAAAAAGATTCATGGGTCTAAAAAATCTCGCGGATAAAATAAAAATAGTGGGTTGAAACGTGTCATAAGACAGTATTACTTGTTTATCTTAATATTGTTACATATTTGTACATAAATATTATGTAATAGTAAAAACCAAATGAATAACAATTTAGGGTCGCTAGAATGGGGTAATAGAAGTGGGTAATAAAAATTATTTCTATTGATGTTGCTTGGTAATTTTGATACACATATATTGGGAATAAAAATAAGTAATTGATTACCCCACTCACACAACCCACCTCACATGATGTTCATTGTCGATTGTCTAATCAAACAATAACAATGCAATCAATAATCTTTAATGATTGATCCCGATACTTATTACCATTACCATTCCACAACAATTTATTGAAACGCGAGTACATGGGAGTACTCTACCTGTACTTACAAGTGAAAATAGCAAGAAAAACACTCGGCCTAAACAATCTAATGGGTTCGTGATCCACTCTCTAAGTGTGTAATGACCAGTAGTCCTTTTCCCTCTACGTTTAATCTAATTCCAAGATCTAGAGCGTAATAAATCAAAAGAAAATCGTCCACAAAAGGAGTTTCATTACAAAAGATCACACTATTTCTACATTTCCAAATGCCCCATACAAAGCAGATCAAAAGACTATTCCAAAGAGTTGAGTGAATCTAACTAGGTTTGAATTGAGGCCAATGTGCGTCCGAAAATTTATCTTTGCAATATTCGAACAAACCGTTGTTATTCCCATCCAATAGTACATTTTCATCCACATGTTGTAAGTGAATATAAGTATGGGTAACTCTTGTATACATCTAGGTGCACCGTCCACTCATAATGCATTTTAGAATCGTGTAACTTGTTATGCTGAAAGATGTATCTTGTTTATACTAAAACGTGCAACTAATCCATATTAATAGTTGCACGATTTAGTGTAAACAAGTTACATCTTTCAATATAATAAGTTACACGATTTTAAAATATATTATGAATGCAAGGTGCACCAAGATGCATATGAGACTCACTCATTTAGTATTGATTATTGGCTCTATAATCCAATCGGACATGATTTTTACCCGCAAAATTTATTTTACCTTTGAGATTTTGGTTTCTATATTCGGAGGATTTGCACGATACAATATTGTATACAAGTTTATGTAAAAATTAATTAAGTTAACCAAATATTGAGTTAGATATCTAGATTAGTGTTTATTTAAATACAATTCTCGTGACTAGCTAAAGAGCTCATGAAATTTTTATTATCAATTATATGATCATATATTTTTGTAATTATTGTTTTTCGTTTGTGTATAGGTGGAATTTGATCTAGAATTTGCAAAGACAGGCTGGACTTGCAAATTGAAAGATAATGCCATGGGCTATATAATTTGGAGTTATCTATCTGCTTATGGATATGGAGTTGTCAGTTGTCTAGCTTCAAAAATTAGGGATTCAATAATATATCTTGATATAAATCATTCAATACTCACACTTGCAAGTTGGTTATGAAGATTTTTATATTGTCTTGTCTGTAATCATGAATGCTGGTCTTACATGTGGTAATGGATCAATGTTTGATACCTTTCGTTTTCAAGTGCAAAAGTTGATGAGAGTGTATTAGATATTAAAATAAAGAATACATTTCAAAATTCTTTCTTCATGATTTTCTATTAATTATTAATCAAGGGACAGGAGTCGGAAATCGGTAGTTGGAGGAATTCGGATCCGACATTTTTTTTTTTTTTTATTTAAATGAGTTTTATCTACAACTTATCAATATGTTATAACGATCATACACGAATTTGATCATATATATGCAAATTATAAACTTATATCTTGCACTGCCATGTGTGGCCACATATATCAAAGTCTCCACCATCATTTAATTAGTTTCTTTAATTAATTCAATCTTCTCATTTATATATATTCCATACTTTACCCAATTTCATTAATTATATATTTTTTTTTTTACCCGACCTGGACTCAACCCGACCCGAACCTGAACCAGCCCCGAGTGGTTCATGGTTCACCTGACCCGAATGGTTCATAGTTTAGGGTTAAGATTTATATAATTAAATTTTTTTATGCGACCCGGACCCAACCCGACCTGAACCCGAACCCGGCTCGAGTGATTCATGGTTCACCCGGCCCGAATAGTTCATGGTTTAGGGTTTATAGTTTAGGATTCAAGTTTATATAATTAATGAGAAGATTGAATTAATTAAAAAAATTAATTAAATGATGGTGGATCCTTGCATATGTGGCGCGCCACATAAGCGGTGGACATATAAGTTTGTGCCCACCTGCGGTCATATGATCAAATCCGCAATCATACATTTCAAAACTAATGAAAAAATTCATTATTCCACCAATCAAATCAAAATAACAATTCAAACTTCTTTTATTAGATTCATTATCTTATCTATAGTACAAAAAAAATTAATTTGACACAAAATCTAAACAACCTATATTCTGGAATTTGAGTCCAGTGGTACCTATCAATTTTTGTCATATCACCAATCTATTTGAAAATGGGGTAGTTACTATTAGATATCATTTATAAGTAGTTCTTACTCTTAAGTGTTACACTTTTTAAGTGTTACTCTTAGGTACAAAAATTAGGTGTGAAATACTTAATTACCCTTATGATATAAGAACCAAATATGGGCAATTCTGATTTTTCTTTTTTTAAATGCATTTAACTTTCCTAATTGACCGAAATCTAATAAGTTCTTCCATCTAAATTATCTCCTTGAATATCTCTCCTCCAAAAATTGCTCTCCTATTCAATGAATTTTTTTTTTGAATTTGCCAATCCACGGCCCACCCATAAACTCGAATTTCTGCTCACCGTCATAAACTTGAATTTGATATCGCCGAATTTGCACACCAATAATCGAATATTTCTGCTCATCAACGGAAACCCTGCACACCCATAATTGGCATCATTGCATTATAAATTAGGATATTTGCTATAAAAACAATGAAAATTTGTACATAAAACCTTAAAAAACAGAAAATGTAGATGGCAAAAAATGCAATGAATTAAGATTTAAACTTTCCATCCCTATTCAAACATAAATTACTAAAATGAATATGTATTAAAAAAAAATCCCTAATCATACCATCAGGTAGCTGCACACACAAATATGAATCTGCTATCACCCCCTAATATAATCTGCACACGCAAACATAATTTGTAGACATCAAACATAATATAATTTGCACACATCAAACACAACAGAATCTGCTATCACCCCCTAATGTAATCTGCACACGCAAACATAATCTGTAATCAGTTATCTGCACACACAAATATGAATCCGCACACACCAAACTAAATTTGATATTCCTCTTTAAGGGTAAAAAAGGTGACAGAAAGTATACCGTTATCGTTGTCTTTATAAGTAGCAGTCAATAAGGTAACTTTTGAATGAACCTTCATAAACGTCTCATCAATGAATAGCATTGGTCGACAATATCGCTATATCGCAAAGCACTCATGTTGGGAAATTTAGAGTTTTGATGAAAGTTCCAAAACACTTGTAAGCTAAGACAACTTGCATCAGAAGACTCTATCAGGTAGACTGATCAGTTTTATCTGATCAGGTCAGCTCACACCAGGTGTCAACTGTTCGTGCACCAGAACATACGTTGTTAATCTGACAAGAAGAATGTCAACCTTAGTTAGTAAAATAAACACTGAACAAGTGTACTTGTTAACCAATGAGAACGGGACACGTATACACGGAGTCGATAATCACGGGGATTTTGTCTTTGCATACCAAAATGGCTAGAAAGGACAAACATACATACTTTCGGCCATGCCGTTCCTGAAGCACGTCACATCAAGCCTGCAATCTACCAAATATAGCCTGAAATTCAAATTGCTCTCCAACGGCTCTTTGATTTCGAGGTCTATAAATATGGGATCATACTTCATAGTGAAGACACGGAAATTATCATCAAGCTCAAGCACAAGCAAATTTCCGCACAAAGAACACAAAATTGAAGAATATTTCTAAGTGTTCATCCCATTGTTCTTAGCATAGAAATCTCATCCTCTAGCTTTAGGCTACATAAATACTAGGATAGATTTCCAGTTGGAACAACAACAAATCTTTACCCAAACCCAAAAGTTATGTTAAGTTTGTTTTGCAAGATTTCAGACTAGGGTTTCTAGTTTCTTATTTCTGGAATCGGTTGAATGAGAACTCTTGAAACATCTGTTGGTTGTACTGTGTTGGACTAACACATTAAACTAAGTCCAGATGGTTTAGTTGGTGCTCCTACTGATAGGGAAGAATGGATGTAGGATTGATTGTCCGAACCACTATAAAAATCTTGTGTGCTTATCTGCTTTACTTGTTTTACACTACATCACACTACCTGATTTTTCATTGCATACATATTCTGAGTCTAGATCAGTTTTGCATTAGCAACTGATCTGATTAGCTTGACACTTTGTCATCGGTAACCGAAAATGCATAAAGCGAATCGATTCTATAAAACCGGTTTTTCACACGGTTAAAACTTTGCTTCGCGACATCGCTTAAACTGATAGACACCGAACAGATCTGCCTTCAGGCGATCAGTAAGTTGGATATCAGTCCAAACTGATTCACACGCACTCTGATCAGGTAACCTGCCATCACACCTGATCTTGCACGAAAAGTTTTCATAAGTCTATTCACCCTCCCTCTAGACTTACGCCTCACAAAAAACCGCTCGAACCTACAAGTGGTATCGAGCGCGGAGTTCTCACGGACCCATCGGCTTTGAGTATCATCGGTTCTTGAGGAAGAACCATTGTGGTCACTTGAATGGATCTTGAAAAACTTGTTTTTAAACTCATCTTTTTTTAAACTCACAATCAACATGGATAATACTTCGGTATGTATCATGATCTCACTTAAGTTTTCTATTGATGAGTATCTCTGTTGGACCATACTCATGAGCAACCATCTGGGAGCTATAAGCTACAGAATGATGGAAGTTCTTGAACAAAGACCTATCATTATTTACTACAACAATCCAGCTGAAGGAGGTGATCCAAAATTTCCAGTTGGAGCCAGAATCAGAAAGAGTCCTTCTCTGATGGATGCTGAGGAAAGGAAATTATCCATCTGATATCTTGGGCCGGACATATCATTATGAAGACGATGGACAAAATAACCATAGAAAAAGATCAAATATCTCAAGATCTGTAAAGCGAGATGTAGGATACTCTAGCCGATATATCTTGAGGAAATGACCAGATAAAGGATAGTAGATTACAGGCCGAACTGGTTAAGTTCGAGAAACTCAAGATGCTGCCCAACGAGATGATCAACCAGCTAGATGGAAGGATTGCCATGTCTATCAACAAGCTCAGAGAGTTAGGACGAGAAATGACTGACAAGGACATCAACTACAAGATCTTGAAATCTTTGATGAAAAAGTGGGATATGAAAGTTACCGTGATCAAGGACTGCCAGGACATAGCGAAGATGAAGCCGAGCAGCCTGTTCTTAAATCTGAAGGCCCATGAATTCGACCTGATTGAGAGAGGGCAGGAGGAAGATGATGAGTCATCTACAGAAACCACACCTGCAACAAAAAAAGCAGTAGCATTCAAAGCAGGAGGCAGCTGCCCAAAATCTTCTGAGCCTATTGGAAATATTGTTAGTCAAGCTGAACAGATTTCTCTACTCACCAGAAAACTTGAAAGATCAAATATTCAGTTGGGAAAGTATAGGAGATTCTACAAAGACTATCAGAATAGCAGAGGAAGAGAAAGAAGATCGTCCCGGCGGATCGCAGAAAGAAAAAGATCCGATGACGAAGAGACGACCAAAGAGAAAAAAAAAAAAAGAGATGATTGTCTTTGAAGATCACAAATCGAAAGGAGAAATTCAGATCAAAGGCAAATCAGAAGTCACCGACAGATCATCTGAAGACATGACTCACCCGGAAGAAGTTCGATGGAGAGAGAGGAGTCCGCTTCAATCGCCAGAAACCAGTCACTACAAAGGCTGTACGCCTGACACGGCGCTTAGAAAGAGAAGATAAGAGGAACAGGAGAGAGCAACGATACAGAGATAGAAAAGCTATGGTTGCTGACACTACTGGAATAGATGATTCTTATCTACCATCAGAAGATTTTGGTTACTCATCTGTAGAGGACTTCTGCCTGATGAGCAATGTTGATGACTTCAACAACTTTGATGATCTGATGTTCTCATATGATGATGACATCTGCCTTATGGCCAAGGAAGAAGATCAATCTGAGGTATCTTCTAAACCATCTGTGTTTTCTCTTTCCACACCTGTTGTGCTGAGCACACCTGCTAGAGAGATTGACCTGCAGCTCTACAATGAGCAATTCCTCGATGATCTCTCTAATGCAGTAGACACTTATACCATAGTGGAAGCTGAGAACGATAAGCTGAGGTCAGAGAACAATCAGCTTGTTAAAGATAATCTTTGCAAGAAAAGCTCTTGATCGAAATCGGTTGAGATCGTTTTTAAAATGACCGCAAATCGAACTTCGAAAAGTCGAAGACTTTTGATCAGGATAAACTGATTAAGGAACATCTAGCCATTAACAAAAAACAAGTTGATGATCTCAAAATCCTCCAAGCTAAGTTTGATGAACTATTCCGACTGCATGAGAGTCTAAAAGTTACTAAAGATAGTTTGCGTAAGAAAATAGAGGCTTTCACGAAATCATCTAAGACCGTTCAAGATCTGAACAACTATTTTCGTACGTCAACTAATAAGAAGGGAATTGGGTATGAAAACCCTTCTACATCCTCAAAAGCCCCGTCTGGTTCACTTCAGAAGAGTGTAATCAAACGAGTTTCTGATCAAGATACACGAAAAGCAAAATTTGTATCAGATAAGGGAAAATGATCAGCTAATCAGGCAAGGCAAATGCCAGATCAGAAAGGGAATAGAAATGGACCCCAAATGATCAGACATCAGCCGAGGAATCAACAGAAGAATCCTGTTCTTCTGAAGAAACCTCAACCTGATCAGCAGATTAGGAATCAGAAAAGACTACCTCTCAAGGGAAAATCTGATCTGAAACCTAATCAGGTCAAGCTGCCTAACAAGTAAGCTCAGGGTAAACTGCTAAGACCATCTATGCCAAAAAGATATGAATCTTTTAATGGTAGCAGTCGTACCTACCCTTATAATTAGAAACACAGGGTTGTTTCACCTGAGCCCCACTGGATTAAAAGAAGACAAATATCAGTAAAAAAATCCCAAGTCTTCTGATTCATCCAAGGCTCACACTAATGATCATACTGACCAGATTGCATATGAGGAGACATATGATTATGTAGATGTTTATGGGAGACAAATCAAGCCCTCTGTTTTAAACAAAAGTGCAAGATTTGTTTGGATTCCGAAAGGTACTTCTAACCCCCCCAGGACCCGATTCTATTGGGGTACCTAAAGCCTGATCTGATTGCAGGTTCGCGTGGGTTTGGCCAATAAAGGAGGTGTACAAGAAACTATCTGGTACATCGATAGTGGATGCTCAAGGCACATGACAGGAAACAAACATCTCCTCAGTTCATACACTGAACAAGAAGGCCCACGTGTACTCTTTGGTGATGATAACTTTGGTTTTACCAGAGGATTCGAAACTTTAGGGAATGATGATGTACATGTTACTGGAGTCTTGTATGTCGATAGTTTAAAGAACAATTTGTTATCGGTTTCACAATTCTGCGACAATGGATTCAGTGTTGAATTCTCGACTGATCAGTGCACTATCAAGAATTGAGCTACTCAACAGATTTTGTTAACTGGTTCAAGGAAGGGAACGATCTACACTGTAGATTGGAACAGTTGTCCAAGAAATGCATGCCCGATTGTTAAAAGTTCCAAAAGTAGGAGTTGGCTCTGGCACAAGAGAATGAGTCATCTGAACTTTTAAACTCTTAACAAGATAGTAAGGATGTCTTTGGTTAAGGGTCTCCCGAATGAGGTATTCTCTAAGGATCAGACATGTGTCGCATGTCAGAAGGGAAAACAGGTTAAAGCCTCATTCAAGTGGATCCCAGGACCAGCATCCAGCAGAGTACTACAACTGCTTCATATCGATTTATTTGGACCAGTTACACCACTTAGTCTCAGCGGACGCAAATACACTCTGGTAATCGTGGATGATTATTCCAAGTTTACCTGTGTTGTATTCTTATATAAGAAGAATGAGACTACAACAAAGATACCCGAGTTGCTCAAGAAATTGCAAAATGAGAAGGGTGTCAGTATTGTAAAAATCGATCCGATAAAGGTATTTTTTGAACTCCTTTATTACTGACTTTTGCACTAAGTTTGGAATACAGCATGAAACATCAGCTGCAAGAACACCACAACAGAATGGAGTAGCAGAACGGAGAAACAGAACACTCAAAGAAGTTGCTCGTACTATGTTAGCTGAACATGCAACTCCAAACTGTTTCTGGGCAGAAGCTATCAACACAGCTTGCCACACTCAGAACAAATGTTCTCTGACTAAGATTCACTTCAAAACACCTTATGAACTATGGAAGGGCAGAAAACCTCGTGTTTCTTACTTCCATGTTTTTGGGTGCAAGTGTTTCATTCACAACAATGGGAAGAGTGAGTTGAAAACTTTTGAAGCTAAGTCAGATGAGGGTATATTCTTAGGATATTCCTCAACCAGCAAGGCTTTCAGGGTGTTCAACAGGCGAACCTTAGTTGTGGAAGAAACACATCATGTGGTCTTTGATGAGACATCTTCTGAACAAGAGAAATCTGCCTCAGAACAAGCAGTACCAGATCAACCGGTACCTGATGCACAGAAAATGGATCAGTTAAGTATCAAAGATAAGGGATCAGATCACGTAACAGTGTATGTTCTAAAGCTTGATCTTACTGATTCACCAGGTCAATCAGACCAAAAGGTACGTACAACTGTCAATGAAGAAGCTGGTACAGTTGAGACAGTATCAACTGAACCATCTGGTTCAGGGGGAACACCTGATGTTCCTACGGACAGACATCAGCATATGATGATTCCAACATCAGCTGAGACTTGTTAATGCCAAGTGGATCCTATTTCTGTACCTCTCTCAATCTCTAGTAATGAATCACTATTAGAAGAGGAAGATGTTCTCCAAACTGATGCAAAACAGAAAAGAAGGACCTGGATAACCAGTTATCCAACTGATTTGATCACCGGAGACCCATCTGATAGAGTTAAAACTAGACATCAGATTGGTGAAAGTGCCATGTATTGTTGCTATCTGTCTTTGAAGGAACCAACAAAAATAGAAGAAGCTCTATAAGATGCCAGCTGGATTCTAGCTATGCAAGAAGAATTAGAGCAGTTTGAAAGGAATCAGGTTTGGAAATTGGTAGACAGACCAACTCATCAAGATGTGATAGGCACCAAGTGGGTATTCAAGAACAAGAGAGATCGGAATAATGTCATAACCAGAAATAAGGCAAGACTTGTTGTTAAGGGGTATTCACAATCAGAAGGAATTGATTATGATGAGACCTTTGCACCAGTCGCTCGCCTGGAAGCCATTCAGCTGTTTCTGGCATATGCTGCCCACAGAGGGTTTATTGTGTATCAGATGGATGTTAAGAGTTCATTCTTAAATGGGGTACTAGCTGAGGAAGTTTATGTTGAACAACCTCCTGGCTTTGACAAAGGCAACCAGGTGTACCGTTTAAGAAAAGCTCTTTATGGCCTGAAACAAGCTCCTCGAGCTTGGTATGATACACTCTCTCAGTTCTTGATAAACAGTGGATTCACTAAGCGAACAGTGGATAGAACCTTATTCAGAATAGAAGATGGTGAAGATATTCTGATGGTTCAGATTTATGTGGACGATATCATTTTTGGATCTCCCAACAAGACCTTATGTGATAAATTCAGCAAGCTGATGCAAGGGAAGTTCGAGATGTCCATGATGGGTCAGATGAGTTACTTTCTGGGTCTACAAGTTAAGCAAAGTACAGAAGGGATATTCATCTGTCAGGCGAAGTACACTAGGTGTTTATTGGCTAAGTTTGGAGTTCAAATTTGTAAGGAAGCCTGAATTCTTATGATGACTGGATTCAAGATGGATCCAGATGAGAATGGTCAGAAAACTAATCAGAAAGAATATAGGGCTCTCATTGGATCTTTACTATACCTGACTGCCAGCAGACCAGATATCACTTTTGCAGTAGGTGTATGTGCCAGATTTCAGGCAAATCCAATGCAAAGCCACCTGGAAGCAGCTAAGCGGATTCTTAAGTATCTGAAGGGGACAGTAAACCTTGGTTTATTCTACCCATCAGATGATAATCTAGAGTTTAGTGAGTATTCTGATTCTGATTATGGAGGTTGCAGAATAGACAGAAAATCAACCTCAGGTACATGTCAGTTCTTAGGAAGCAAACTGATATCTTGGTTTTCAAAGAAACAGACATCTGTTGCCACATCTACTACTGAAGCAGAATATATGGCTGCATGAAGCTGTTGTTCCCAGCTGCTCTGGCTTAGTCAGCAGCTGAGGGATTATAACATTATAGCTACGAATGTGCCCATATTCTGTGACAGTAATAGTGCTATTGCAATCACTCAGAATCCAGTTTTACATACAAGATGCAAGCATGTGGATGTCAGACATCACTTTATAAGAGATCATGTTGAGAAGAAGAATATCATAATGGAAAAGATCCATACTGATAAGCAGAGAGCTGATATCTTAACCAAGCCACTAGCTGAAGTCAGATTCAGAGAACTATGTAATGAGCTAGGAGTTCTGGACTTAGGAGAAAGTGCACCAGAAATGTTTGGTGGACTGGTCTCAAGGACCAGTTGGTTAAAAGACTAACCAGATAAAGAGGATTAGTTGAGTAATGGTATCTCAATTGATCAGAAAGATCAGTAAAGTACTGATCAGTAAATGGATATCAGATGAAGGGGGAACGGATCAGATTGGATTCAGATAAGTGGGACATTGTTGGGAAATATCAAGGTTTAGGCCGAAACTAAGATCAACAAAAATCAGTCAGAATTCAAGTGGTATTGACAGATTACAACATCAGTCAACCAGATACACATTTCTGTTTTTGTGCCTTTCTGTCTACAATATGCAATTATTTGTTCTTATTTGCTTTTACTGTGCATACACCTTTTATGACGCATACCCTGCAAAGCATTTAATGTGGACGTGGGGAATATGTATTAATTACTATTAATTGAGTTTTTAAAATCCAAAGGGAAATCGCGCGTTCAAATCCTGACCTCACAATCAATTTATTTGTAAAAACCGCTTAATCTAAATCGTTCATTCTTTTCAAACCCTTGGATTTCCGGTCTCGATTTTCCCTCCTTCCTTTATATAGGCTTCGTCAAAACCCTTCCAAATTACACTTCTCAAAATTCTTGTGATTTACACTCTGCAAATTTCTCAAATAAACTCTACATTTCAAAGCTTATTGCGATTCAGATTTCAAAATCACAAATCAGAATCTGGTAATTAGTGTTTATTTGTTGCAGTAAATTCCTTAAATTCATTTGCTCATAAAGGTTACAAATATATGTATATTTACCCTGTGTTATGCCTTCTCAAATTTTGGTATCTGTGTGGCTATGACAAGAAATAAAACAATCGATTATTCGTCTGGGAAATCAAATATGTGATATGTTTAATGTTTATGCACAAAACTTAATCAAGTTTCCTTTGTTGTAGATGGCTACTCATGGTATGGGCAAAATTATGTGCAACTATGCAAGTTTGGCAAATCAAATTGTTGAAGACAAATATGTTGTTTTTGGGATCACTAGAGATCCAGAATCCATGGAAGTGGAGCATTTATTAAGGAGATGTAGACTAGAGAAATATTGTGCAGCCCACTCCAATCCAGTGATGCAATTTGAAGCACTGGAGTTTTTGAGAAATCTGGAGGTGGTATCCCCTGGCGATGAACTTGTTTCATCTGTCAATGGTGAAGCTATCAAGGTCTCTAATGCAGATATCACCCGCCTATTCAATCTTCCAAAAGGAAAAATCTCACCTGCTCATTACAGAGAGAATGAAGATGAGCTGATAACGGATGAGTTGTTCAGGGAGGCAGATAAAAAGCACACTGCCAACTTTGTCAGGCCTATGCTTAAGAGAAAATTTTGCCTACTCTTTGACATTCTGTCAAAGACAATCATGGGGATCTCTTTTAGTCCTAACTGTTGTTAAGATGCATTGCATGGCAGTTATTGTGGATGGAGCCACAAACATTAACTGGGCAGGTTTCCTCAAGGCTATTCTGCTACTAGGCAAAGTTTGGGGTTAATGATCAGAGACAAGTTTTTCTGAAGAAAAGGATCAGCAATCTCAACAAGTTAGCAGACACTCTGAGGGACAAACTACCAACTGCTCAGTGGAGCCAGGATGGGCTAAAGATTTAGAAGGCCTTCCTCACCAGCACATCTGTCATCTATGGTTCTGCTGATGATGATATGAAGATGACTGTCAGGAAGGGAAAATGCAAGGAAGCCACCTCTGTTGCATCAGCAAATCCTCCCAAGAGAAAGAGGCTTCTTGCGAAAGAACTGGCGAAGAAGTCAAAGAAAGTGAAGCAAACTCCGATGACTCTGTTCCTGGAAGAGGAGTCCGAGGAAGAAGAAGCTACAGCTCAACCTGTTGCACAAAAACAATCAGCTGAAAAGTCTGAGAGACATGCTTCTCTGGTGGAAAGCTCTCCGGAGCAATCAGGAGGGGACCAAGAAAAGGAAAGGGCGAGATCACCCTCTCTTCAGTCCCGTGCTCACACACCCATCAGATCTCCAGTTGCTGAGCGAATGACTCCCTCTCCTTCTCCGATAAGCGAGCATGCCAAGTCACCGGTTGTGGAGCCAGATCAAACAAAGCTCATCAGCCAACAGCACACTGATCTGCCACCACCAGAAACTTCTTCCACACAGCCACCACTCAAAACTGAACAGTCAATCCCAGAATCTAGATCATCGAAAACCATAACTGGGAAGATGGCAAGGATGACAATTGAACGAGAGATTGATGACTTGTATCCAGAATTGGAAGCTCATCCGAATGTCATGGAAGATATTCTAGAGATCCTAACTTGGAGAGATCTCAGAATGAAGAACTTCTCAGATTTCATGATCATAATTGAATAGATGGGAGGAGCTCATGATTTTGCTGACTATGACTTTGATATGAAAAAGTCTTCCCAGGTTGGTTCACCAGCTGAGCTGATTTCTGTTGAGGCAGTCAAAGCCCTGATCAACAAGAAATTGGGCAAATCTGAAAGGGTTAATCTAGAGTCAGATGAAGATGCTCCACAGGAAAATGATCCCATAAAACATGTCGGAGCTGCCAATGAAGGTGGCATTGGTGATACAATTCATGACCAACCACTGGAGGCACAAACAACTGTTGCTGATTGTTGGGATTATACTGCAAAGTACACTTTTACTTTGTATAATCAAACTGAATTTCTGTCTTATTTACTGAAATAAATTATTTATCATTGATGCTTTAAATATCATTGAATGTTACATATATTTACTGCATAACTGTTCAATAAATAGTACGTGTTACATTGTAGTTAATTTAGTGATACAAGATCACAGAAGATTAAATTAACAGTTCCTTGTAACCAAAAGTACACCATTCACGACCTAGATGGAAATGAATAATCCATCGTGAAAGGTTGAAGTGTAAGGCTCAGATTGGCTTGTCTTGACCAAGAGATTACACTAGTGCATGACTGATGCACTGAATAGGACCTACAGGAGGACAAATTCTTCAGCACTGAACAAGGAAGAATTAGACCTCAGTGGTTCGTTATTTCTTAATCTTCGTCCCTTAAATAGGACCGTGTGTGGTTAGTAATTATTGCTTTGGCTTATTACTGGTTGAGAATCAACGAGATTCAATACTTTATATCTTGGGCAATATTATTGGTCACATGCGATTGCTAAGATTTAATACGAAGAATCGTGTGCAAGTACGCTTGTTCGATTTGCCCCCTTGGGATGTTCATAAGATTTATCATATCAAATCTTGCAAGTGGAACTAGTTTCCGGTATGGATAATAATGTTGAACTGTTCCTTAACCAAGGACAAAAGATATTAATTAATGGAAAGCTATTTCAGTGGCTTGAGTTAATTAATGGGCAAGATAATCTTAAACACGGGAAATAATAATCGGGAGTCATATTAACAGTAATATGGGTTAACATGGATAGTGCAATATTAATTATGTAGTGGGATTAATTAATATTTATGGGCTTGAATAATATTGTGGCTCAATATTGATAATTCAAGATCTATTGGAAGGTCCAATCTTAATTCTCCTAAAGGCTCCTCAAGTAGCCCAAACATAAAGTTCAATAACTGAAAAAGGTGTTTAAAAATAAAATAAATTTTTGTTGCTATTTTTCCTAAATTTTCGAAAAATATGAATAAAAGGGGAGAAAGATTTTCTTTGAATTTTGTTATGGAATGAAGATATGTATTCTTGGAATACAAGATTGTCTCATTAAATTCAAGAAATCTCCCACTTGGTTAATTATATGATGATTTTCGAAAAACATAGAAAAATAAGGAAAAGAAAGATTTCATTGATTTTCTTGAAAAGATATTATGGAAGAAATGTATTCTTGGAATACAAGAATATCTCATAAATTCAAGAAGATCCAAATCTTGGAATCTTTATCCTTTTTTTCGAAAAATACCATAACAAGACGAGTTGGGATTTTTGTGGAATATTTAATTATTGAGAAAAGAATATATGGGATATATTCAAGATTTCTTGGAGATCAAGAAAAAAAAAATTCCATCTTTATTTCCACCTAAAATTTCGACCAACCCCTCATTATAAATAGGGGATGAATGTTTCATCCCCAGGTGAACACGAAAATTGGTTTTTCGGAAAAATATCAGAGTCGATAAAATATCAAATATTTTGAAACGTCGACAGATTGTGTATTTTCGAAAAACCTCAATTGTGAGTGTGCAATTCTATGTGTTGGAAAAATTAGAAATCCACAAAGACGGTGCAACATAATTTTATTTTTCCTTTTGATAAATTGTTCGTGAGTTCCTTCCACCGGATTGTTGAACAAGGGCAAGGGAATACTTGAGAAGGCTTTTTGGTGTGTTCGTGTGAACGGGATCCATCTTCTCAACGGTTATCACTCCGAGAGGTTAGTTCACATAAACCCGTAGCAATTCTGCATGCGTAGGATTTATGTGAACTATTTATATGCATGATTTGTTGTTGAATTATTATTTGAATTAATATAGGATTAATTCATGCTAGTAATAATTTAGAATTAAATTTGTATTTAAATATTCATCCCGAATAGATCCGGGCAATTAATTCCCCAACACTGATCTGGTGACACAAGAAGTTCCTGCTACGCATATCACCACTGATCAGCTGCGAGAGATCAGATTGTGCTTCAAAGATCTACTCAAATAAGAGGTTGAGGGGGTATTGGCTAACTCAGTTAGCAATACCAATACTGATCAGAGACAAGCCTTCATGCGTGAACTGAAAGACCAAAGGGAGTTTGCCATCTCCCAGATTGAGGCTCTGAAGGATCAGTACACGCAGACGTTGACCAACCTGACTGGCGAGTTCAAAAAGGTCTATGACGAAAAAATAAACCAGGTTGATCAACATCAGGTCTCTCTACTCTTGATCACAGAAAAGTTGGAGAAGATGGAAGAGAAACTTGACAAGCTAATTCTTACATTCTCCACCGCCGTCGAAGCTGCAAAATCTGAGCTAATCTCAAAATTTCAAGATATAACTGCTCAGACACAAGGGTTGAATACTTCTGATCTGAACAAAGCCATCTCTGTCAGTTTTGGCTTCCTGACTTCCCACCTCAATGCTCTTTTTGATCAAACCAAAAAGGGGGAAGGCCAGGTTGAGAAACCAACTGATTTTATAAAAATTACAGAAGAACTTATTCAAATAGTTGAAACTTATGGCCAACGACTAGACCATCTTGATCTCTTTGCAAATGAAGTTTCTGAAAAGATGGAAAAGTCAAAGGCAAGAAAGTTGGCCGCAGGTGCTGGAACCTCGAAATCTGAACGTGCCACTCAGGCAAATAGAGTCACGAGGAGCACAACAAGTCAGATACAATCTGATAAAGAAATGGCAGAAAAACTCTCTAAGGAGCAGATTACTGAAGAAGCTCATCTGAGTGAAGAAGAGAGGAAAGCTGAGAAATTGGCCGAGGCAGAAGGGCTGAGAAAGAAATACACCTCGAGGGTAAGGAAAGGTCAAGCCGAGAAATCTGGAGCAGAACCTCAGCTGGCAGCAAGAATTGGTGATATTATTCCAAAAACGGTTGCACATGCCGATAAATTCGAAGAATGGAATAAGATCAGAGGTGAATGGCTCTTGGATGCGTTTGTTCTAGATCTGGTGCCGAAAGAAGAATCACCAGATGAAGAATTTCTGAACTGGTTGGAGAACAAACATCCAAATTTCCTGAAGTATCTGGAGAATGAGGCCAGGAAGATAAATGTAAGAATCGCCCATCAAAATTATGAAGTGATGGACTACATGAAGAAGGCGGATGGCTCATTCGACAGATTGGCCTTTCAAAGATTCTATTTTGACATCCTCAGTAAATCACACATAACTGATCCACAGTAGATCAATGATGTCAAATGGAAATTATACCGGATATTCAACGTTCCACAAGATCAACGAGAAATGCCAGAGGGCTATATTCCAAGAGTTTGAAGATCAGAAGACAGCTTAGGATCAGTTGTACTTTTCAGATGTAACTTGTAACGAAAATTCTGTTAAACGAAAAGTTTATTTTACTGATCCTAAGATAAACTCTCATTGTCTTCTGATTATTTTCTCTTTATTGCTTTTTAATATTATCAATTGTTGTTGATTTCTCAATGTTTTGGTTTCATAAAAAATGGGGAAATTATTGGGAAATTTAGAGTTTTGATGAAAGTTCCAAAACACTTGTAATAGGACTAGTCAGACCTGTTAGCTGACTGATGTTTTTAAATACCAGTTTAAGGTGACCAGTTGATAATTATTGTTTAGAAAAATTGATGTAATAGATAGGTCACATATTGAGGGGGAACTCAATATGTAAGTCAGATCTTGAAGAAGATCAGATAGTCAGATGATCGGTGAAGACATGAAGGCAAGAATCGAAGACCAAGAGATCGATGATACCGGATAAACAGGATAAGGAAGATCGAAGATCAGAAGACCTACATCAGTCGAGTCAGCTAGTTGAGCTAACACAACTTGCATCAGAAGACTCTATCAGGTAGACTGATCAGTTTTATCTGATCAGGTCAGCTCACACCAAATGTCAATTGTTCGTGCACCAGAACATACGTTGTTAATCTGACAAGAAGAATGTCAACCTTAGTTAGTAAAACAAACACTGAACAAGTGTACTTGTTAACCAATGAGAACGGGACACGTATACACGGAGCTGATAATGCGGGATTTTGTGTTGCACAGTCAAACGGCTAGAAAGGACAAACATACATGCTTTTGGCCAAGCCGTTCCTGAAGCACGTCACATCAATCCTACAATCTACCAAATATAGCCTGAAATTCAAATTAATCTCCAACGGCTCTTTGATTTCGAGGTCTATAAATATGGGATCATACTTCATAGTGAAGACACGGAAATTATCATCAAGCTCAAGCACAAGCAAATTTCCGCACAAAGAACACAAATTTGAAGAATATTTCTAAGTGTTTATCCCATTGTTCTTAGCATAGAAATCTCATCCTCTAGCTTTAGGTTACATAAATACTAGGATAGATTTCCAGTTGGAACAACAACTAATCTTTACCCAAACCCAAAAGTTAGGTTAAGTTTGTTTTACAAGATTTCAGACTAGGGTTTCTAGTTTCTGATTTCTGGGATCGATTGAGTGAGAACTCTTGAAACATTTGTTGGTTGTACTGTGTTGGACTAACACATTAAACTAAGTTCAGTTGGTTTAGTTGGTGTCCCTGCTAATAGGGAAGAGTTGACGTAGGACTGATTGTCCGAACCACTATAAAAATCTTATGTGCTTATCTGCTTTACTTGTTTTACACTACAGCACACTACCTGATTTTTCATTGCATACATATTCTGAGTCTAGATCAGTTTTGCATCAGCAACTGATCTGATCAGCTTGACACTTTTTCATCTGACTGAAAACAGACAAGCAGAATCTAATTCTATAAAACTGGTTTTTCACACGGGTTAAAACTTGCTTCCGCACATCAGTTAAACTGATAGACACCGAACTGATCTGCCTTCAGGCGATCAATAAGTTGGATATCAGTCCAAACTGATTCACACGCACTCTGATCAGGCAACCTTCTATCACACCAGATCTTGTACGAAAAGTTTTCAGAAGTCTATTCACCCCTCCCCTCTAGACTTCTGCCCTCACAAAACCCGTTCGGGACCTACAACTCATAACAGATACTAATTTGCACTCCCCCTTGAAATTGCAACTGAGAAAGATCGGCTGATCCATCTTTAGAAATTTATAAATAGAAAATCTAAAATTTGATGAGTTGAATTTCGCTCGATTTATTGTTGATTGTAAACAAATTAACAGGAAATTTGTTGATTGGTTGAAATCAAACAGGAAATGGTGTGATTGGGTGAAAATGTCGAACAAAAATACTTGAATAGAAAACTCGAAATAAAAACACGAAACAAACAGGAATGTCGCAATTCTTTTTTGACCCATAATTTGTGTAATTGGTTGAAAATCGAATAGAACTTGGAGATTTATTATCACCCAAAAAATTGTGTTGGTCCCGGTGCAAACGAGTCTTACACGTGTATGGGGGGGAATACACGTGTTCAGTGTTTTTAAAACTTTTCTTTACTGAGGTCAGCTTGGGTCAGGTTGTCCTGATGATTTGGTCCTGAGAAGCACAAATCGCTCTGAGTCAATGTCTACCTGAGACAGTGATCCTGAGCTGCTTTCAGATACCTCAGATAATCCCAACTGATCCTGAGTTTTCAGAGATCCTGAGCGGCTTGGATCAGATAACTAACTTACTGAACCCTCAGAAGAGTAAGTTCAGTTTGGTAACTATCTGTTCTAGCTACTCAGATGTGCGAAATGGTTGGCCCTTAGTTTATACTCGTTTTAAGCTTTGCTGAAAACCTTCCTTTTAATGGAATAGTGATTAGGCTGTGATTCAGTTCAGATGCAACTTCAGTGGATTGATTCCAACTGAATATCAGTGAAAATATGCTTTTAGTTTTAAAGATATGCAACAGTTTAATCAAAGCAAAACAGAAAGCAAAGAACACAGCAAGTTATAGTGGTTCAGAGACTCGAGCTCCTACATCCACTCTCTCTGATCTCTTCAGAGAAATTCACTAATCACTTCTTAAGGTTTTCTGACTACCTCTGTAGTTTACTAACCTTTCTATTTTGAGCTCTCTGACTACCTCTGTAGTTTACTAACTCAAAACACACACAAGCTTTCTGACTATCCAAGATAGTTTACTCACTTCTTCTCTAGAGCTTTCTGACTACCTCCTTGTAGTTTACTAACTCTTTACAACTCCAATCTCACCAACAATCACACTCAAACTACATTACAAAGGGTTTGGGGGTTTCTTGGTTGGTTTCCAACTAGGATGAGATATTCTTTACAATTAAGAACAATGCAAAAGGCTAGGATATCTTGACTAAGCTTTGGATATATCTTATCAAGCTAGGCTTAGTGGAATGAGCCCTCTTCGAAATAAAGCACTTGGGAAATTCTTGGGTTTTCGAGTGCTTCAACATGCTATAATAAGTTTGAGCTCTTGAGTTGCTTACAAATTTCCCGTAACCTTCAATGTAGATGGTCACAAGTATTTATAGGCATACACCAAGGTCACTCTTGAAAAACTATCCGTTGGAAGAGATAGCTCCATGAGTTTCCTCTTATGGTGTGTGATGAACGGCTATATTTAGGGTTTGAGACTCCCTAGCACGTTTTAGGTAAACCGCTTTTCATGTAGCCGGTCATCACTTTTTGCGATCGGAACTTAGTACTTGACATGTTTTTTGACTGTCATTTGTCGATGTCGATAATGTCTGATCTTGTTTCTTTTTTTTTTACTTTTGTCTCCGGTTAAAGGTAGACAACCACAACGACTCTTTTTGGTTACATCTCTCGAGTGATATAACCTTAACAACACTTTGTCTTAGTTCCTTTTTATGCGCATGAGAATGTCTTGGGCAATATCTATTTTTCTAAGGAATCGCGTTCTTCTCGATATTGAATCCTTGAGATAGATATTTTCGATTGCCTCGAACATTAAGGTTTATCTTGAGCATTCATGACATTCTCGAAGTCTTGATAATTCTTCGTGCCTTGATATCCTTCTTGATCTTCTGCGTCTTGAGGTCTTCTGAGTCTTCAGTGACTTCTGAGTCTTCACAGATATATCTTGGTGATATACTTAGTCTTCATCTTTGAGTCTTGATTTCTCCTTTGAGTCTTCGTGTTTTCTCGATTTCTCATTGAGTCTTGATATCTCGGTTTCTCCTTTGAGTCTTTAGTTTCTCGATTTCATTACGAAACTTGATTTCATCTTGAAACTTGATTTCTTCGAAACTTTCTCGAGTCTTGAAACCTATCCTGTTCTATATCTGTTGACTATACATTTTGCAGATAACATCCTGAATACTCTAAAACTTAATCCTGACTCAACTATCAAGATTATCCTAAACATGTCATATTCAGGGGTTTTGGGATCTAATCAAAATCTCTCTTTATTAAATTCATCTCCCAACAATTTCCCCCTTTTTGATGATGTCAAAACCTATCTTGTTACAAAACACTTAACCTATACTCAGGTTTCAGTTTTTTTTTTTTTATATTACAAGATTGGTATATCTCCCAATAATTTCCTAAATAGAGAATCTCCCAACAATTAATCTCAGAGACAACATTCAGGCATATCAAAATTAAAGACATGTAAATTAAGATAATGAGATATTATCTTTTGAGCATAAATGATAAGGTTTCATTGATGATTAGTAGACAATTACAGATTACAATGAATCTTATCTGACAAAAACAAAAAGACAAAAAGATAAAGGATTACAAGAGTCTTCTGAGTTGATCTTCAGTCTTCTTTTGCTTTTCTGCTCTGGCTCTTCAGTTCTGATTTTCCACCTCATCAGTAGGCACTTCAAGGTTGAACATTCCATAATATCTTCTTTTCAGTGCATCTCTTTCTTTAATGATATCGGGATTGTTCCCTGTCAGGCCCAACTGAGTGGCGTACTGAGCAATTTCTTGAGAAATGGTTGCTTCATTTACCAAGCCATTTCCAAGTCTAGGAGGAGGGTAAGAGTATGGACCGGGGGCTGTTATCTGCACCTTCCCTTCATCCGCAAGATTGATCCATCCTTGAAGGTATTTTGGATAGAAGGTCAGGAGATAGTCATTGAACGCCTCATTGGGATCTGAGCTTTCTCCCCTCCACTCTCTGAGCACATCATAGTAGAACCAAAAGGTTCTCTTGATTTCTTCCCATGCATCGTTGAGCTGGATTGGCATCCACTTGTCAACATGCGGCCATTTCTGTGCTTGTGCTGTCCCTCTTCTCTTGCTCGCGAACCTCTTGAAACCACTCCTTCTTTTCTGCTCTTCTTCCATCTTCTTTCTGACCACGGGCACACCAGAAACAGAAGCGGCAGTTTTCTTTGCTTGCTCAATTTGGAGTGTTTTCAGAGCACTTCTAGTGTTGAAGACATTCTTCTGGGGCACTTCCTCAGACTCTTCAATATCCTGAATCAGCTTTCTCTGAACTGGCTTAGAAGCCTTAGCTCTTTTGCCCTTAGGCTCCTCGAACGCCACAGCTTTTCTTTTAATTGGCATTTCAGCTCCAGCTTGGCTTGTTCCAACTCTTCTACCACTCAGTTTCTCTGCAGCAACTTCTTGCATTGTTTCCTCTGAAACCTGAGTGTAGAGTGGCTTCTCCACCTTCTTAAACTTCAGCTTCTCAGTGGTCTCTATTTCCTTCATGGCTTCGGCAATGATTTTCTTTTCAGCTTCCTTGATCGTCTTGCCTTTCATAGTTTGATCCAATAATTTCCTGAGATCAGCATCTGGTCTTTCCCCCTTCTTGGATACATACTCTGGTAGAAGCCTGGAGAGTGTTGTGTCCATATGATATTGTTCTTTACTGACACTCCTTTTTCTCCCCGCCAATCCTCCTCCTCCTCCTCGAGCCTTCTAAGGTGGTTCTTCGCCACTGAGAATTCTTCAGACAGATGAGCAAATTGGCTAGAGAGAGCTTCCTTGAACATGTCTGTCATCTTGGCCATTTGCATTGAGCTCATCTCCTCAACAGCATTTTTTACCAGCATCTCATTCTTCTCTGTCAATTTAACTTCTAGAGATTGATGCGCTCTCCTCGATGTTCCTTCACTCTTCATTAAGCTTCGGCTTTTGACCCCTCCATCTTTTCTTCTAACTTTCCTTCCATGGAGGTCGGCTTCTCGATCATAGAGTTACGAAGTTGCACCGGTTCGAAGAAGAACTCAAGCTTTCAATCTTCTTAACCTGGTTGGCCAATACCTCCTCGATCTGAGCAACTTTGGTCAGGATTGGCTCAACCTTCTCCAATTTATCCATTACAGGGGTGAGATCAATCTCAGGTGCATATCGTCTGCTTGTGTCTCTGAAATTTGTTATTCGACTGAGTCTCGATCTGAACTGAGCATCGGACTTCGGTCTGGTCCGATTCACCACGAGCTTGGGTGTCCACTTTGAGCCTCGGTCTGCATATCGGACATTCTGATTTAAAGATAGGTACTTGATAATCTGGCATAATTGTTAATAGTGCCAAAAAGCTACACGAAGGCTAACCCGATCGAGGATGTTCGGACATGACCCTCTTGAAAGATCGATTGAGTCTTTCTCCTTCTGAGATTGACTCTCATCATCCCCGTGTTGGTCCCCATCCTGAGATTTGTCTTTGGAGCTCGGGGCACCAACTTCCGCAGCCTTTCTCTCAGCAACTTTCTTCTTAACCAACTCATCAAAGTCAGAAATTTCATTCTAAGCTTGGTTTTCCTGAATCCTGAGAATTCAGTGAGCAGAGTTGTTTCCTCGTTCCACCAGTCTTTGCCTCTGAATGAAGCTATGTTGAGCATTTCTAGAAGAGTCTGGTTGAGGATGAAGACCGTTGACCTCAATCTAAAGAAGATGTCTTGGAGGTCAGGGAATGAGCTAAGCTCAGGGTAGCGGTCAAGAATGAACCGTTCCCCTTAGCCGCCATTCGGTCTCTTGACTTCACCCTTCTTGAAAGCATCGGGCTCTGGAGTTCGATGAAAGTCTGTTGAAGGATTAAGTAAAAGATCACCCAGAGCTCATCAAAGTTCATCGGTTCACGAGGCTCGGCAAAATTCGAGGGTTAGGCGACTCCTCCTCGATCTGAATCGACTTGGTTCTGAGGTCTGAGCTGGCGCCTCCTCAGTAGGAATTTCAGTTTGATCTGAGGTCTGAGTGGGCATTTCCTCAGCAGGAATCTGAGCATCTTCTGCGGTCTGAGCCGGCACTTCCTCAGAAGGAATCTAAACTTTCTCTGAGGTCTGAGGTCCTTGGAATATTTCTTGAGAGAACTTGTCAGAACTTAGCGATGTCTCAAGAACCTCAGAGAAGACTTGCTCCTCAGTTTGATCCTGTGCCTTTGAGATAGCCTGAGCCAATACATGTAAAGGCGATTTCTGAGCAGTTTGGCTCTCAGGTTGAATCTCCTCAGCCTCACTCTCCTCCTCATCATCAGTGAGAACCACCATTCTCTTGCGCTTTGGAGCGAGGGTTTTTACTTTTTCAATTTTTCACCCTTCTCCTTCTTGGCCTCCAACAAAGCCTTCCCCCTGGCTTGTTGGGTTTCTTCAGCAGCAGCAGCAGCAGCAACAGGTGATTCCACCTTCTTTTCTTTCTTCCCTTTGATGGTCCTCTTTACAGCAATGGGCTTGAACATTACTTTGAACTTAGGGAAAGGAGTAGAGTTGGCAAAGATATCCTCCTCCTCTCGACACATTTCCAAAATAAAAGTTATTTTGGTGGCATGGAGGATCTTGCCTTTGATAGAAATTGAGCCGTCCTCCTTTTTTATGACCTTGGCTTGCTCACTCACCACCTTGATCAGATACTTCAGCCAGTTGAAATCCTTTGTGGGTGAGTCCTCAATCGCCGCCATCAATCAGAGTTTGGGAGTGCTAATCTGCTCAAAACTCCCCGATCGACTCATTATACACTTGCTCACTATATCCATCAAAACTCTGTATTTTGGCCTTAAATGCCGCTTATGTAAAGTCGCCTCAAACTTAACAAGATTCTCAGTAATCCTATCAAGATACTCTTGCTCCCGACCTAACATATACAAAGTGGGATCATCTCCCCTATCGCACAACTCAAAAACATCATTTAGATTTCTAGGGACTATGTACAGCTCCCGAAAAAAATCTACATACTTCGATGTATGCTCTAAATGCGAAACAGAAATTTTGGACTCAATACAATCATCCTCATCTATTTCCATATTAGAGACGGACTCTATTACCTCACGAGAATACTCAGCCTCTGGTTGGCTCGCGACTAGATTTGTTAGCTTCGCTAGTCGGATCAAGTGAAGCGCCTCTTCTTCATGCTTAGCATTTGATGTACTCTCCAGAGAAACCACGTACTCATACCATGGTTTATTTGTTTCGGCCAATCTGTCGAATATGGATAGAGTCATTTTGAAGAATTGAAGGTTAGGGTTTCAAGTGATGAAGATTTCTGGGCAAAGGGGATTTTATTTGCAGATTGATTTTGGGAACGAGGGTTTATAAAAATGGCTTGAATGGCTTCCAAAAGAACATATAGACCGATTCGTGGGAAGTCGTGTGATTAATTAAAATCAACGGTTCAGATTAATCCACCGACTAATCGGGTATACGAAAGGACTCTCATGAAAAGTAAGTCGTCAATTTAACCTCATTGGTGATTAAAAGCAACAGAGCATTTAATGACTGTTGACCTTCCTTGGAATTTCAAAGATCCCGCCCAAAAACATTCTTCAGGTGTTTTGTATTTATTGCAAATGATTACTGAGTTTCACTTAGGCAATAAATGAGTTGCATGAGTCATTACCTCTTCAGACTAATTTCCCTCTATCAGTCTTACTGAGTATTGACCTTGATAAAATGTCGATGATATCTTTGAGAATTGACCTTGATACATCCGAGTTTCACGAGACTCGATTCGGTTATTTCCTATTTTATCCTGAGTTTCTCAGTAGAATTCTAAGAAAACTTCATGCATCTGAAAACCTTCAATTTTTCAGATTTTACTTTATACACCTGGATCCAACATCCCTAATTCAACTGATAGTTCCTGAAATCTTGATTCAGCCAAAGGTTTAGTCAAGATATCAACTCTCTGCTTATCAGTATGAATTTTCTCCATCATGATGTCCTTTTTCTCGACATGATCTCTGATGAAGTGATGTCTGATATCCACATTCTTGCATCTGGTGTGTAATACCGGATTTTGTGAAATAGCAATAGCACTATTATTATCACAAAATATGGGTACTTCATTGGCTACAACTTTATAATCCTTTAATTGTTGTGCAGGCGAAAGAATCGAAAACCAGCTTCTTCCTGCAGCCATGTATTCAAACTTGATGAAGTCTTGGTTGCTACTGAGGTTTGTTTCTTCGAAAACCGGGATATCGGTTTACTTCCAAGAAATTGACAAGTTCCTCAGAGTGGACTTCCCTTGTCAATTCTACTGACCTCCATAATCGAAGATCCCGAATAACTAGTTAACTCATGGTTATCATCACCGGATACCACAATCCTCTATTCACTATGCCCTTAAGATACTTGAAGATCTTTTTGGCGACCTCCATGTGACTAAATTAAGATTAGCTTGGTATCTTGCACATATCCCAACAAACAAATGTTATATCCGCCTACTTGTTTGAGATGAGATAGAGCAATGATCCAATGATCCTCTATAATCGGTGTGACTTCTTGATTTGCCTTGAGATCGAGGATCCATCTTGTAGTTAGTATTCATGGGAATTCTAATCGCATTGCAATCATACCCATATTTTGCAATCGGATCTTTGGTGTACTTTTGCTTGGTTGATGAAGATTCCTTCCTTTGATTGTTTCACTTGAAGACCTAGAAAAGAAATTCATCTCCCCATCATAGACATCTCAAATTTGCCTTTCATCAGTGTAGAAAACTTTTCACACAACTAATGATTTGGAGATCCAAAAATGATGTCATCAACATATATCTGAACTAGTAAGATATCTTCCCCATCTTCTATCCTGAACAAAGTTCTATCAACAGTTCCTTTGACAAAACCGTGGTCAGTAAGAAACTGAGAAAGAGTATCATACCATGCTCTTGGTGCTTGCTTAAGACCATACAAGGCTTTTATGAGCACAGAAACTTGGTCATTCTGTGCGCGAAACCGGGAGGTTGTTCCACATAAACCTCTTCTTTAAGCACACCGCTTCGAAAATGCACTCTTCACATCCATTTGATAGACTGTGAACTTCATGTGGGCAGCATATGCAAGAAACAATCTGATGGCTTCTAGTCTTGCAACAGGTGGAAAGGTTTCATCATAATCCAAGCCTACTTCTTGGGAATAACCTTGTTCAACTAGCCTTGCCTTGTTTCTTACAATGTTGTTGTTCTCATCTCTTTTATTCTTAAATACCCACTTGGTTCCAATAACATTGTGCCTTTCAGGTCTATCCACCAGCTCTCATACTTCATTCCTTGAGAATTGATTCAGCTATTCTTGCATAGCAGTAATCCAATGAGAATCTTGTACAGCTTCTACGATCTCAGTTGGCTCTTTCTCTGATAGGAAGCAGCAGAATAGTGCACTCTCTCCATGGAACCTTCTTGTCTTAACACCATCAGTTAGATCACCCACAATCTGACTTGTAGGATGACTATCTAACCAACTTCTTCTAGATGTTCCCCCTTCAATAGTATCCTCAACATTTGAAATGTTAGGTTCAGTTAGTTCATTAAACTCAGGGAACAACAGAAAAAGAGAAAGGGAATCATCTTCCTCAGGGGAAATTCTATTCAGAACATTGTCAGAGACATTTGTTCCCCTTTGGTTGATAGATTCGGAAATTGCCTCAGCTGTGACCACATCTTCATTGGCATCACATACCTGAGTTTGAACTGGTGTCTGTTCAGATTGGTCACCTTTGGTGTGTTGGCTTTCCTGAGTTTCACCATCCTGAGTTCCATCCTGAACTTCCTTGTCTGAGTTTGAGTCACTCAATTCATAGAAGGTGACTGACTTCTTCTTTTTAGGTTCAGTAGATGATTTGTCATTCTTTTTCAGGCTTAATCTGGTGATTCTCTTGGTCAGTTCTTCTGCATCATGTTCTTGTTTCTTCTGAACACAAGTAGATTCATCAAAAACAACATGAGGTGTTTCCTCCACAATAAGAGTCCTACAGTTGTAAACTCTGAAAGCTTTACTAACTTCAGAATATCCTAAGAATATTCCTTCATCAGCGTTGCTATCAAATGTTTTCAACTGATCTTTACTATTATTGTGTATGAAACACTTGCAACCAAACACACGAAAGAAAGAAACAAGAGGCTTCCTTTCATTCCAAAGCTCGTATGGCATTTTGCCTTGACTCTTGGTCAGCATGGATCTGTTTTGTGAATAGCATCACGGTGTTGATGACTTCAAAAAAATCTTTTAGGAATCTCAGCTTAAGCTATCATGGTCCTTGCAACTTCTTTTAAAGTCCTGTTCCTTCTCTCAGCAACACCATTTTGTTGAGGGGTCCTTGCAGCTGATGTTTCATGAGTAATTCCATTTCTTTGCTAAATAATCGATATAATATGGTTTATAAATTCAGTTCCTTTATCGATCTCGATTTTGACCACACTCGAGTTCTTTTCAATCTTGAGCCTTTTCGATGGTTCAGTGCTTTTATCTGAGTCTCCTTCTTACTGAGTAAGAATATGACCCAAGTATATCTTGAGTAGTCATCAACTACTAAGAGTGTATATTTCCTGCCATTAGTGCTCATTGGTGTTACTGGACCAAAAAGATCCATATGCAACAACTGAAGTATTCTCTCAGTAGAAACATCTACTTTGCTTTTAAATGATGCTTTAACTTGTTTTCCTTTTTGGCACGCATCACAAACATGTTCCTTACTGAACACTTCATTTGGAAACCCTCTCACAAGAGCTAATCTTGCAAGTTTATTCAGGGTTTTGAAATTCAGGTGATTCATCCTTTTATGCCATAACCAACTGGTATCTGTGGAACTTTTAGCAACCAAACATGTATCTTTAGGAGTTGAACTCCAATCAGCAAGATACACATTTCCTTTTCTTGTACCAGTTAGCAATATTTTCTGTGAGATATCATCTTTCACATAACATAAGTTCTTTGAGAACTCAACATTAAAACCCTTATCGCAGAATTGGCTTATTGAAAGTAAATTATGCTTCAATCCAGATACATATGAAACACCATGGATATGAACTGAATCGATTTCCAAAGTTCCATATCCTTCATTCTGTCCCTTGGAGTTATCTCCAAATGTGATCTGAGGGCCTCTTTGTTCAACATAGTCACTGAGTATCTTCTTGAATCCTGTCATATGTCTTGAGCATCCACTGTCAAGATACCATACAGCAGGGGCCATTTCATCTCCACTCATCAGTGCTATGTGATCTTCAATCAGCTCAGTGCCCTTGTTTTCCTCCTGAAAAACGGATCAATTCTCAGGTACCCAATTTGTGTAGGGTCCTACAAGGTTAGCTGTACCTTTCGGAATCCAAATCTGCCTGACAACTCTAATCACTTTAGAGTGGCTAATCTATCTTCCATAAACATCTACATACACATTTACTACTCTGGGTGCCTTAGCAGTGTCCTGTGTATGAGTGCTAGCCTTGGCATGAACATGAGCCTTAGAATTTTTCTTTGGTACAGGCCTTTTGTTCATTTGCTTTGGCTTCTCTGGCAAATGGTCCCCGAATCTTTCTCGACTCGGGTTCAGTAACCTTTACCCTTAGGCAAGTGGGGTTTAGGTTGCTGTCTTGACCAAATTGGGTCTTCGAGATCTTGAGGACTTGGTCTCTTCAGTTGAGAATGTCTATGCTGAGTGTTTCTATTTTGAAGATTCCTCTGATGGTTCAGTGTAGATCCTTTCAGGTTTGCATTCTTAGCCTGAGGCTTCGAAGTACTTGCCTGAAATTTTCCTACTGAGTGCTCAGGTTTTCCAGCCTTCACCTGAGGTTTGGGCTTTCTTACCTGATCATTCAGTTTTACTGGAACCATAGGTCCTTTTCCCTTGTCTAAAACCTTGGGCATTTCTTGATTCAAGTGTAGGTGCCAATTTGGTTTAACAAAGATTGTCTTCTTGCTACTTGATGCGACATTCGGATGACCTTGTGAGGTTCCCCCTGGAATGTATCCCAATCCAGTTTTATAGTGGCGGGTCTCGATAACTCTCAATTTCATCTATTACTTTAGATGCGATTTCAATAGAGTTAGCTTCTTCCGCACTATCCTCACATTTCTGTAGAGTTTCATGCTTCTCAGAGAGGTCATTGAACTTAGTTCTGATCTGCTGAATCTCTTCAGTGGATTTCTCTAGCTTTTCATTCAGGGTCACTATCAACTTCTCTTTTTCTGAGAGTTGTACTTTCAGAACATCCAGTTAATCAGTAGCTCCCATTAATTGAGTAGTGATTTCAGTATTGCTAGAGTCTTTCCACTTAAGATTTTCAGCCTTCAGTTCCTTATTCTGCTCTTGAGTTTCATTTAGCAATTCTTGTAAAACAGCATAGTCCTTCATCAGACTCTCAAAAAAGAATCCATCGAGTCAAATTGATTTTTTACGCTTGAACTTGACAACTCTTGTGCTAGTGTAGGAGCAACAACAGAGAAAGAAGAATTTACCTCCTCAACAGCCATTAGACAAAGATCATCACTTTCACTGTCTGAGAATATTTCATCTAAAGAACTAGATCCTTCCTCAAAATGTTCTTCTTCTGCAACCATGGCTTTCTTGCTAGAGAACTTCTTATCTCTTTTAGCTTGTCTTTCTCTTCTCTCCTTAGCACTTAGGTCAGGACAATCATACTGGAAGTGACCTTTCTTTTGGCAATTGTAATATATGTTGGCATCATCATCCTGATCACTTTCTTCTTTGGACTTGGAGTCCTTCCTTTTGGATGAAGATCCTTCAGCTTTCAGGTCCTTCTTCATCTCAATTGATTTGTCCTCAGCTTTCTTCTGGTACCTGTGATTCCTGTAATAGTTTTTGTATTTTCCATATCGACTATTAAGTCTTTCAAACCTCCTTGACATCAGTGCTAGCTTATCCTCAAGCTCATCCTGATTCTTAGCAAGGGAGTTCTCAGACTCTCTAGTTTTACAGGTTTTATCCTTGGCTTTGAAAGCCACATTTTTACTAGATGATGAATCATCTTTGCTGTCAGCCTTTTTAGATTTCTTATCAATTACAAACTCATAGGCCTTCAGCTCAAAGAAGACTTGTTGATATGGCATTGAATCAATGTTTTTGGTGTTTTCAATCACCACTGCATGAATATCCCATTTCTTAGAAAGACCTCTAAGAATTTTCAATGACACTTCTCTCTGTGGATATCTCTTTCCAAGTGCATTCAGATCATTCATAATGCTAGTGAATCTGACTTCCAATTTGTCTATAGATTCACCTTCTTCCATTTCAAAACTATCAAACTTTCCAATGGCAACTGAAAGTTTGTTTTCCTTGATATGATCTGTGCCTTAGCACATTACAGCTAGTGTATCCCAAATTTCTTTTGCAGTATTACAGTGAGAAATTATTCCCATCACACCATCATCAATTGTACTGTATAGTGTGTCTTTAGCAATATAGTCTAGATTAACTAACTTCCTCTCCTCAGGAGTAAGTTGGTCATCAGACTTAGGAAATTCTGTTCTGGGATCATTTCTCTCATTTTCTGTTCCTCTGGGATTCACCACAGTAAATTTGAATGGCCCTTCAGAGACCACTCTCCACATACGTTCATGTTTGGAATACAGGTGAGCCTGCATTCTCAGTCTCCATAAATCATAGTTCTCTACTGAGAACATGGGAAGTTTCTTAGAAGACATTTTGTCTGAGTCTTTTAAGAATTCAGCAAATAAGATATGTTCAGATAGACCGCAAGTATTTTAGCAAATAAGACTTTAGTCAACAAAGCAGGTGGTCAAGTTGAACCACTGCTCTGATACCACTTGTTGGTCCCGGTGCAAACGAGTCTTACACGTGTATGGGGGGGGAATACATGTGTTCAGTGTTTTTAAAACTTTTCTTTACTGAGGTCAGCTTGGGTCAGGTTGTCCTAATGATTTGGTCCTGAGAAGCACAAATCGGTCTGAGTCAAAGTCTACCTGAGACAGTTATCCTGAGCTGCTTTCAGATACCTCAGATAATCCCAACTGATCCTGAGTTTTCAGAGATCCTGAGCTACTTGGATCAGATAACTAACTTACTGAACCCTCAGAAGAGTAAGTTCAGTTTGGTAACTATATGTTCTAGCTACTCAGATGTGTGGAATGGTTGGCCATTAGTTTATACTCATTTTAAGCTTTGCTGAAAACCTTCATTTTAATGGAATAGTGATTAGGCTGTGATTCAGTTCAGATGCAACTTTAGTGGATTGATTCCAACTGAATATCAGTGAAAATATGCTTTCAGTTTTAAAAATATGCAACAGTTTCATCAAAGCAAAATAGAAAGCAAAGAACACAGCAAGTTATAGTGGTTCAGAGACTCAAACTCCTACGTCCACTCTCTCTGATCTCTTCATAGAAATTCACTAATCACTTCTTAAGGTTTTTTGACTACCTCTGTAGTTTACTAACCTTTCTATTTTGAGCTTTATGACTACCTCTGTAGTTTACTAACTCAAAACACACACAAGCTTTCTGACTATCCAAGATAGTTTACTCACTTCTTCTCTAGAGCTTTATGACTACCTCCTTGTAGTTTACTAACTCTTTACAACTCCAATCTCACCAACAATCACACTCAAACTACATTACAAAGGGTTTGGGGGTTTCTTGGTTGGTTTCCAACTAGGATGAGATATCCTTTACAATTAAGAACAATGCAAAGGCTAGGATATCTCGACTAAGCTTTGGATATATCTTATCAAGCTAGGCTTAGTGGAATGAGCTCTCTTCGAAATAAAGCACTTGGGAAATTCTTGGGTTTTCGAGTGCTTCAACATGCAATAATAAGTTTGAGCTCTTGAGTTGCTTACAAATTTCCCGTAACCTTCAATGTAAATGGTCACAAGTATTTATAGGCATACACCAAGGTCACTCTTGAAAAACTATCCGTTGGAAGAGATAGCACCATGAGTTTCCTCTTATGGTGTGTGATGAACGACTATATTTAGGGTTTGAGACTCCCTAACACGTTTTAGGTAAACTGCTTTTCATGTAGCTGGTCATCACTTTTTGCAGTCTGGAACTTAGTACTTGACATGTTTTTTGGACTGTCATTTGTCGATGTCGATAATGTACAATGTTGTCTTCTTCTTTTTTACTTTTGTCTCCAGTTAAAGGTAGACAACCACAACGGCTCTTTTTGGTTACATCTCTGAGTGATATAACCTTAACAACACTTTGTCTTAGTTCCTTTTGTCTGCATGAGAATGTCTTGGGCAATATCTATTTTTCTAAGGAATCGCGTTCTTCTCAGTATTGAATCCTTCATATAGATATTTTAAGTGCCTCGGAACATTAAGGTTTATACTGAGCATTCAAGACATTACCGAAGTCTTGATAATTCTTGTGCCTTCATATCCTTGATCTTCGATCTTGATCTTACATCTTCTGCGTCTTCTGGTCTTGAGGTCTTGAGTCTTGATGACTTACGAGTCTTCCGAGATATCTTGACCGATATACTTAGTCTTCATCTTTGAGTCTTGATTTCTCCTTTGAGTCTTGAGTTTCTCGATTTCTCCTTTCTTCTTGATATCTCGATTTCTCCTTTGAGTCTTGATTTCTCGATTTCATCTTTGAAACTTGAAACTTCGGTTTCATTTGAAACTTCAGTTCTTCTTAAACTTCTTGAGTCTTGAAACCTATCTGTTCTATATCTGTTGACTATACATTTTGCAGATAACATCCTGAATACTCTAAAACTGAATCCTGACTCAACTATCAAGATTATCCTGAACATGTCATACTCAGTGGTTTTGGGATCTAATCAAAATCTCTCTTTATTAAATTCATCTCCCAACAAATTGTTTTGATCGCAAGCAAGAAAATTCGAACCAAAATCTTGAAAATAATAAATGTATTGACCGAAATTTTTTTTGATATGCGAATAAATTGAATGACCGATTTTGTGCAGAACAAATGGATTTGCATAGATTGATCGAATTTGATTTGAAAAGGAATTGGGTATTGGAATTGAAATTGACATTGATATTCTTCATATTTTATGTAACGGTTTTCACAAAAATCTTGTGTGGGGGATCATTAATTACACTAATGCATTGACCGGTTATATTTAGGAAATATATCCCTAATTTATTATTTTGTTAGCATAAAGGTAAAGATATCAACTATTGCACCTAAAAGTATTACTAAAAAGTGCTAGCACCTAAGAGTAATACCTCTTGTAAAATAGCACTAGGGGGTAATTTTCCCTTCCAAAAACATAACATCTCATTATCAAATAATATCTTAGTGTCGGGCGGTTGGCGGGAGGGCATCAAGTGAATGACGGAACAAACCCTTCTCTCAATTTGAATTTGGATGAGTTTTGTTATGTTAGTCTTGTTTTAATTTTTTTTTAATTAATAACTTAAATGCCGTCTTCCCTTGGCAAAAATAAAATAAAATCAAGCAACCCATCTAGCCCCCGACTCGACCGCCTAGGCAGCGCTTATTGCCAAAAAGGTCTATAACTACTTTTTTTCACAAAATCGTGATGGTAAGTGTCTGCCTATATCGCCTAGGTGTCGACTGGAAAATTGCCTAAATTGATTTTTACATCCTTACTTTTAATATAAACATACATATAAAGTAAAAAAAATATTTTATGAGACGGTATAATATTAAAATATATGTTGTACTCCCTTCGACCCACTTTGTTTGTTTTTTGGGGAAGATATATAAATGTCATTTTGCATTAATTTAGAAAAAATAAATATTATATCCCAATTTTATTGCGAAAGAATGTATTAATGTAAAAGGTAAAATGTTTAAAAAAATATGAAACCACCAAAACCAAAAGGCCCAAATAGCCAAATACGAGCAATCCTAGTAGTTATGGGACTAAATCATTCCAAAAAAAAGTTATGTGATGAAAATTGAGCAATTTTAATAGTTATAGGATTAAATCATTCCAAAAAATAGTTACGGGACTAAATCAAAAAAGGTAAAAAGTTGTGGGATTATACAGGGAAGAGTATATACACCCTGACATTAGTAGATACACTCCGAATAAATTCATCCACTCGATTGTTTAGACATTAATAACTAGAGAAAATTACTAAGAGGTGCAAGATTTCAGCACCCCTTACTACTAGGTACCAAAATATTGTGGCATTACTATTAGGTGCAAAACACACTTAAAACACCTAAAATACCCCTCCCCCATTTTACAAAATTATAACCGTCCACCTCCAACTCTCATCCACCCTACTCCACCCCATTTCAAAACTCTCTCTGTCTCTCCCCGCACCTCCTCACCACCATTAACAACACTACCACAAAAAGAGATTGCAATCGGCGACACCCCCCCACCATGTTGAAGTAACGGCGACGGCGAATAGATCCGCAGGTGACGACGCCCAAATTTTGGGTTGGAACCCTAGATTTCCGGTCAAGAATTTTAGATCCAAACGACAGCAACCGCATCGCCGTCGAGAGAATCGCCTCCCCGCGCTGTACGACTACGCGGCCACCGACGATTGGGTCAAAAATCAAGTCGCGGATAACCAGATCGGAGATCTGTGGATCTGCGAGTACGGCCCGAGTGTGGGGATTTGTTGAAGGAGTTGCTGGGGTTCAACGAGGCGACGAGATCTCCATTTGCGACGGAGAAGAAGGCGGTGCAAACGTCGATCTGTTCTCGGCCAAAATTTTCCTGCGGCGGCGTAACTTAAAAATCAGGTTAACTTACTTACTCTCGCAACAATTTTTACTTTGAATGTATGATGTGAGTGTACAATTGATGTTTACAAGAAAACACTTAAATCTGATGGTGTTGCTGGACTCTACCGTGGATTTTAACATATCTTGCATTTGGAATTATAGTGTACCATGAGCTTTACTTTGGAATTTGTATTTTTTTTAAATGCTGGACCTTGAAATGGAGGATTGAGACTGTTTTTGTTTCTTTAATTTTTTAGGTTGGAGATGAAAGGATTTGAACTAGGGAGATGGATGGAGATGGTGTTGGTGTATACTGTAAAGTGAACTTTTAGTGAGCTTTTGTGGATGTATATTCAATTTCCTTATTATCTGAAATAAATGGTTTTTCACATTATTGCATTCTTATAAATTGCTTATGTGTCTGCTTATCTTATATTGTAGACTATGTGGTGGGTTTGTAGTCACACAGAAGATCACATTGTCAAGTTCCTTATAAGATATAAACAGTATTCACAATTGAGATAGTTCTGAACATAACTATTGGTTTAAGTTGTAGTATAAACTTGTTGGTGGCTTGTCTTGGCCATTAGTTTATACTAGTGTGCTATGTCGTATTGAATGGGTCACAGATAAGACATGTTCTTCTATTCTGACTATTATGAAGAACTAGAGGTCTTGGTGACTTTCGTAATTCTCAACCGTAAGTGTGGTATTTAGATATGTGGGGTGCTTGTTCACTGCTTTGATTTACTATAGGTGAGAATCTTGGTAGATCTCTCATACTTCGTATTTTGGGTAGTGACATCGCTCGCATGATATCTATTTATTGTCATTGGGGCACCGTGTCCTGGACATCCAGGATGATGACGTCCCCTTGAGGAAACTCATAAAGGATTGTCGTATTAAACCCTGCAGGTGGATTTAATCTGTACGACAACAAGATTGAGTGGTACCTGCTCAAGGAATAATAGATATTAATTAATTAAAGCAGTCAGAAGCTTTAATAATTAATGGACGTGCGATATTTTCAACACGGGGAATTATAAAGTCTAATAGAAGCCCTGATTCAGTTCGGGATAGGACGGGAGTGCAACATTAATTCTCTAGTGGGATGAATTAATGTTCTCGGGCCAAATTAATGTTCTGGGCTGAACATAAGAATATTTGGGTCCGGAAGAAGCCCAAACCCTATACCTTCTAGTGGATCCCTAGTCTGGCCCACGAAACCTAAGGAGTATAAATAAAGGAGCCTAGTTTCGTCCAAAACCCTAAGCACACGAAACCAAATTTTCAGCAGCCGGGCAAATTAGGGTTTGAGGAGATGAAACAGCAGGCGCCTTCTCCACGTTCGATAGATTGCTATCCACTCGGCATTCGGACGAGGCTGGGAGACAGACTAAAAGATCTGTAGTGGAATCAACACCTCGATCTTCAAGGGTAACGAATCTAAACATTGCTCTAGTCGCATGTTTAGGTTTTAATTTTAATACGTATACGGTTGGTATCCAATAACGATCCTGGGCAACGGACCGCCCTCACTGGCGTGTTCCATCAGATGGTGACAATCTTGGTTTATTTGGAGATGGATGATGATGGTGGCAATCTGGATTTGGGATTTCTGGGCTTTTTTTTAGATTTTGATGAACATGTTCATGTTTTTAATGAACATGTTCATGTTCTTGATGAACATGTGCATGTCAAAATGATGACGAAAATATGTAATCTTAAGATTTTTTAGATTTTAATTTCTGTAATATCTGTAATTTCTGTAATTTTTTAGATTTTAATTTCTGCATTTTTTGTAATTTATGTAATTTCTGTAATTTTTTTAAATTCACTTTTTATAATCTTTAGATTTTATATTGTAAATTTTTGAATTTTTTAGATGAAAATATATAAATTTATGTAATTTTTAAAAAATTTAGATTGTAAATTTCTATAATTTTTCAAAATTTTTATATGAATTTCAAGTTATAAGAGATGAAGGGCATATCAGTCGTTTTGAAACCCATTTTGCACCTACCAGCAATTAATAAAAAAGTTTGTACCTAAGAGTAATTGGGTCTTGGGCCTTGCACCAGAAATTAATTCACTCTAATAACTATACAGGGAAGGGAATGCAAGACCGACAAAAATTGTTTTTTCAAGAACAGAGACGGGAATGGAAAACATAAAAAAATAGCGATGTATTAAAGAAAAAAAAGAACGCGAGAAAGGAAGCATATGGAAGTGGAAACCACTGTGGAGATGGATTTGGAAAACAAAAGGAGAACGGAGAAAATGAAAACATCGTGGAAGATCTGGAAAACACCAAAGAAGAAAGAACGTGGAAGTGGGAGAGAAATTAACACTATACATGTAGTATTGCCGATCCTAAGTTCGTCCCATATCGTATATGATATTTTTCTAAATACATATAAAATTAAGATTATAATTTCACGTCCCATTATTTTTTTTTCCAGTTTTTTTTTCAGCTTTTTTTTTTCCAGCTTTTTTTTTTTCAATTTTTTACCCGACTCGAACTTGGCCCAACTGGTTCATGGTTCACCCGATCCGAATGGATTTAGTTTTTTCTCTCTTTCTTTTTTTTCAGTATTTTTTACCAGTTCGGGCCCGACCCGATCCGAACCCGGCTCAAGTGGTTCATGGTTCACCCGACCCAAATGGTTAATAGCTCTCTATTTTTTTAAATCGTTTATAAAAATTTGCAACTGGAGAATATGAATTGTTACTTCTCATCTTGTATTTGTAAATCGTTATTTCTAAATCGTTACTGTTCATCATGTGTTTCTAAATTTAAAACCATATGAATTGCAGCAGTTGAAAAATATTTGCACACGAGTTCTGTGAATTTTTTTTTTTTAAGTCTGAAAATTGTTGAAGGTATGTTCTACAGTTGAGATAAAGGCGGGGAGAGAGAAGAGAATCAGTCTTGCTAAAATAATGGAACGTGAAATTCTAATCTTAATCTTATTCTAATTAATTATATGACAAGATTATTTAATTAGGTGTACTGATGAGATGGCAAGACATATCAGCATTAGGCTCCATAAGGAGCCCAATATTAGGCTTCATATCATTACTCTCTCTCTCTCTATATAATTTACTTTTATTTTTAAAACAAATTAAATGACTATATGATAATGTTTACTAATTAAATAATTATTTTTAACTTAATTTGTAATTTTGTTCATACATCAATTTAGGGGGCAAATAAATTTTGCTTTTTAAATTTAAAAAAAAAAGTTAATAGAGTGTTTGTGTAATCTGTGAAGTGATTTATTTAAGAGGGATAATTTATTAAATATTTCATGTATAATATAAGCTCGGTGTGAAGAAATAAAAAATTTGTGAATTGTAAACAGATCGAATAGTGTCAAGTGGGTTTTTCCTAATTATTCAAGTAAAAGAAAAATATGTAAACTCTCTCTGTATATATGTCACTATAAAGACAAGTATATGTTATTATACAGACAATTATTTGTTACTACGCGATAATAAAAAAATCATATTTATACTAATTCAATTATGTAATCTGGTGGTTTGTGCCTATACTTAGGCAATATGCTACACATTAGAAAGTGAGCATATAAAATACAAAGGGGAAGCGGATGAAAATAGAGGAAATGACATTTTGTTCATACAATAACACAAATTTATCTTTACATTAACACATTTAGATGTACGTAGGAACACAATTTTCAAAACATTACAGACAAATATGTGTACTGAAAAAAAACAAGTATGTGTTATTTGTTCTTACAGTAATACATACTTGTACTTACAGTAACACTGACCCACATGTTTATTCTTATAATAACACAGGCCTGGAAGCGAGTTTTGTTATTGTTATAACTGATGCGAGAAAGATATATATGAACGAGAAATAGACAACACATAATTTATGTGGTTCACTAACAATATATTAACTACGTCCATGGGCAGAAGAGGAGATCTTGAATTTTATTCGGAAAGGCTCCAAAGTAACGAATGACACTAGGTCAAATACAAATATAAATAATTCCTAAAAGATTAGGCCATAAGCCCAAAACTTAAACAGAACCCAAATAAGTAATCTAGGCTTTTTGGTGCACTTGTATCAAAGTCATCTAGGCTTCTTAAATAACATTAGGAAGTCCCTAACCTTTAATCACAAAGCGATGTGTGACAAATTAAGACTTCTTAGATAGCATTAGGAAAATCTCTCACATTTAACCATAAACCTCCATCTTGGTAAATTTTGTATTTTAACACAATCCCAACAAATTTCCATCTTGGTAAAATAAAAGAAACTCCATTCACTTCACCTAGACTTGAACCTTTCATAGACCAAAAGATTACCAGATGCACCATTAAAGTGCCAGACGTATGAGCAACTCTGACCTTGACTTGAATCATCTCACAGATAAAAAAATTACCAGATGCACCATTGAAGTGTCGGACATGAGAGCAACTCTCCACCTTTACTTGAATCCTCTCACAGATCAACAGATGTATCAGATGCACCATAAAGGTGCCAAACAATCGAGCAACTCCTTTACACGAATTTGCTCCCAAAACATGGCAACTAATAACTTAAATGCTCTCATAGATTAACAGATGTATCAGATGCATCATAAAAGTGTGCTAGGCGTACGAGAAACTCCTCGTAAACAGATTTGATACCAATATGTCTTTTCCTCCAGAATGACCACCTCGGCGTTTTCCAAATACACCGCATTTTTCATCAGCAGTGCAACAACCCTTGTTGTTGCAACAAGGCACGCATCTTCATCTGTCGCAAACATCTTTCCCACCAAATTACGAAAACCCTAACCGTGCTCTAGATACCAATTTGTTATAACTGATGCGAGAAAGATATAAACGAATGAGAAATAAAAGGCACATAAACTTACATGGTTCACTAACAACGTGTTAGCTACGTCCACGGGTGGAAGAGAAGATCTCGTATATTATTTAGAATGACTCCAAAGTTACAGAAGAACATTAAATCAAATAGGGATGTGCATAGTTCTTAACATATCGGGCAATAAGCCCAAAATTGAAAATTGTTTCCAAATAAGTAATTTAGGTTTTTTTGGTGCACATGTATCATTAAGAAACTCCTTACCTTTAATTACAAATCGAAGTGGGACAGATTGAGGCTTCTTAAATAATATTTGGAAGCTCTCCCACCTTTGATCACAAACAAAACAAAACTTCTTTATTTTAACACAGCCCAACAAAACTCCTCCACCGTGATAAAATAAAAGAAATTCAATTATCTTCACCCTAACTTGAATCGTCTGAGATCAACAGATGCACCATAAAAGTGTCAGACGTGTGATCAACTCCTCCCCTTGACTTGAATCATCTCACATATCAATAAATATATCGGATGCACCATAAAAGTGCCAAACGTGCGAGCAACTCTTCAACTTGACTTGAATCATCTTACAGATTAACAGATTTACCAGATGCACCATAAAAGTGCTAGACAGGTGAGCAACTCTCCATCTTAACTTGAATCCTCTCACAAATTAACAGGTGTACCAAATGTACAATAAAAATGTCAGATCGATGTACTAACAACTCCATGTACACAGATCAAAGATGTGACAGTTACACTATAAGTACCAGACGTACAAGGAAATCCTCGTACACAAATTTGTTGACCTTGTCCTCTAGAGTAGTCATCCAGTGTCCTACAGATCCACTGTCATAACCCTTGTTGTTTCAACAATGCACGCATATTAATTCCAGATATCTTTCTCACCAAATTGCAGAAGCCCTAATCGAGTTCTAATACCAATTTATTATAACTTATGCGAGAAATATATAAACGAACGAGATTTAAAGACATAAAATTTTACGTGATTCTCTAACAATGTGTTAGCTACGTCCACCAGCAGAAGATAAGATCTTGTATTTTATTCGAAATGGCTCCAAAGTACAGAATGACATTGGGTCAAATAGGAATATACATAATTTCTAACTGCAGATTGGGCCATAAGCCCAAAACTGAAACAAAATCCGAATAAGTGATCTAAACTTTTTGTTGCACCTATATCAAAGTCACTTATGCTTCTTAAATAACATTAGGAATCTCCGCACCTTTGATCACTAAGCAATATAGGACAAAATATGGCTTCTTAAAATAGCATTAGAAAACTCTCTCACGTTTGACCACAAATCGAAGTGAGACAATACAAAACTCTTATATTTTAACATTGTCTCAACAGTTATTTTGTCTTTTCACGAATTTTATAAAAAAATATGTTTGGCCTGATTTGATATACACAAAATTATGTATATAACAAAAAAATTTATCTTTTAATTTAACTGATTATAGATTTAATTTTTTTAAACCTACTTTTAGTTAAAATCCGATTATAAGCAAATATTTTAACTCTTAATTCTTTGTCAACAACCGTTATATTCAAATACTGCCCTGTTTTAGTTTTCAATTTAAATTGCTTTTATCAGCCCCTTTAAGTAGTGTTGGACTTTTGTTGCAAGGAATTAGAATGCCCTTGTACTCCGTCTTTTAATATGTTTCTAATTTATTTTAATAAAATATTTTATAAAAAGGAATTAGAAAAATGTAAAATCATAAAATTACAGGTCGAGATTGGAACCCTCATGTCTAAAAGATGAAAACCCCTAAACCCTATTTAGTGACAAAATTCTGCCCAAGAGAAAAGGGAAAAATCTTTAAAAGAAAACATCACGAAGAGAACATAAAAAAAGGACAAAGTCTAGTATGAAAATTTGCATACATGAAAAATTCAATTGAAACTCAATTTCCCTTGATCTAACTAGTTTTTGTCCCGCTTCTCGCATTTGGCCCCCGCTACTCCATTTACCCATGTTTGACCCGATTGTTTGAAATATTATTTTCTCTCACCTATGCTCCTACAATCACTCCATCATATTCTCTCTTTCTCGCTTACTCTGTCTCCTCTCCTTCAACAATTCGCTTTCACCATGGCAGTTGTACGCAGCGCATCTAAAGGCGGTGGCGCTGCCATCTTCTCCGACGAGCTAAACTCACAGTAATTGTCCACCGTTTATTTCCTGATGCTAGTGGTGTGATTTTTCTAGACTCTTCGTAAGTTATTACTCTCTCCCTTGATGTAATCTTCTCCTCTTTCAGAAAATTGATCATTTTCTAAAATGATAAAAGTAATCGAGAATTACAAAAATTAAAACCACAAACAATTGTTTATGTTGTAGCATGGACTAATCCGGCTCCCGAACTGTTTATGTGAACAACTGTCCACCGCATCCATGTCGTGTGGGACGATCTCGCCCGGGCCATGTAAGTCGCAAGGCGGCTTAGCAGGTGTGAGGTCGGAAGCGACATAAAAGGTTACGCAGGTCGGGGAGCCACTTGGAGGAGTATGGAGATCGTATGGCGACTTGGAAGGTCGCATAGGTCGGCGGCGACTTGGCCTCGAGGTCGGTTAAGGGATAAATATGGAGAAGATACGGGTAGTTAATGGTGCGGATATTGCGGATCATAAACACGGTAGGTATATCCAGGAGCGAGGATCGCGGGTTAAATCAGGAAACCCTAAGAGGAACCCTAGCCCTGTCGGCCGAAACCCTAGCAAGCCCGCGGGGGAGGCCCATGAAGACTCTTAACCTAGTTCTCTGTCTATAAATACAACGTGTATTGTACATTGTAAAAGATCAAATTTTTAGCATTCTAGGCAGAAAAAGAGTAATACAATATTCCTGGCTTGGAGCCCCTAGACGTAGTCTTATTCAAAAGGCGAACTGCGTAATCAAACTTAAGTGTTATTTCGTTTACGTTGATCACCTACTTTAATTGTTATTTGTTGGCCGGAAGTTATAAACTGGGCACAACAATTGGCGCAGTCTGTGGGAACTTTTTCCTGAAGAATTATATCAATTCTGGGGAAAACCCATCTTTCTGATCAAGCAATGGCGATCAACCAAGGTAACCCTACCGGATGTGAAACGGACGCCCGTGATGGGGACGAAGCCTCTCTGAGCTAGCAGCGCACTCGCCCGGTGGCTCCAGTGATCACTCCGGACTGGTGGAATCTGGTCCAAACACCAGAGGACGCGAAGGCCATAATGGTCGTCCTCAACAAGAAATGCCTCGCCTTCGACGGCGAAGAAGAACAGCCCCCATCCAAAAAGGTCGCCCAAGATGCCGGAATTTCAAAGAATAAGGGCGCCCTGGCCAGGAAGGGACATTCGATGAGCCAACTGGCCTACGACCCGGTAAGGCACGCCATGGTCCAAAATCATCGACTCCTGGAGAGACCGACGGGCTCGAACAATGTGTTTAACCGACTTGGGGACCTAGGGGTTCAAAAAGTCCCGATGGTCGCCGAAGATGAGGCGCAATCTCAGCCTCGACATGCTGATCAGGTGGAGCGCGACCTCGCGCTGGCTCTAAATCTGCACCACGATGAATTACCAAGGGGATCAGCTATCCACCGTGGCGATCCTCCAGTGATGAGTGTAACAGGGGATCATCGCGATGCTCAAGTCGCGGCACTGACCCGGACATATCAGCGACTTCTCGAACGGGTAGAGAATCAAAGTGGGCCGGCGGGAACAAATCATATCCTCACCATCCCGGACTCTCCACTCGGGGCCATGGTTACTCTGGCGCCTACCCAGAGAAAGATCAATGTAGCGACATTAGATCGCTATAGTGGAAACACAGACCCAAGAGTCTACGTGGTGAAGTACAATTCCTACATGGCCTCTATGGGCGCATCAGATGCAACTAAATGTCGGCTCTTTTCTTTGACTCTGAGCGACCAAGCTCATCAGTGGTTTACCTCGCTACCACCATTCTCGGTGGACACTTTTGAACAGCTCGCCAGGCTGTTCTTGACCCACTTCACGGCTTTGGATCCCCGACCTGCGACCAGGTAGCGTCTAATGAACACTCAGCAGGGTGATACAGAGTCCGATCGATCTTACATTGAGAGGATCGACAAACTCATTCTCGAAGGAGATCCCATAGGGGATGAGGCAAAACTGCTGGGGGTCATCTCCGGCCTCAGGAAGGGAACCAAGCTTTGGCGGCGCATGACCGCCGAATATCCGACTAGCTATGCCGACTTCCAGAGGAGAGCTAGCGACTTGATCCACACTTCGAAGCTGCTGGAATCTCGACTCTCCGATAGTAAGGAAGTCGAAGATCCTAAGAAAAGCTCCAAGAAAGTCGGGGGGCAGTACAAGGCACCCGGCAGCTTCAAGCCCTTCGAAGAGAACATCCCAGTTAAGCTGATGGAAGCATTGGGCATGACTCCCGGACATGTTTACAATCAGATCAGAGAGCGGGAATTACTCCTCCCGCCTCGCCCCATCAAGAACAAAGGCAAGCTAAATCCCAACAAGTTCTGTCATTTTCACGAGCAGGTAGGCCACTACACAAGCGAATGCAAGGACCTACTCCCCCAACTCTGGAGGTTGTACGAAGATGGTTTGTTGGACGAGTTTGTTAAGCGACCCCAGAAGGATCAGGATCGAGCTCAAAGAGGCCGCCAACAGGCAGACCGTCCAAGATAGGGGGAGCCCGCTCCCAGAAATGCCAACCAGGGAATAGGGCAGGGGGAATGGCCTATCCCGCACATGCCCGAGAACGCAGGAGATCGCGTCATACATACCCTCTCTCCCCTTGGGACAGTCGGAGGACTCTCCTCGGCTTCCTCATCTAAACGGAGGATGAAGGCCGAGATAAGGGAGATAAAGAATGCCAAGAAAATGGTGTTGTCAGTCTTTACAGTGGGGGAAGAAACCAGCACGATCGAGTTCGGCGAGAAGGACAAAGCTGGAATAGTCTACCCGAATGTCGATCCCCTTGTGATCAAAGCAAACATCATGGGAACTACTGTGTGCCTACTTCTGGTGGACAGGGGCGCCTTCTGCAATATCCTCTTCAAGAAAACCCTGGATCAGCTCGGGGACTATGATGCTTACATCACCCCATGCGACCACATCGTGAAAGGCTTCGGTGATGCAACAGTGAAGGCATCAGGAATGATTCTGCTGGCTGTCGAACTAGTCTCTACTCTGAACAGTGAAGTTAGGGCAACTTGGTTGTTAGATTTTCTAGTTGTCGACCTCCCAAGTTCCTATAACGGCTTCCTTGGGAGGCCGTTTGAGCATGAATTCAAGGTTGCGTCCTCCACTTTTTATTTTTATGTAAAGTTCCCCACCAAGAGTGGGCTGGTCGGCACCGTTAAAGGTGACCAAGTTGATGCAGGAGGTTGTTTGATTTATTCTTCATCCCTTTTCAATTATGCATCAACATCTAGCAAACAAATACTTGTAATAGATAGTGAGAAATAATGTGAAGAATTGAATAACAAAATAGCGAGTAAGAAAAGAAATCATAGCGACCTTGACCCGAGAATGGGACCCGAACCGGAAGAATTTTTGCTCGAGGCAGAGATTGACGACCCCCGACAAGATGCCTCAAAGGCCAGCCCGGGGGAGGAACTCAAGAAAATCAAGGTAGATCCAGCTCGCCCAGATCTAGAAGTTATCATAGGCTCCAAAATACCGGACGACCTGAAGGGGGAAGTTATCGACTTTCTCAAAAATAATTTGGACATCTTCGCATGGTCACACAAAGACATGGCAGGGATCGATCTGGAAGTCGCCTACCATCGACCACACATCGACCCAGCTCAGTGGCCAATAGCCCAAAAGAGGTAGAAATTCGGCCCGAAAAAATATGCGGCACTCGCTGAAGAGGTGAAGAAGTTGCTAGACAACGACCTGATAATGCAGGCCGACCAGCCACAATGGGTGGCCAATGCGGTGTTGGTGAAAAAATCAAACGAAACCTGGCGACTTTGCATTGATTTTACCGACCTCAATGAGGCTTGTCCGAAAGATTTCTTTCCCATATCGCACATCGACCCCCTGATAGATAACACGGTGGGGCATGAGATGATTTCATTTATGGATGCCTTCGCAGGCTATCATCAGATAGCCATGTATGAACTTGATCGACAACATACCTCATTCCTGACGGAGAAGAACCTCTATTGTTGGAAGAGAATGCCCTTTGGCCTGAAAAACGCAGGGGCGACATATCAAAGGCTGGTCAACCACATGTTTGCCGATCAAATCGGCTAGTCGGTAGAAGTCTACATGATGACATAGTCGTCAAAAGCTTGAAGAGGGAAGACCACCTTGAGCATCTGGCACAAACTTTCGACATCGTAAGGAAGTTTAATATGAGGCTCAACCCTAAAAAATGTAATTTCGGGGTTAAGTCGGGGAAATTCCTAGGGCACTAGGTCAGCAAGTGGGGAATAGAGGCAAATCCAGCAAAAATTAAGGCCATACTGGATATGGGGGCACCTCGAAATGTGAAAGAGGTACAAAAACTCACGGGTTGCCTAGCCGCCTTGAACAGGTTCATCTCCCGAATGGGGGACAAATGCAAGCCAATGTTCGACACGATCTGGAAGAAATTAAAGTTCGAATGGACACCCGAAAGATAAAAACTTATCTGGCAGACGTGAGCATTTTATCCAAACCCGTCCTGGGAGAAAAACTTTTCCTATATCTCGCGGCTTCAGAAACCGCTCTAAGTGTTGTGCTCGTCCGGGCAGAGGGCCAGAATAATTTCTCCATCTACTTCATCAGTCAGACGCTGAATGAGACCGAGCAGCATTATCCATCACTAGAAAAGCTAGCGTATGCACTAGTCATGAGTGTAAGGAAGTTGAGGCCATACTTTTTCGACCATCAAGTCGAAGTTCTCACTTTCCTGCCTCTAAGGAATGTGCTTCACTGACCTGATATGACAGATCGATGCCTCAAGTGGGCTATCGAGGTCGGGCAATATAGAGTAACGTATGCACCCCGACCTACCACCAAAGCTCAAGCGCTAGCTGATTTCATCATCGAGCTTACCTTCCCTTCAGAGGTCGGGTGCTCAAACAGCTCGCCGTGGGAGTTATTCATGGACGGGTCAGCGACCTCCCACAAGTCGGGGGCCGGTTTGGTTCTGATGAGTCCGGATGGAATCTCTTTCCAAAATGCCATTACCTTCGACTTTCTCACGACAAACAATGAGGCTAAATATGAGGCACTCATCAGCGGTCTAGAGATGTTGACTGCCATGGGTGTCAAAATACTGCAGGTTCACACAGACTCCCAGCTCGTAGCTTGCCAAGTTTAGGGGGAATACGAGGCACGGGGTGACAGGATGGCAAAAAAATATTATGTCAAAATTGAGCAGATCCATGTCAAACTAATCCTAAACAATTCATGAAGTGACGCTTTAAATATGGCTAACGACTGAAGGATCACCAGAAATGAAGGATATCACCATCACGACACTCTCCCACCCATCCACCGCACACGCGAGAGTCGCGACCTTAGAAACCCCGACATCGAGCTGGATGATACACATCATTGAATACTTGACAAGTGGTCTCCTGCCAACTGATCGGGTTCAAGCAAAATCGCAAGCAATCAATGACAAATTATACAAACGCGAGGCTTCAAAGACACCCCTACATCGATGTATCACACTGCAAATCTGCACAAAATACACAAAAGGGTGTCGCGGAAACCACGCCGGGGAGAATCGTCAAGGATATTTTTGGTCAACTCTTCGATGCCATCATCTTCGCCCATGGCCATAGATGTCAAATCAATGCCCTTCCATCAAAGCCGCCCCGGAGGAACTTACAAGCATCCTCAGTCCTTGGTCATTCACAAAGTGGGGGATAGAAATCATTGGGCATCCCAACAGGCTCCAGTGCTTCGAACACGCCCAGTAGCGGTAGATTACTTCACGAAATAGGTCGAAGCTGAGGCATTGGCAGTTATAGATCAAGAACACGTCATCAAATTCATATGGCGGAACATCATCTGCAGATTTGGATTACCGCAGGCAATCATATCCGATAATGGAAAACAGTTTGACAGCCTCAAGATAGACGTTTTCTTCAAAAAATGGAAGATCATGAAGCTCTTCTCGACTCCATACCATCCCAATCGAACGGTCAGGTCGAGGTCGTAAAAAAATCATCAAGCACACACTCAAGGCTAATATTGAGGGAGGAAAAGGGAAATGGGTCAGCGAGCTCCCGAATGTGGTGTGAGCATACAGGACAACCTGCAGGAATTTAACAGGAGAAACTCCTTATTCACTGGCTTTCGGAACCGAGGCAGTCGTACCCGCAGAGGTCGACTTTCCTAATCTCCGCACAAGCTCGACCTTCGACCACAACGATGAGGTCTTAGCCAGAAATCTAGGCCTGCTCGAAGAGAAGCGTTTAGAGGCCAACATGAGAAATGCAAGATACAAGCAAAGGTCGGAGAGATACTATAATTCTAAGGTGCGACTTCGACGTTTCAAAGAGGGAGACTTGGTACTGCAAAAAGTACTCGGAGAATCAAGGGGATCCCTCGGTCCAAACTGGGCGGGCCCATTCCGAGTCTCAAAGATCCTACCAAATGGTGCCTACGAGCTCGAGAAACCAGACGGTACCAAGGCCCAGTATCCATGGAATGCGACCACCTGAAGAAATACTATCAGTAGGTTCACATCCATGTATACAAGTTGTATCGATTGATAATAATGATCCTCTCTTTTCCAAATTCCTGTGTTAAAACCAAGCGGGTCGCATAAAAAATTTATAATAAATAAATAATGATATGCGAATCACCCGAGGTGTAACTTTTGACATACTGGAAATCACTACCCGGTAAGGCGTGATTTCCCCCGACTTTGTAAGACGACTAAAAGTAATATCCGAATAGCAAGTCGCATAGACAGTAAGATGACGAGGATTAAGCAAAAGTTAAAGGCCGCATTAGGAAATCAAGTCGACACGATGTAGGAACAAAAAAGTGAGTTTTCATTACTATGGCCCGAAGGCCGATACATGAGTGGTGCAGTAAGAAAAAAAGAAAAGAAAAATTACATCATCTTCAACAAGTAAATTTCTTCATCAAGGCCCTTGAGCTGGGCGCGGTCCCTCGAGGCCTCCTCCCGCCTCCTCATGAGGACGAAACTGCTCCAAAAGGGTCTCTCGAGTCGTCGGTGGAACCTTGATGCCTCCTCAAGATGTGGAGTGGGGTGCACAATCCGGCTCGGGTTGGCAAAAAAGGAGAGGTTGATACCCATGTCTTCCAAGTCCTTGATTTTCAAGATGACGCCGGGGGCCGGAGGGTTGTCGCGAACATAGTCAGATAGCTCGGTGACAAGCCCGCTGAGGTCGCCGGTGGGGTTCGCATTATGGCAGATCCGGATGGCACCTGCAAACGCCATCACATAGGTAAAATTGGCGTTCAGCTCCTTAGCGGCCTGGAAATGCGCCTCCTAGGTGACCAGCTCCCCTTTCGCCTCAGCCAGCTCCTTCTTCGCTTTGACCAGCTCCTTCTCCGCCTTGACCAGCGTGCCCTCAACCCGAGCCACGCTCATCTTCTCAGCCGTGAGCTCGCCCTCAACCTCCGTCACACGACCTTCAAGAGTCGAGATTCTCTGTAGGTTCTCGGAGTTGGACTTCTCCATCATGCAGGTCTCGGCAATGAAAAGGATCGACTTGGCACAACAACCTGACCTTCCTCAAGTTCTCGAGCTCCATCTCCAGTTGGGCACTGGATTTCTCCATGAAGAAGGCTGCCTTCTGGGAGTAGATGAGGGCCGAATTTTGCCGTCACACTTTTCGAATGGACATTGGCATGGTCAAAGACCTCGAAAAGATAACTTCAATTCTCAAGAACCCGACGACCTCGAAGCTCACCAAAAATTTATTCGGCGTGAACTTGGGACTGCGAAAAGATGCAAGTCGTCAGTCAAAAAAAAAACTACTCGTTCACCCGATCTGCATCCCAGCCCAGCCATGAGTCGTCCTCCGGATGATGACCTGCCTCTGGAGCGAGGGCAGGTTGTGAGGTTGGGCGTGAGGGGAATGGGCATTTGTCATAGCGAACCTTCCAAGCCCCCGGTTTATTTCCGACTGGTATGAGCCTATCTCCTCCCTCACCTTCTTCCCGGCGCTCGGCCCTCGGCCCCTAACCCAACGGAGGCGACCAGAAGGGGTCGAGCTTGGAGGAGCGGCATCGAGGTCATCATCTCGCCAAGTACCGATTTCTGAAGCGTGACATCACGGAAACGTCGATAATCGAATCGCACACAAGGAAATCCGGTCATACAAGTCTCGAGTAAAGCTTCTAAGTAATGACAATTACAAATTACTTACAAGGAATCTTGAGATGGCGTGGATATGTGTACAAGCCGGCCTTGAGATGGTCGAGCTCGACCAAGGCAAAGCGTTGGCGACAACTCGGATGGGTATCGCGAACTAGATTGAAGGCCTCCAAGAAGTCCCAATACAAGTCGGATTTATGAGGAGTGAACACTGCAAAAGAAAATGAGAATTAGATCAGTACGACCTCGGAACCAAAAGCATAAGATTTACCATGTTCGACTCAATTTGCATAATCAGTCGGGACGTGTATAGGCAGAGTGCTTGTAGGATCCACAGACTCCCACGCCCCTCCGACGAACCACCACTTACTATGCCAGCCCTCGACTTTGTTGGGGATCCCACTCACGAGCTCCCAACCCTTCCGAAGTCGCACGGCATTGTAGCCACCGACTTGGGCAATGGGTGTCATCACGTAAGATAACTCGTCGGGGTTCGGCAACCGGTACAGCCCGGCCTGTCACAGCACCATCATGGTAGAGAGAATGTAGCTCCAACCATTCGAAGTGATCTGCGTAAGGCTTTGGTTCCAGGCCGCCAGCAGATGAGAAATAGCCGGATGCAATGGGAATCGAATTCCGGCCTCCATGGCTGGTCGGCACTTTCGTCAGAGGTCGCTCCATAGAAATGCACATCCCGCACCTTGTGTAGGCGATGAAGGGAATGCACATATCGATCAGACAAAGTCGACCTGTATTTCCTGGCCACTGGGCTCCTCATTTGAGTGGGAGACCCAGGTTCGATTCCCTCTGGGAACGAATTGGAGTTATGGGAGTTATAAGGTGGATTGGTGATTTCGTGGAGTATTTGGGTGTTTGGTGCACTAACTACTAACAACTAACATCTAACTTTGCCCGATCAAAAAAAAAAAGTCGACCTGTGTTTCTCGTGGGACGCCACAAAGTCCGGAATGAAGCAATTATGGAGAAAATAATGGAACAAACAATTTGGTTACTCAGTTCGTTGAGGAATGACTACGTCGGGGGGCACTACCAAACCAGGAGATTTACTATTTCGTGTATTATTTTCGTACAAGAGGCAAATACAATGAGTCAAAAGTATTTAAACAAAGAATTGGGCGAAGCCCCAATTAAAACGAAGCTATGGAACCGCTTCGACACAGGGGCTTGGTTGAGCGGTTACTCGCCCACTAACTATTTTGCTCGAAATTTATTTGAAATTTGAAATGGGCGCCGATCGAGCAATAGTGCTTGACCTCGAGCAATCGGTCGAGGCGTCTCCGTCTTCGCAACCCCGTCTCACTCAGGATCCAACAATCCCAACAATCTCCAACTGTAACTTGTCTCCTCAGTTCCAACAGTTTCTCTCACTGGTAGTAGTGTCGGGCCTTATGCTCAGTTTTCAAGGTCAGTTGAAGTCATGCATAACTTCAACCTCTCTAAGGTCACAACCTTAGTCAACATGTCAGCAGGATTCTCACTTCCCCTTCTTCATCAACAAAGATCTTGTTCTCAATGAGGTAACGAATATAATGATACCTCAACTCGATGTGCTTCGCCCTCCTCACAATTCTTTGCCAAGTGAATAAAGACTGACTATCACTATACAGAATACTATCATTTTGCTCATTCCCCAACTCACACTACAGATTCTGCAACCAAACCATTTCTTTGCTAGCCTCAGTGACTGCAATGTACTCTGCTTCTGCAGTGGACTGAGCTACGATCTTTTGCAACTTAGAAGCCCAAGAGATTGTTGTACCACCAAAAGTAAACACAACCTGGTTGTACTCCTCCTTTTGTCGAGATCATTTGATGCCAAACCTGCATCAACATATCCTGCCAACCCAACGCTTTTGCCCTCAAAGCACAAAGCTTGTTCAGTAGTACCTCTCAAGTACCTAAGGATCCACTTTACTGCCTCCCAATGATGCTTACCCGGATTGCCCATAAACCGATAACAACTCCCCCGCCTTGTGCATCTATCGGGTCTTGTACACACCATAGCATACATCAAACCGCCAATTGCGTCAAGATCAGGTGTTTTTTGCATGTAGGTCCGCTCCTCTTCGCTACTAGGTGAGTCCTTGTTGGATATCTTGAACTTACTTCCCAACGGGACACAAACTGTCTTTGCATCTTCCATACTAAATATCTTCATGACCTTCTTTATGTATTCAGCCTGTGAAAAATATAACTTTCCTGCCACCTTGTCACGATCGATTCGCATACCTAAGATTTGCTTGGCCTCTCCAAGGTCCTTCATAGCAAACCTATCAGACAATTTCTTCTTCAACTTGCTCACTTCCCGAAAGACTGAGTCTGCTATCAACATGTCATCAACATATAATAGCAAAATGATATAACCACCATCATACCTCTTGAAGTAACAAAGAATGGTCACTTCACACCTATTGATCTCAATCTCGCATGAATCCATCAAACTTCTTGTACCATTTAAAATGGAGCTTGTTTGCACCATACAAGCTCTTCTTCAATTTGCAAACTAGCTCACTATTCCCCTTAGACAAGTATCCCTCCGGTTGCTTCATGTAGATGTCCTCATCTAAATCACCATGAAGAAAGGCAGTTTTCACGTCCATCTGTTCTAACACCAAATTTTCTGCAGCCACCAGACTCAGAACTAATCGAATGGTAGTTAGCTTCACCACTGGAGTAAAAACATCAGTATAGTTAATACCATGTTTCTGCTGAAACCCCTTCACAATCAATCTTGCCTTGTAACGTTTGCTTCCATCAGCCTCCTCTTTTATTCTTTAAACCCACTTATTATGCAGTGCTTTCTTGCCCTTAGGAAGCTCAACTAGTTCCCAAGTTCCGTTGGTTATCAATGAATTCATCTCATCATCCATTGCAAGTTTCCACTTGTCAACCTGTTCACTATGTGTGGCCTCTGCATAACTTTCAGGTTCACCACCATCAGTCAACAATAAATAATGAAGGGAGGGTGAATACCTATGAGGAGATCTCCGTTCTCTCGTGGATCTCCGCAGCGAATTGTTGGTGGTGGTGTACTTGGTTCTTCCTCAACAATCACCTGATCATCTAGAACCCCCTTGCTCCCACCCGAGTTCGAAATGTCTAACTCCACAACCTGAGTCTCAGAACCACTTTCTTTGGATATCCCCAACCTGGCTTTGTACATCACTTGTTCATTAAATATGACGTCTAGACTACGAATTATCTTTCAGTTTTCCTCATCCCAAAATCGATAGCCAAATTCATCACCGCCATATCCAACAAACGTACACTTAATAGATTTAGCATCCAACTTACTTCTACTCATAGCATCAACATGAACATATGCAACACATCCAAATACTCGAAGAAAACACAGATTTACCTCCTTTCCGAACAAGGCCTCCTCTGGTATGCCATATTTCAAAGGAGTTGAGGGTCCTCTGTTTATCAAGTAAGTTGTTGTGTTAACTGACTCTGCCCAAAACATCTTCTTTCAAATTTCACACTTCAATCTCATGCTTCTAAAGATGTTCACATAGGGTCCCGTTCATACGCTACGCCACGCCCATTCTCGCTTTGGGTTCCTCTCACGGTTTTCTCCATTTGAATTTCATTTGCCTCACAGAATCCTTTGAACTCACGGAGCTCGTACTCTCCACCATTATTAGATCTCAAACACTTCACCTTGAGACCCGTTTCAGTTTCTACAAGGGTCTTCCACTTCCTGAAAGCATTAAAGGCATCAGACTTATTTTTCAAGAAATAAACTCATACCTTCCTCGTAGAGTCGTCAAAGAAATTCATGTAATATGATGCTCCACCAATGGATGTCACTGGTGCTGGACCCCACAAGTCACTGTGGACTAACTCCAGCTTCTGCTTCTTCAAAGTTCTGTCTCCCTTCGAAAAACTCACCCTTTTCTGTTTTCCAAATACACAGTCCTCACACAACCCGATGTCAACTGTCTTGAGGTCTGGCAGTTTACCCTTTGAGCACATAACTTTCATCCCTTTCTCACTCATGTGGCCTAGACGACAATGCCACAAATTTGTATTCCCTTTTTCACTTGCAAGAGCAATACTATCCCGGGTGTTGCCTGTCATATACAACGTTCCCTCTTTACTTCCTCTAGCCACTACCATGACACCTTTGGATATTTTCCACGAGTTACACCCAAAAGTCACCTTGTAGCCCTCATCATCAAGCTGCCCAACTGAAATCAAATTCCTCTTCAATCCAGGAATATGTCTCACATCTTTCAATTGTAACACAGTCCCATTTGGTGTCTTAATCCGAACATCCCCCTTCCCTTTGATTTCCAGAGGCTCATCATCAGCTAGATAAACCTTCTCAAAGTTCCCGGAAGTGTACTTCTCCATTACGTCAGCACTGCTGCACGAATGAAACGATGCTCCAGAATCTAACACCCACGACTCCAATGGACTGCTTACACTCAGAATCAATGCATCTGAGTCCTCATCAGTGGCAACATTGGCTGAGTTGTCATTCTTCTTTGGTGCATTCCCTTGTGCCTTAGTTTGTGCATTGCACTCCCTCTTATAATGCCCAAGTTCATGACAATTGTAACACTCAACTTGACTCTTATCCTTCTTGGGCTTATCTTTGCCCCTTGACTTCGATCTACCCCGATTTGGCTTCCCCTTGGATTCAGATCTGCCTCTGTTTCCCGCACTCAAAGCAGATCCTGTGGCCACACCCAACTCTTTCCTGCGAATTTCTTCGCTCATGATCAAATCTCTAACCTCATCAAATTTTAGTTTCACTTTACCCGTTGAAGCACTAACAGTCGTTACCGTTCCACTCCAACTTTCTGGTAAAGAAGACAATAAAATTAGGGCTTGGACTTCATCATCAAAATCAATCTCAACCGAGCTCAATTGGGCTATAATCATATTGAATTCGTTGAGATGATTGGCTGCCATAGTATCCTCCGCCATCCTCAGGTTGAATAACCTCCGCATCAGATGAACCTTGTTCGTTGCAGACGGTTTTTCATACATCTCAGTCAATATCTCCATCATCTCCTTTGTGGTTTTTGCTTTCACCGTATGTAGGGCGACGCTCCTGGATAACGACGGATGAACCGCACTCATCGCCTTCCTATCCAGCAACTTCCACTCGTAGTCCTTCATATCTTCAGGCTGTGAACCCAAAGGTTGATACAGATCTTTACCGTACAGGTAATCCTCGATCTGCAATTTCCATAATCCAAAATTTGTTCCATCAAACTTCTCAACAGGCGATTTTCCTTCAGCCATCATAATTGCTCCCACCAGATCCCTTGAACCAGATGCTCTTGATACCAGTTGTTAGGATTTTAAACAAGCAATTATGGAGAAAATAATGGAACAAACAATTTGGTTACCCAGTTGGTCAGGAATGACTACGTCTAGGGGCACTACCAAGCCAGGAGATTTACTATTTCGTGTGTTATTTTCCTACAAGAGGCAAATACAATGAGTCAAAAGTATTTAAACAAAGACTTGGGCCGAAGCCCTAATTCACAAGACAGAGGTTGCCGAACCGCTTCGACACAGGGCTTTGGTCGAGCGGTTCTCGCCGACCACTTTTGCTGCTCGAGCGCCTTTCATCTTATTTGGAAAGGGGGCGCTCGACATAGCAATAGTGCTCGACCTCGAGCACTGGTCGAGCATCTCCCGTGCACTGCAACCCCGTCTCACTCAGGCTCCAACAATCCCAACACAGATTGCTTGTATGGAGCTCGGAGTTGGTAGGAGTTATAATCGAAGACCCGCTCAAAGGCTCCATAATTTCGGGCCGGGTCAGAGGGTCCCGCTGCCTCCATCCTCTCCAACGGCAGCGCGAATAGGGCTGAGATTCAGTGCGGGAAGATGGTGATTGCCTCCAACTCCGCCAGAAATTGCTCGTCGTTGTTACCTCCATCATCCCGATCGGCGCCTGAGGCACCAACAGACGGGGAAACCCCCACATTAACGGCAACAAAGCCGGTACCCTGGCGGCGGCGGCGTCCTCGTCCGAGGACGATGGAATCATGGGTTGAGGAGCAGATGGGGTCTTCGGAGAATCGGTATCCATAGCAAAGAAGCGAAAATGAGTTGAACTTTTACCTGAAAGCTTGTAGCTGAAATCCCGAAATTCCGCCGGAAAATTGCTTATCTCTCTGGAATTGATGAAGGCAGAAGGGTTTAAGCCTAAAACCCTCGCCCTTTTTATAGAAAAAGGGGGGAGGGCAAAGGTGCAATATGGATAAATTCAAGGCCCCCCGAAGAAAACGAAGTCGCACGGGTAGCGCGTGACTGACACAACAGTTTCTAAGTTTTCAATTTCTGAGTAGTGCTTCATACTATGTTGTTTCCCAATTATTTTGCAATTTGCTTATGTTCAATTGAGTTTCTCATATGAATTCAATTATTAGGAAGGTTGGGTTATTCAATTAAATTTGCATATAAGAAATATTATTTTGCTAGTCTTATGGAATTCAGTGATAAGAAGATTGGCTTATTCAATTGAATTTGAATCAATTCTTTGCTAGTTTCTTATTTTCGTGATGCCAAATTATGCATCAGGTTTTCTTAGGTGTTTGTTAATTTGGTTTAGAAATAAACAAATTTTGTAGTAGTTGTTTGTTAATCAGGACAAAATTAATGAGAATTTATTGTTAACTGCTTTAACTATATAGGAATGGATGAAGGACTTGGTTAGTTTTTAATACTTGTATTCAGGATTCTTCCGGCACTTGCGTAGTTACAATTTGTTAATGTTTCTGAGTTAATGTAGACTTACTCAATGAGGAATTCGTTTATAGTTGATTTGAAGGCTCCCTCTTTTGGTCTTGTTTCTTTCTTGATGCTTTTGCTGGAAATAGTCTTTTAAATGAATGCTATATTAATCTGGACAAAAAGTGGTGTTTTCATATGGTAAAGAAATAAAGAAATGCATCAAAGATATATGAAGTTCTCTATTGAAGATGGTACTTATGTCTATAATCTTGACTTGATGTCTATAATTTTGGTTGTTCATGATCTGCTAATGATTATAAAGCCCTCCAATTATCAATTTTTCTCATATTTGAATGTAATACTGTTACATTTTTTATCCAATACTGTTTTATTTTGCTTGTAATACTGTTTTAGTTTTCCATTTAATATCCTTCGAATTTTGCTTTTTGTTCTTATGTTTGGGTACTATATTATATGGATTTTTCTATTGGTTAATATGGTTTGATTGATTGTATGCTCAATTAATACTTCTTACTACTTGTAGGAGTTGTGTGTATGTGTGCGTTTTGAAGGAATAGTTGATTAAAAATTTATCATTGTGAAGCTTATAGTTAGTAAATCATCAGTTGGAATTTAATGAGCTAATTCAAATTGTCAGCAAGAAGCTTCCCCGTGAGCTTTCTGTCCATTTGGAAAATTGACCAATCGTTTTGTTAATAATAAGGGTTATACCTATTGTATAATTAACTAGTCTTATGTGAAAATTTTCACACATGAAAAAACCCATTTTTCCTGATCCATTTTGGTTTGACCCACTTTTCCATGCCCAGTTTATGTACTTTTTTTTATTTTGACAACAGCAAAATTTATGTACTTAAAGGTGTAAAATCAATATGATTTCACTTATATATAATAGGATTCACATCTAATTTTATGTTGATCACCTGATGATTCATGAATGAAGAATGGTTCTATTTATAATCCTTTCATAAAACTTGTCCAAATTATGCTTAAAATTTCCCTGCTTCTTTTCCTTTTCATAGTGTAGTTTCATAAGTTGTTGTTACTAATTATCTCAGTTTCTCAAAGTAGATGAAATTTACTAATGAACAGCTTATGTTCAACAGGGCAGCTGGGATGGATCCTTATGTGATTATGATTTGCAAAACTCAGGAGAAGAAAAGTAGTATTGCATCAGGTTTGTTTCTGCTCAATCTTGCACTTCTCAAATATTCCTAGTGCATTGGATATATTCCTATAATTTTCTTTTATTTAAATATGATTCTTTAGTGCATTGTCATTGTTCCTGAATTTTTTGTTACATATAGGTGGGGGTTCTAGCCCCAAGTGGAACGAGACGTTCCTCTTCACCATCACAAGCGATACAACCGAACTCTATATCGAATTGATGGACAAAGATAAGTTTACAAGTGATGATGTTGTTGGAGAAGCAATGTGATTAACAACACATTGGTTTTTAAGATCCGACTTAGAGTTGACATTGATATTGCTTTATCTTTTAATCCTTACGACTTGTTCTTGAAATAAAATTATGAGTTCAATTGAAAATGGTTTTAAATGCTATTATGTTTTTAATAGCATTATGTTTTAAATGTAATATTGTTATGTTTTTGCATGTAATACTGTTATGTTTTGCATGTAATATTGTTTTAGTTTTGCATTGAATACCTTTCAATATTTTACTTTTTTGTTTATGTTTTAAATGCAATACTGATATATTTTTTATGTAATACTGTTATGTTTTGCTTGTAATACTGTTTCATTTTCTTATTTGAAATCAAAGTAAAAGGTTTTTATGATTGTTGATTATGAATTTTAAGTGGAACCAAATTATCACAGAATGTAACTGTTTGTCTTACTTTGTGCTTGAAGTAAATATCATTTGGCTTGTGATTTTTATACCAAATACATGAAGTCATGAACATATGATACCGTAATTATGTATTTCAATAACACTATGTTTCTTTAGGTGAGAGACCGTGAAGAAAAGGTGACACCAATGCCTAGCAAAATAGTGATAAAAAATGAGTAAAAAGTTGGAGTCAAAGAATGATTATTTATGTTAATGAAGTGGTCAATAATGTGGTTAGAGAAGAAGAGGAGAAGGATGTTCGGATGATTAATTTGATGGCAATTAAGGCGGAAAAAATAGTGTAATGTATTTTGAAGTATAACTTTTGAACATAATGCAATTCAGTGTAAATGTAGTATTGTTAAGTGTAATGACGTAGTACTATCAAGTGTAATGACATAATATTGTTTCATAAAAGTTGTGATAGTATTGCACTTACCTTAATAAAACATGCTTTTTTTTTAGATGTACAAAACAATATCTAAAAGTGAAACGAAATGTATAAAAAAAATATTCAAAAGTTTTTCCACCGTTTTGCAAAACAATTTTTTTTTCTAAAATGGATGAAGTGATGATTTATATTGCAAAATGATGCTAGTGCAATAATTGAATTATAGAAATAATTGAACAATAATTCATACGAATTAAATAATGTGCAAAATCATAGTTAATTAATAATAAAAAAAAGCATGGTGATTTTCAGGGGTGTAAGTGAGTCGAGCCAGCTGGCGAGCTACTCGTGCTCGACTCGTAAAAAGATCGAAATCGACTCGATCATAATCGAGTCGAGTCGAGTTCGAGTTCGAGCTCATAAATACTCAACTCGAGAGGCTCGCGAGCCTAATCGAGCTTGCACAGTAATTACTATTATGCCATTAATTTTACTATATATATATATATATATTTATATTTTAATAATATATTCTATATTTAATTTTATAAAATTATATAGGTAATCGAGTCGAGCTCGAGCCGAGTTCGAGTATATCGAGTTTCTGTCATTAAGTTTACTAAATATATATATTTATATTTTAATAATATATTTTATATTTAATTTTATAAAATTATATAGCTAATCGAATCGAGAGTATATCAAGTTTCTTCTCTAGTTGAGCTCGAGCTTAAAAAATTAGGCTCGACCGAGTTCGAGTCGAGTTTCGAGCTTCGAGTATTTTAATCGAGTCGAATTCGAGTTCAGCACTACTCGACTCGGCTCGTTTACACCCCTATTTCCCGGGGGTGGAAAGCCATAGGAGAAAAAACAAATGTTAGTAGTAAAAGGTTGCAATAGCCAATAAGAATCGAGCCCATTATCTTCAATTTGGAAAATAATTACCCAACCAATCAGGCACAACAGCCAACAAGATTTTTTTTTAATCATTATCCAATACATTTGCTACGCGCATAGTCTGAGAAATGCGGGTGACCCGCGAGATAAGTAGTGAGCCGCAAGAATTGTCCTTTTTTATATTTTTGCTATTTCAACGCGTCAAAATTTTCATACTAAATTTACTTTTAAAAAAATTCGTATAAGACGATGGCAAAGAGAAAAGAGAAAATATTTCTGCCCAAGAGAAAAGGGAAAAAAAACTTTAAAAAAAATCACGAAGAGAACATAAAAAAAATTTGTATGAAACGATGGCAAAGAGAAAAGGAAAAATATCTCTAAAAGAAAAAAAACAGTTGTTTAACCGCCAACCCCCTCTCACAGAATGAACTAAATAGGATTAAACAATACGAATATGATCAATACAGAATTACACGAGTCAATTGCAAAATCCGTGTCAGGTTAATTAATTAATCATAATTTCTTTGTTAATTTTGATCGTTTAGTATAGTTTTTACTAATAATGGGAACTGTACATTTCATTGATGAGTCACTCTCTCGTGCACTCCATGCATCAATTCAAATTGGTGCAATTTGATTCAATTTTAATTTGGATGAATTATGCACTTTAAACTCTAACCCTTAAACAATAAACCATTCAGGCCGGGTGAACCATGAACCACTTGGGCCGAGTGAAACATGAACCACTCGGGCCGAGTTTGGGTCCAGGTTGAGAAAAAAAAAAAAAAACTGAAATTAAAGTTATTTAAAACTGAAATTGAAAAAAAAAAAAAACTAAAACTGAAAAAAACTCGGCCTAAAACTGAAATACGAAGCAATCCAAAAAACTTGAATTAATAACTGAAATTAAAGTTATCTAAACTACTTTATATTCGATCATGTTTTTTGGATTGCTTCGTATTAGCTGGATTAATAAATTAATTAATCAACCCTCATTCATTTCTTCAATTATTTCTTCCCCGTCATTAAATTATTCCTTACGTCTATAATTGAATGTGCTTTTTTGAGTAGATAATGCAAACAATTTTTATTATACAATGTGTTGTGTGCGTCAGGTGTATCGTTCAATTCAAGTGTATTTTTAAAATATATAATTTATTATATTAAAATATATAATTTATTTATGTTGAAATATATAATTTATTCTTATCGACACAAATTGTGTGTTTTAATGTAAAAAATTATATTTTTAATGTAAAAAATTGTATATTTTAATACAATAAATAATATATTTTGAAAATACATTTAAATTACATGATATATCGGATACAAAAACCTACTAATTGTGTTTCTTATATAATTATATTATATTATACTATCATAGTCATGCATTACTCTTTTACCCAAATAGTAAAAGTGTTGATGACTTGATGTACAAGAATATAGATAGTTTCCGCCAGATAAAAATGCATCTACGAATAGAGTGATCTCATATACTTCATGTGCACCGTGAAATACTTCAAAATATATTATAGAATCATATAATTTATTATATTTTAAATATACAGCTTTTGTTTACATTGAAACTGAAAATTAAATTGTACTACGATTCAATATAAATAAATTATATATTTCAATACAGAAAATTGAATAATTTTAAAATACAATATATAGTATATTGTGCACGTTGTGCATACAAGACCTATCCCTATGAATATTTATGTGGATTAAATCAACTTGTGAGAGAATCTCCTAAAATGAACAAGGACATAGAGATAATGCCATTTATGCTTTTTACAATGTAAACTATATTGTTAATTTCGGTACCCTAAAAATGTAATGAAATTTAGAAAAAAAAATAACTAAAAAATTTAATGACATAATCCAAGATTGGCCAAAATGTCAGATCAGAGTCCATTGAATTTTCCTGGAGCCACATGTTTTGTGCTTTATCACGGTTTACGTTATTCTGATATTTGTATTTTAAAACTATCACTACAAAAAATTGCCGATTTAGCGAGGGTATTTAAAAAGGGGAACGGAACCCTCTTAAATTGGCGAGGGTTTTAAAGAGGGTACAGGTCAGCGAGGGTTTTAGCGAGTGTATTTAATTGACGAGGGTTTAAACCCTCGCCAAAAGTCCACGCGCATTTAGCGAGGGTTTTTAACCCTCGCTGAGTCTCACGCGCATTTAGCGAGAGTTCAAAACCCTCGCCTATTTCAAAAAACCATCGCTAAATGCGAACGGTCAACACCACGATTCCCGGTGTCAGATGCCCTCGTTTAACGAGGGCAATTTCCCTCGCCAAAACCCTCGCCCCCCACTATATATACGCCCAAATCGTCCATTTGTCCGGTTTCGCGTTTTTGAAGAGGAAAAGGAGAGGCTATTCCAGGCGGATTTCAGGCGACTTCCGGGCGATTTAAGGTATGTTTTTTATTTATTTAATCGTTTATAAGTATTAGTTACTTTATTGTTTAGTATTAGTTGCATTATTGTTTAGTATTAGTTGTTATATTATTTAGTATTAGTTGTTTTGTTGTTAAATTGATTAGTATTAGTTGTTATATTATTTAGTATAATTAGTTGTTTTGTTGTTTAATTAATTAGTATTAGTTGTTATATTATTTAGTATTAGTTGTTTTATTGTTTAATTAATTAGTATTAGTTGTTATATTGTTTAGTATGTATTTTAATTGTTAATTATACGTATTAGTTTATTTTATTGTTTAGTATTAGTTGGTTCATTATTTAGTATTATTATTAGTATTTTAGCTTAATCTAGTATGTAGCTTGATACGTGTATGTTTAGTATATTATTTTGTATTAATTATTTAGGTAACATGTGTATATTAATTTAGTATAATTAGCTCAATTTAGCTTATTTAATATAACTAGTTTTGGTATTAAGGAATACATCTTAATTACGTTGGAGTGGAGGGATCGATGTTGGTGAATATTTGTTGGTTATTGGTTGTTGTAGAAGATGTGCGTTCAGACTTAATTAATTTTAATTGATTAAGTTGGAAATGGATGCACGTAGGATCATGATTAACTGGGGAATACGATAAAATAAAACGAAACTCAGCCGAATTTTTTAGGAAATATTAATTATTAATTAGGCTTTTGAATTGAATATTAATTAATTCGTAAATGTGAAACAGATTGATATGGATTATTCTGGCCGTTTACGTTGGATGTATGGTCCAAGATCGATTAATGGCATGATATCTTCTGAATTTTACAATGGACTAGAATCATTTATATATTTTGCCACTAGTAATCCTAATTGGATGAATTAGTGAAAGATTAGGTGTCCCTGCAACAAATTTAGATGTTGGAACAAGGAATCGTTTCATTCACCTGATGACGTGAAAGGTCATTTGTATAGAAATGGGTTCATGCCCAATTATTGCAATTGGGTATTTCATGGTGAGGAAATTTGGGGTCAACACAATGATCAACCATTTACATCGACTTCACATGGGCCGGTTGATGTCACATCTGGATCTACCTCGTATCATGATATGATGACGGACTTAACCTCTGGTCCCCACTTAAATGTGGATGATGAGCCCCCTAATGAGGAACCTCCTAATGAGCATGCTGCACATTTTTATAACATGCTTCATGCAGCGAATCAGGATATAATGCCTGGTTGCGAATCGCACTCACAGTTGTCATACAATGCCCTATTGCTGAACATTAAAACTGAAAACAGACTGTCTGAAAGGGGCTATAATCAAATGGTTGATGCGATTCGTGTTCTTTGTCCGAATAGTCTGGTGCCCAAGAAATTTTCTGATAGCAAACAACTGATGAGTGAGATGGGTCTTCCAGTGGAGAGGATCCATTGTTGTCCACATAACTGCATGTTATATTGGGGTGCAGACGGCGAACTTAAAAATTGTAAGTTTTACCAACGGCCACGGTTCAAACCTGTTAGACGTGACGTAAATGGTCGAGTGAAAAAGAACCGTCCTTTTAAGGAGATGTTTAATTTTCCTATCATTCCTCGACTGCAAAGATTGTATCAGTCAAATGCTACTGCGAAGGATATGACATGGCATGCACGTTGCTCTAATGACCACTCCGGTGTTATGCGTCACCCTGCAGACTCACAGGCTTGGAAACACTTGGACCAGTCGCATCCTGAATTTGCTTCAAAATTTTGGAACGTGAGGTTGGGATTGAGCACTGATGGTTTTCAACTGTTTGGGGTGCACGGGAAATAATATTCATCATGGCCAGTGATAGTGACACCGTACAATCTACCTCCATGGTTGTGCATGAAGGATCAGTTCATGTTTCTTACGATTCTGGTGCCTGGTCCAACAAATCCAAAGGATAAATTGGACGTATTTTTGCAACCACTGATCCGTGATTTGCAATTTTTATGGGAACAAGGAGTGGTAACGTATGATGTTGCTACAAAGCAGAATTTTTCAATGCGAGTTGCACTAATCTGGACCATCAATGACTTTCCAGCCTACTCGATGTTGTCTAGATGGAGCACAGCTGGAAGGCTTGCTTGTCCACACTGTGCAGATTATACTGAGGCTTTCAGTCTGAGGCTCAGTCGCAAGCAGTCGTGGTTTGACAACCATCGTAAGTTTTTAGATAGACGTCATCCGTACCGAATGAACAAGACTGCATTAAAAAAGAATGTAGTAGTTGATGACGATCCACCTCCCATCTTGACAGGTGATCAGATCCTCCAGCAAATTGATTGGATTGGCTTGAAGAAAGTAACAGAGTTCAGTGTTGATGCTCACAACAAAGGTTTACAATGTGGTTGAAAGAAGAAAAGTATTTTCTGGGATTTGCCGTATTGGAGCTCCTTGTTAATCAGACACAATTTGGATGTGATGCACATCGAAAAAAATGTGTTTGATAATTTGTTCTACACGGTGATGAATGTCGAAGGGAAAACAAAGGACACAACTAAATCTAGGGATGAACTGAATGAATACTGTCGTCGACCCTCATTGCAGAAATGTCCACGTACAGGAAAGTACCCCAAAGCTTCTTATTCCCTTGATAAAAAAACACAAAGATATGGTCTGCAAATGGGTAGATGAGTTCAAATTTCCCGATAACTATGTGTCCAACTTGTCTCGATGCGTAGACTGGAAAAAATTGAAGATGTTTGGGATGAAGAGTCATGATTGTCACGTGTTTATGCAGAGACTACTCCCAATTGCTTTCTGTGAGATTCTGCTAGCTAAGGTTTGACAAGTTATCACTGAAATTAGCTTGTTCTTCAGGGAGTTAACATCGAGGACCATTACTGTGGAAAACATGACTCGATTGGACAATGATATCCCAGTGATCTTGTGCAAGTTGGAACGAATATTTTTACCCACCTTCTTTAATTCGATGGAACATCTACCTTTCCATCTTGCATATGAAGCAAAAATTGTTGGTCCAGTACAATATAGATGGATGTATCCATTTGAGAGGTAATTTATTTAACTCATTTTAACTATTTGATAATTTATTTAATTAGACAATTCAACTCACCCATTCAATCGAATTAGGTATCTTCACAACTTAAAGTTAAGTGTGGGTAACAAAGCCCATGTGGAAGCTTCAATTGCGAATGCTTATTTAACAAAAGAAGCATCAATGTTTTGTTCCCATTATTTTGAGGAGCATGTGCTGACGAGGCGACACAATGTAGCTCACAATGTACCTCATGAAGTATCCCCATCAGTGACAGGTAGTCTCTCGATATTTGTACCTCCTAGTAGTAAACTTGGAAAGAAGGGTAAAAGATTGATTGTTGACTTGGAGAAGCGAATAGCTCATACGTATGTTCTACTAAATTGCAACGAGGTGCAATCATATATTACGTAAGTTAATTAATTTGAAATTTACAATTGCAACGATATTAATTAATTAATGCAAGTTCTCATCGCAACAATTGTAGTCTGTTTTTCCAGCAGTTACAGATTGTTCAACCAACTCTATCGAATGTTGAAAAAGATAATTTTCTTCAACGGGAATTCGCGTCGTGGTTTGATCTACTTGTAAGTGATATATATTAATCTGATAATACGTCAATTGTATAATATAAAACACTATATACATTAATCTGATAATACGTCAATTGTATATATATATGTGAAGAACAATGATATTCAGAATCAGTTTATACGCAATCTTTCGGGCGGTCCTCTTAGTAGTGTCACCACGTACCAAGGATATTACGTGAATGGTTTCAAATTTCACACGCAAGCTTATGGCGCCTCTAAAGCCACTATGAACAGTGGAGTTTGCATTAAGGGAACAAACTACGATTCAAATGAAAATGGTTTCTACGGGATACTCGAGGAGGTTGTGGTATTGGAATATCCCGGACTTACTGAAAGAAAAGTAGTGTTGTTCAAGTGTGAGTGGTTTGATCCAACTGTGCCACGAGGAACAAGAGTACATCCTAATTATAAACTCGTGGACGTTAATCTGAGAGGACGATACGGCCGTTTTGATCCATTCGTGCTAGCAAGTCAAGCCAGTCAAGTTTATTATTGCAAGTACCCCGGATCTGTGCAGGGGCGAGATTGGTGGGCTGTTTGCACCACCAAGCCGAGATCGTTAGTGGAAATCGATAATTGATGAATTAATTATTATATATATCTTTGTGACATACACCACTATATATTTTGATGATGTGTTGTGATACATATATATATATATACGTGTGTTGTGAAATGAGTTATTTTAATTATATGATGATGTGCACTTGCTTGAATTATGCATTATTCTTATCTATCTTTGAATATTTAATTTATTTAACCAATGTTACAGATGGCTAGAGGTTTGCGAGGATTACGCAACCGTATATTTGGCAGAGGCAATTCAAGTAGATCTAGTTCCACATCCCGTGACAATGAAGAAGATGAAGAGACTACTCGAGTACCAGTACCAAATCTGGGTTCAGATGAATCGATGAACGAAGAGGCAGATGATGATACGAATGAGGAATCGATGAACGAGGAAGCTGAGGCTGCGGAGTTGGCCAACCATGCTCCACAATCCACCCGACTAGTTATCTGAACGTGGCAGGGAGTGTATGTTAGACCAAATTTATTTCAATAATATATATTTAATTATATATATATGTGTGTGTGTAACGCTTTTTTAATTTTACAGGTTGATGCCCTCTAATAAGGTATCAAGAATAATTAGAAATATCATGTCCAGACACATGGAGTTGGGTGGCTACACTTTCGCTAAGGTGTCCAATCAAAGGAAAGAATAATGGTGGGAAACCTTCCAGGTATTTTTATATGTTAACTAATCTCATATTTTTATATATTTCTAACTAGCTACTTAATTTAATGTGAACAATTATATATTTTTTTGTTAGAGGGAAGTCGCATGGGATGAGCGATGAGGATAAAAATGACATCAAAGAAAAGTGGAAATCGAGGGCAAAAAAGCGATATTCTGATCTTCTCAATCGTTGGAAGAGGTTGAACGCTAATGATGAGACTGTAAAGCCCCCGTGGGATGAACGTGTATGGAATGCACTGAAGCAATACTGGGACCGGCCGGAAGTGAAGGCTAAGAGCGATCAGTGTCGGCTAAATAGGTTGTCCAAGGGGTCTAAGCATAGAGGCGGTTCAAAGGGAGCTGCAGAATATGCATGGGAATACGTAAGTAGTTTTTGTTATATTTTAATTACTTAATTACAATAATAATTAATTATTAACAAACTGCATCTAAATTCAGTTTAAGACAAATGGAAGCCTCCCAATCAGATGGGACCTCGTGACACATTTCCACAAAACAAGAAGGAAAGGCAAACGCGTTTATTTACATGGACGCCACACTTGTAAGTGCTTGAATTTGTTTATTCACTATATGTACTACTTAATTAAGGAGTTAATAATATATTTAATTTTAAATATCAAAATATTTGTATGTTCAGAGAGCTGTGAGAGAGTCACTCAGCCAGTTAGTCGTGCAGCCACCAAACGAGAAGGAGAAAAAGAAAAAGTTGAGCCTTTCAGATCACGAAACAAAGCCATACGCCTACGGAAAAGATAAAGGTCTCAAATAAATGATTTAACATGGAGCGCATTCAATCTGGCCCAGGTGGGAGCTCAAATGGAACTAGTATTGGCGGCTACTCGCATATTGATATGGAACGTTTGTTGGCGCAAGAACGACAAGCACGACAGGAGATGGCTATGAAGTTTCGAGGAGATGGAAGCAATGGGAGCAAATTTTATGCGCCAGAAATGGAGCGGGAGGGAGCGGCTTATGCACCGAAAATGGTCACAGTATTATCAAGGGTTCCAAGTAAACCCACCCAGTGGTCTTTACCCTCAACATCAGCAGACGGGATTTATTCCCCAGCAGCAGCAGACGGGATTTATTCCCCAACAGCAGCAGGCGGGATTTATTCCCCAGCAGACCGGTGGAAGCCCGTAGCAGGCCGGCGGTAGTCTTCATCAGCAGGCGGGACTCTTTACCCAGCAGACCGGTGGTAGCCCGCAGCAGTCCGGAGGTACCCAGGGGTTATGGCCATTCAGCGCCATATTTCCCCCTTATCCCCCTTTTCCCCCTTATCCCTCATATCCGAGTGTGTCTATTGGTGGGTATTCTACTATTCCCGTTAACCCTCCTGGTGGTTTTCTTCCTACCGGCGGTCCCAGTGCTTCGACATCTCGTGCTCGACGTCGTTCAGATAATGTTTCATTTAATGATCTTCTCGTTAATCCCAACAATGAATATCAGCCTCATGATGATGATGATGTAGATTTGAATGATTGATTGCTATCTTGATGATTTTATATTTCTGAATATTTTGTTATGTTTTTTTATTAGTTTTGAATATTTGTCACATTTGTTTGTTATGATCATTATTAGTTATGAATATTATTGATGGATCTCTCCGATTAGTTTATGAGAATTGGTCTATGAGATTTGATATATATATATATATATATATAATATGTATATATAATATATGTGCACATGTAGGTTAATAGTAAAAAAAAAATATAAAAGTGATTATTTAACAATAATTAACAAAAAAATATAGTACTAAACAATATAATTGACAATTATTTTAAAAATATTTAAATAAAAACGAGTGTACATATATATAGTGTTAGTTAATATAGTGTACATATATATAGAATATTAAAATATCATTTTTAAAAAAAATTATTCATGTTAATAAATATATAAAAGAATATAAATTATATATTTTTAATTTTATTATAAATATTTTAATCAAATATATATAATAAATATATAAGAAATGACATATATACATATATAATATGTACATAACATAATACATACATATATAAGAAATAATACATAAATATACAATACATACATATATATAATATATACAATTAGAAAGGCAATATTGACAAGTAACAAGCCGTGCCCAAACGGTTTGGCGAAACACGCAAGGCCTCCACATACCGGGAGGTCGCGTGTTCGATACACCATGGGGGCAAAAAATGCCCAAATAATGCTGCTACAGTACCCTGGCCGCGTGTCCCAGTGGTTGTGTGGGTGCCTTAAAGGGCTTACAACGCGGGTTCGAATCCCCCTAGTTCCAATTTTGATTTTTTCTTCCAGATAACGAGGGTTTACCCTCGTTAAAATGCTCATCTAATTGGACGAGGGCCCTAAACCCTCGCTAATTTTTCGTGCAAAATTAGCGAGGGTTTTTCGGGCCTCGTTAAATGTGCGACGCTTTTGGCGACCGTTTTTGTAGACGTCAATTTGGCGAGGGTAGCTGGCCCTCGCCAATCTGACACGCGTCAATCCCTCGCCAAAGCTCTCTTTAATTTAACGAGGGTTTAAAAAATCCCTAGTTAAGCAGTTCCCGACGCACATTTTGGAGAGGGATATTTTCCCTCTTTAAAACTCTCTCTAAACAGTTATCCCTCTTTAAAATCATCTCTAACACCCTCTTTAAATTACATATATTTTGTGGTGTATGTGCGTCTTTTTGGCCATGAACTTTCTATGGACGGACACTGTTTTGCTAGTTTCAAATCAAATAAATCAATATTTCTATGTGAGAATTTGATTAAAATTAATTATCAATGAATTTTTTATTACGAAATAAGATTCATTAGACATCCTTAGACAAATGTTTTTTTCTTTTTTTGTTTGTTGGTTTATAACTTTGCAGCCTCTTCTTATGTTTGAATATATGGTTTTAGGAATAATTTTTTGGATATATATGAAGCATCTCATTTCTATTTGTATTGTCTTGGTATATTTTGGTTAGGTGTCCATTGTCTTTTATTGCTCATTAGTTAGCTTTTTATGCAAATTCTAATTCTAATTCTAATCCTAATTCTAATTCTCTATTGTGTTCCTCTCCAAATTTTCTGATGTCGATCGATGTTTGTTGATTCCAACTCTTTAATGATTATTTACTTTGCTTTCATAAAATATTATTTATAAAACACAAAAATATTTGCCTCTTATTCTTTTAATTATGTTTTTGGAGATTTTGTGCTAGCATGTGAAAATATTATCATTGATTCTCCACATTACTCGGTGAATTTATTCAAAAGGGGTGTCAATTCTATGGCACACGAATTTGAGAGAGCTTCTGGATTTTTTGGGAACTCTTCTTGTGAACTTGATCAACTGGACTTGTGGTTGGACTTCTTATCATTCATTTCTTGTGCATTAATGAAAACTAATCTTTCTTGCTTTCAAAAAATATATATATAACATGGTATGTATATATCTCATTGTTATAATTTAGTTTAGACCAAGAATTTTATTTTTTTTTTTTGGTTCAGTAAGTTGAGAGATTTTTTACGGTAAAAGAGATTTCGCCTTATTTGACAATAAGGAATCCTTTAAATATTGTTGGATCATTGATCCAATGCATGAAGTAGTTTAGATGATTCCACTTAATTCGCATTATTGAATTTGAATTGTGTTATCTGGTATTGAACTGCATCGTTCTACTATAAATTAAAATAAAATAAAATAAAATAACAAAACTAATTTTTTAGTTCAAATAAAAAATGAATCATATAATTATATGTATATCATTATTAATAATTTATATTTAAATCAAAATATTTTTACTCAAAACAAAAATCATAAAATATATTAGTTACTAAATAATTCATCTCTAAATCAATATTTGGCTCTGACACTGATACTACTAGCTTAACCTTAGTAAACCTTCGAGTCACACTTTCAAAGTCACCGTTCCATTAATTGAATGTCATGTTCGAGGCAACAAAGCTTTTGATGAAGATATTGAAAAATAATTATATTTATATTTTGTTATAATTAGGTTTAGATATTTAAATTTAGGATTTGATTTGATATTGTAATATTTATAATTTATTATGTTTCTTATTTCCTAATTTAATTTAGTATTATAAATGTGTGTTCTTAGTATTGTAAAATGCTCTGTTTTAAAATACGGGTCCGACCGGCCGGTCGGACCGGTCGGACCGAACCGCCGTTGGGCGGTTCAATAGGGGTGTCTAGAACCGCCATTAAACCGCCCAGGCAAAAACCGGAAAAACCGAATGAAAACCGGGAACCGGTAAACCGGTGAACCGTCGGTTTTCACCAAAATAACCAAAAGAAAAAAAAATGGGGAGTCGGCTAGGCGTTGTTCATTTTTTTTTTTTGAAATTCTGCTATTAATCTCAATTCTCAATAACAATCACCATATCAGATATTTTTACATTAAAAATCAAAGTAACTCACTGTAGAAGAGGAAGAGAGAAGAATTCAAGTCACCGCCGCCTACGTTAGCCGCCGCCTGCTCTCACCACCACTGCTCTCGCCGACGCTCCCCCACCGCCTGCTTTCACAGATGCCCGCTCCCCCCGCTGTTTGATTGAGTGAATTGTGTAATTGACTGAATTGACTGAAAGGGTGGTTGTTGAATTGAGTTGAATGGGTTGTTGAATGGGATTAGGGGTGAATTGTGTAATTGAGTTGAATGAGTTGTTGAATGGGAATTGACTGAATTTGGAGTGGGACGATTAGCGTTGTTGAATGGGACGATTTGAGTGAATTGACTGAATGGGTAGCGTACTCGGTACGCATATACTAAATATTTAATATTAATTATTTTATTAATATTCTATCAATTTATTTTAGTATTTTAAAAAAAATTATGCATACTCGGCACTTCTATTTTAGTATTTTATTAATATTCTATCAATCAATTTTAGTATTTTATTATTTAGTATTTAATATTAATACTCGGTATTTATATTTTGATTTTTTTTTAAATCATGCATATTATATATATATATATAATATTTATTATGACATCACAGAGGTTCAATCCGGCTCAATTCGATTCGACCCCCGGTCCAACCTTTTTTGGGGGTCGTCCGGCTCAACTTCCGGTTCCGGTTTTTAAAACATAGGTAAAATGTAGTTGAATTGATTAATAAAAATTTAGAGTTTTATCTCAATATCTCTTTTACGGTATTCTTATAAGAATCAACATATTTGAGCTTGCCACTTTTTTCAGGTATTCTTATAATCAACGGAATTAGTGTATGATCTTTTGTTATGTTTATATTCATCTTTATTTGTCTATATTCATCTTTATTATGCGCTCTCGCTGCCTACATCGGTTGGTAATCAGAGACTAATTACGATTCTCGATGATGGTTGAGAGACTTCTACTGATTCAAGATACTATTCGTGATGAACAATCAATGTGTGAAGATGATAATACACAGAACAACTAATATATCGATTAATTGGTTTTTTTGTCCTATATTTCATGGTGAATATGATGGACTACCAATTTTCGATATATATCCTGATGAAGATTGTGGTTATGATGAACCATCATTTTTCAATGATTTTGTTGATACTTCGATTGATGTTGGTGATGATGGCTGTAAGGCCCACCAATTTTGATGAAAAATATGAAAAATAGTTTATTTATGTTGCTTTTCTTTTTTTTTTCCTTTTTTTTTTTTTGTAATTTTTGTATGTTGCTATATGAACAAAAGTATGATACAGATAGACACAAAAATGTGTTACTACAAAACAAAAATTGATGGTTCCTATATGTTGCTTTTTTTTTAGCAATTTTTTTGTGTTACTATATGAACAAAATTGTGATACAAATTGACAAAAAAATGTGTTACTACAAAATAAAAATCAATCTTGTGTTGTAGGATATGCAGAAATAATGAATATAGATTTGGTGACTTGGTTCGTCATGAATGACTACGTTAAGAGACATATCAAGCCAGGAGGTTTACACTATTCTTCACGTGTGATTAATACATCAGAGATCCCTTTATATAAAATATAATCTAGGGTTACACAAAATATAATGGAATACCTAAACTTCCTCAATTAGTTACTTCTTGATGAAGACATATAAATGTATTTTCCTTCAACTTCTTGCTGGATTTTTTCTGCAAAGAACATATAAAATGATTCATCCGATAAACAAAATGAAAATTAACGAAAACTTTATTCAATTCAGACGTCTACTTCATTTTCATAGTTTTGTCTGAGCAACTTCTACACATTCCTGAGCAAAATCATCAGATTTCAGGTATAACCCAACAATCTCCCACCTGGAGACTAACACTGGAGCGGAAGTGCACGACCTCAACTTGGTCGAGCGTCTTGTCCTCCCTGGACTCATTCCGCAACTCAGACTCCATAACCCAACAATCTCCCACCTGGAAACTGACACTGGAGCGGAAGTGCACGACCTCAACTTGGTCGAGCGTCTTGTCCTCCCTGGACTCATTCCGCAACTCAGACTCCATAACCTAACAATCTCCCACCTGGAGATTGACTCCAAGATGTAACTCGTCTTCCCCATCTCTCATCGGCAGTAAGCCACACACTTTGGACCTTTTTTCGCCCAAAAACTGCACCCAATCCGAGCAATGTCTCTCAACGTTCGACTTCGATCCACACTTGATCCAATCAACGTCCCACAACATCCTTCTCGAACCTGCATCACTTCGGACCACAAGACCGCAACCTGGACCCTCATATCCATTCATATCAATTTGATCCAAGCAACGCTCCTCAACGTCCATCTCCGATCCCACCTGATCGAGCAATGTTCCACAGCGCCCATCTTAGATCCTCATTGATTTCCGACCACGATCCTGGATACACCCCTCAATGATCCTCTCGGATTCACACAAGAATCAAACACCATTCCGCAATATCTTTCCAGATCAAGATCGATCCGACTAAAGCATAACCCAAGCACGTCTCATACCGCACCCAGATTCAATGCTCTTCGTCCACCAATTCCCGCACGATATCAGGCACGTGTCAACGACCTTCTTGATCTTACAAGAGCCAGAATCCGAAATTCGTTCCATCAAACTTCTCAACAGGCAATTTCCCTTCAGCCATCATAATTGCTCCCACCAGATCCCTTGAATCTGACTCTGATACCAGTTGTTAGGAATTAAACAAGCAATTATAGGAGAAAATAATGGAACAACGAATTAAGGAACAAACAATTTGGTTACCCAGTTCGTCAAACTGACTGCATCTGGGGGCACTACCAAGCCAGGAGAGATCTATTAGTTTTCTTGTATGACCATACAAGATAGTGCAAGATATAATGGGGGAGTTAGGGGGGTTATTTATACAAAAGCCTAGATTTGGCCCATCCTGGCCGAAACCCTAGAAGATGAAACTGGGCCGAAAAACCTAATTCCGCGTTCAGGCTTGTGACACCGCTCGACCACGGGCCTTGGTCGAGCGGTTCTGCTCGACCTCCTGCCTAGCTCGAGCGCCTGGTCACCGCTGCAAAGAGGGGGCGCTCGACCGAGCACACCTGCTCGACCTCGAGCACTGGTCGAGCGCCTCCCGCGCCCTGCATCCCCGTTTCACTCAGACTCCATAACCCAACATCAACCCTGTTATTGACTTGATTAAAGAGAGATAGACAGCGCCATCGTTGGTGCCAGTGTGCTGCTCCTTGGGGAAAAAACTCTAAAAAATGTGATGCCCCTGCGGGAAGAACCCAAAAAATCAGAGCAAGCGTAGCGTCATGTACACATAGAGAGGGTGTCGAAAATCTTATATATTGTATTTTTAATAAATAATACTAAAAGGAATTAGAAGTGTCAAAAATCTTTGATTATATATTGTATTGTTAAGAAATAATACTAAAAGGAATTACTTTACTAGTGATGTAAATTTGTTTATATGAACAACAAATTCTCTTTTCCCTATCTTTTTTATATGAACATAAGTTATAAGCATATTTACCTACATGCTCAACGGATTACATGTATAATTTGGTGCTGGTTTTGTTTGTCATGCCCTTGGAGGTTTTATTTAGTGATTTATATGGTCATCTCTCTTCTTCTTAAAGTTTAAGTATTGCATATTATTTTAAAATTTATGTGTGTTTTTGTTATATTGTTTGATAGTGTGTGTGTTTGTTATATTGATGTATATAGTATAATTGTAATTTTTTGTAGTTTAATAAAATACTATGTATGCAGTCCAACAAAAAAAATGGGTACCTAATTTTCGATCCTGTGCTACCCGACCACTTCTCGTACTCGATTTTTCGATTTGGGTTCGATTTTCAAAAAAAATTAAATTCATCCTAATTGACCCGAAGTCCAGCCAAGAAACAACTTGAGGATTATATTTTGGATTGATATAAGAAAGACATGTATTTAACCACCAACTAAAACATGATACACACTGTGCTAGATACAATTTGTTTTGAAGAATCTAGTAAAGACCCAATACATGCACCTATAGTGTCAATAAAGTTTAGTAGGCCACAAAAAGAAAGAACAAACAATGAGAATGATATACCAGACCTCATTAAGGTGTCAAGAAAATGGCATAAGAAGACTTGCTTTAAAGGGCCTTATTGAAGGGCGCACCATCAAGTCTTGCAAGATTCCAATCAACATAAAATCAAAAGACTACAAGACTAAAATGTAGTTGAATTGATTAATAAAAAATTAGAGTTTTATCTCAATATCTCTTTTACGGTATTCTTATAAGAATCAACATATTTGAGCTTGCCACTTTTTTCAGGTATTCTTATAATCAACGGAATTAGTGTATGATCTTTTGTTATGTTTATATTCATCTTTATTTGTCTATATTCATCTTTATTATGAGCTCTCGCTGCCTACATCGGTTGGTAATCAGAGACTAATTACGATTCTCGATGATGGTTGAGAGACTTCTACCGATTCAAGATACTATTCGTGATGAACAATCAATGTATGAAGATGATAATACACAGAACAACTAATATATCGATTTATTGGTTTTTTTGTCCTATATTTCATGGTGAATATGATGGACTACCAATTTTCGATATATATCCTGATGAAGATTGTGGTTATGATGAACCATCTTTTTCAATGATTTTGTTGATACTTCGATTGATGTTGGTGATGATGGTTGTAAGGCCCACCAATTTTGATGAAAAATATGAAAAATAGTTTATTTATGTTGCTTTTCTTTTTTTTTTCTTTTTTTTTTGTAATTTTGTATGTTGCTATATGAACAAAAGTATGATACAGATAGACACAAAAATATGTTACTACAAAACAAAAATTGATGGTTCCTATATGTTGCTTTTTTTTCAGCAATTTTTTTGTGTTACTATATGAATAAAATTGTGATACAAATTGACAAAAAAATGTGTTACTACAAAACAAAAATCAATCTTGTGTTGTAGGATATGCAGAAATAAAGAATATAGATTTGGTGACTCGGTTCGTCATGAATGACTACGTTAGGAGGCATATCAAGCCAGGAGGTTTACACTATTCTTCACGTGCGATTAATACATCAGAGATCCCTTTATATAAAATAAAATCTAGAGTTACACAGAATATAATGGAATACCTAAACTACTCCTCAATTAGTTACTTCTTGATGAAGACATATAAATGTATTTCCCTTCAACTTCTTGCTGGGTTTTTTCTGCAAAGAACATATAAAATGATTCATCCGATAAACAAAATGAAAATTAACGAAAACTTTATTCAATTCAGACGTCTACTTCATTTTCATAGTTTTGTCTGAGCAACTTCTACACATTCCTGAGCAAAATCATCAGATTTCAAGTATATCGTCTCAGCCTCCGTTTTTATCAAAAAACTTTATACCGATATTCAACACATCCAGATATATATTTAAATTTAGTAAGAAGTCGAGTTTGACGATAGCGTCCTGATCGAGGAGGAGTAGGTGGCAGAGGAGGAGAAAAACAAGATTGCACCGACAATGATTGTGGAGGTGAAGGAGAGAATAAATATATCATTTTTTATATTTAGCACAAAATTGGGCCGCGATACTAATTGTACGGATCCTAGATTCCGCACAATAATATGGTGGTGTTTGCAACTTCAATTGAGGGGGCTAAAAGCACTTATTTTTAAAGTTGCCCCCTCACAACTTATAACTTTTTTAAGTGTTTTTCATTATTCATTAGTAGTTGCAAACACACCCTATATATAGAAGCTTGTGTTATAAAAAAGGCTCTCCTTTCTTGTAGTCTATGTTGCACGGATGTGGGGACGCAAGGACGAAGGTGATACGATATGGATACCATGATACGCATGTTAAAAAAATTAGAATGTAACTTGGCATGAATGCCTCTATTTATTTATATATTTTATTATATGTAATACCTAAATATATATATATATATATATATATATATATATAAATTTTAAAAATTCATAAAATAAAATGTATGTAATTCACATTTTTATCTCACTCAAAACTTAACAATATTCAATAATTTAATTTAATTAATTAATAAAACAACAATTCAAATTCCACCCGGTCTAATATAAGTCATAATGGTGAATTCAATCAAAAACGAAAAGTGTCATCACTACAAAATAATAATAATAATAATAATTGCATAATAAAAAATTTTCAAATGGCTACGAAAATTTTTCTATAAAAATAATTTGGTCTTTAAAAAAGTGAGGGTTATGCTACGACTTGCCTACCAATTTTAGAATATTCAATGAAAAAAATTACCTACACAAATAATTTTCTAGGAAAACAAATTACCTCTGAGCAACCTGCCTACACATTTGTAATTTTCGTAGGCAAACAAATTACCTACAGAAATAATTCCCTAAGCAATTTACATTTTGGTAGGCAATAATATTTGTAGTTTAAAAATGACCTACAAACAAATTTACCTATGAATTACATTTTTGTAAGTAAAATTACCTACGAATGAAAATGTCTATGATTGAAAAATTTTGTAGGCAAATCGTAGACAATAAGACTATTTAAGGACGAAAATACTTTTGTTGAAAATTTTGTAGGTATATTAAAAAAAATTCATAGACAATTCACTATTTTCTTATAGTGCATATTATCAATTTAAGTTGCATTACATCATAAAATTTAACTAAATAACATGATCATATTTAATCATCTTGCTGGAGTCATGTGTCGAATTCGTGTATTTGTTAATTTATTTTATTTTATTATTTACTGATTCGCTAAGTGGTATCGAGATACGCAAATTATAGAATAGCGTGCATCATAGCATGTAGTGTGAGGTGTGTGTGTAATTTTTTTTCTTTTGAAAAATGCACTCCATAGTAGGTCATAGATTGTGGCCCAGCCCAAAAGAGAGTCATTCAGATTCGTTAAATTTTGAAATCATAACATGGCCCGAATACGGGTATATGCATCGCCACTTTATAATGTCGAATATAAAATGATATAGTAAAATCACCTTCTTTAATTAAATTGTAATCTAATTTAGATAATTTGATTATTACTAATCAATTACTAACTATGAACCTTTTTTTTTTCAATTCAAACTTAACAGGCAGCACCCCTTTTGTCCAAACATCATTTTGCATATGATAATCTCACAAGCCCATAACTGCCCGTAAAGAAAAACGAGCACAAAGGTAGTCCATAAACCTAATTTGCAAAAAAAATTAAAAGTGGTAATTGTCTAACAATATTCCAATTGTCTAAATTAGGTGATGAAAGAGGTCTGTCATAAGACCATCTCACAATAAGACGGAATTTATTTTTAAATGACGCATTAACATTTCGGAAAAATGATTGTTTATTTGTGCAAATTTGTGAATTAATCTTATCATAAGACGGACTCACATAATTTGTAAATGACACATTAACATTTATATGCAACTAAGCCTATATATAATAATAGTTGAAAAACAGCCTAAACTTTCATGCAGATTAATGTTAAATATCTACCTAAATTTAATGAGGTCGCTTGGATCATATTTATAATCCTGAATTATCAAGAACAAGATTCAAGTAGAATGCAACAAAGAAATCAAGCACAAATACTCAAAGCAAAACATGATGTGCAACACAAACTCAGAATTTAATTGCTGGAGGTTAACTTATTTAAGCTATTCATTATGATGAAGAGCAGTTACACCATCTGCTTGAAGTTTGAAGGATCAAAGAGAAGACAAGAAGAGCAGAGAAAAACATCCAAGGGTACAACCAACCTAGGGTTCTCCACCAAGCTCCACTCTTAAATTGTCATATGGGTACACCTTTGGTGCCTGCAAAGAACAAGAATAATTCAAAAAAATGGTAGTTATGATAGGAAAAGATTACTCTTTTACCCTCAAACTTTTTCTTGACATCTAAGAGATACTATAGCAGGCTATACAAATGGGATGCAGAAAAGCAAAATAAATTATGGATGAAATAGAGTTTTAAACGAACAAGGCTGATATGGAATACTTAACGCATTATGTTATAATAACAAGATTAGGTTAGATGACATGAGTATGTAAAGGCTTTAAGCCCTTCCAAAGACCAAATAATGAATCCAAAAACAATTTCATAGTGCATATCATATGAATCATCTTTCTTTTTTCATAATATAACATTACCCCCCGAAATAAAAAAATCCGTTTCGTGCAAATGCATATTAGCAGCATTTTCAAAACTATTCAATATCATGTTCTAATGGTTCTCATAATTGTATTAAACAAACCTAAGAAGTCACCTGTATACCAATTCTACCAGTAGGAAGAGGAATAAAAGAATTTGACCCAATATTCTCAGATTGCTTCACAGCATTATATTTATCCCTTGAAAACTCATTGAACTATATGGCGTAAAGTTCATTGTTTACCTCAGCACAACTATCAACATAAATCTCACTTTTGAAACAAACGCCAAAAGAAAATTCCACCAAGGTTCTATTGTTCTAAAGCCAGACCCTGACTTGTATCCTCCAACCACCTTCAATCTCTTCAAATCTTAAGTACAACAATGTCAGTTAAAAGCACTTAACTTATTAAGTTCTTGATCCATTTGTTCCACTCTCCATATTAACTGAGTTACTGAAATTCAACAGAATAGATATAGATGCCAAGTGTCCAGCTCCTACTGAGAAGTTTGCTTAATTGGCTGGTCAAGTAACAAATTATTATGATCAAACACACAGACTCCAAGGGTATGTTTGATTTGGGTTTTAGAGAATTTTGAAATCTGGATTTCAAAATCTTGATGAATAGTAGTAATGCGTGTGTTTTGAGATTTAAATAGGGTAATATTAAACTTTATGTCAAACCGATGTGTAAAAGTGTGTGATGTTGTGTTAATATGTTATTGTTGATTGTAATTGTAATGATTGAGTAATTGTAATGGGTAAATGATGACTCAAACTCATGACCTCACGGCATAGGCAGTGGTGCTTTAACCGCTTAAGCTGTAATGTGTTTTATTGGAAGTTGCAAAAGTGAGAATAAAAGGTGTGAAAATGATAAATAAAATAAGAGTGGGTACAAAAACTCATATGGGTCATTGGAACAAGTGTAGAGTAGAAAACGGATTTATAGGTATTTGTAGGGTGGATGTATTAGGTTTTTGAAAACCGAATTCTAAAATCCCAAAGTAGAGCCGGATTTAGATTTCAAAATCCCAAATCCGATTCAAATCCCAAATCAAACATACCATAAATTTTGTACCAGTAAACCCTACCAGCGCACTAGGAACAGATGAAGATAATAGAGCAAACGCCACAGTACCTTAGGATCCTGCGTGTGTAGGGTGGGTTTGTGTGACCAAATGATTGAGTTAATAAACAAACAAACAAAAAGTTTGCCCCTGGCCTCTTGATCGACATGTGATCATATGATTTTTAGGTTTTTCTTTTTTCTATATTAGCTAGTAGTACTTTAGAATACCAATAAGGCAATAACCAATCTTAGCTAACAACAAAGTATTTTTCTCTGTACTAAACTCACTCCCAGCTAACTGCCTTTCCTAACTAACCTGACTGTTGGAAGGAGGTGCGTAAAACAATGCTGTCCCACAATACATCTTTAAAACTACACTAACATAAAAACTACTAGTCTACTACAGTATTACGTCACTTAGCAAAATCTGAGTTTTGACACCATGTGTTAACATTTCAGCAATGGTACTCATAATATCCTACAAGCCATACATTATAGACTTTCAAAACAGTTAAGAATCTTAACAAACTTAAGATAACATGAGATTAGATTTAACAAATCGCTTTCTACTAGGTCGAGTTGAGTGCCATTGTGTCTCGGGATGACTTCGGTTATGGTTAGTAAAAGAAGATTACTGAAATAACAAACATATAAATGATACTTAACATTTTCATGATATACATGCTTAGAGTCTAGAACTACTATTCCATATAAATTTGTCCAGGAAACCAGTCCCCAAGGAAACTGTCAGTCTTAAATTCTTCCCTCTTCTGAACAGAGTATAAGCAGCCCCATCACATACAACCTCTAAGCTAGTGATAGGAAACTTCAAGCCTTGAGGCTTAGAGCCTGTTTTCAAACTCAAAATTTCTTTTTCTGAAGTTAGTAAGAGCTAGCTTTTTTAAAAAAGGAAGTGATTCTAGTGTACAAATTTTGTTTGAAAACACCACATTACTAATTCTACAAGAAAATCAGTTAAGACAACATAATATTACTCTTTTTTTCTGTTGACCAATTAAAAGATGGCAGTGACTACTGAAAAAATTACAATTAATTCATTTGTCTGCTGGAATTTGGAAGATAATTCCAATTGTGACAACCACATGATGTAGAGAAGGGAATCTAGAGAGAAAGAAGAGCAGAGTCACGAGAGACTAAGGAACCTTTGTTGGCTTTGCTCTAATTGAAAATCCAACATATCCAACATCATTGAAGAGAAAAGAGTTGGCAAATAATCTTCACCTAGTATCAGGAAAGTATAGTCCTTATGTTTTCTTAAATTAAATCTTCCCCTAGTATCTAACGAGATGAATTCTAGATTCAGATAAACTATGAATTCCTCCTATGTTTTTTTCTAAATACCAACTATATCAACATAGATCTCCAATTCTAAAGGCTATTAAATAAACACTCTTGAAAGCAGAAGTGATTAAAAAGAGAATATTGTAGCTGCAATTGAACAAGAAATCAGACTACGTTCAGGAAACAGCTGAGGAAAACAAACTAATGGTATTACTAGGTGACAATATACAAGAAAAAATCATACGTCTATAATTCTTTAATATAACAGAACTTCTTTTGAGCGCACATGTGAACACTAATATTAAGTAGCTAAAAGAAACTCAATCACAGACAACAGATGCACAGAATACACCATCTAAACACTAACAAATTAAAAAGTTCAACATAGCTAAACAAAAGACACAAATCTAAAAATGAGTAATCGGTACACCAATCTCGAAAACCACTGTAGCCGCCAAGGGATTCAACCAAAAATAAAAATCAAGGAATTTTACTTACAAATGGTATTGTAGAAGCCTTGTCATTCCACACAGCTAATAGCCCAAGACCCGCAAAACAACTCAAACCACCACATAACCATGCCAATGCTTCATACTACTATACCAATTATATATACCAATCAATAATAAACCAAAACCCCAAATTATTTTATACCAAAAATATTTTATTGAAAAGACAATCCACAAGTGGTTGAAAATCCGACCTTTCCAACAGTATCAGCATTATTTTATCAAACCAAAAACCATGCCATTTTACTATACCAATTATATACCAATCAATAATAAACCAAAACCCCCAAACAAAAATCAATCACAAGTGGTTGAAAATTCCAGTATCAATGGATACAAGGTTCCCATTGTCCCACGTTAGTTCATCATTCACTGCAAGCTGTAATTCAGTAATTTTAGGTTATAATTTTGGGGGAGGAGGGACGAGATTCCTTCAATTGGATTTTCAAGATCTCCTAAACAGGTTGTAAAACAAAGCTCAAGAGATTTACCGGTTTATTAGGGACGATAGGTTTTCCGACGGGGAGGCCCATGCCGGAACGCTGTCGGAGAGAAGAGGCGACGGAACGTGAAACGACGCCGTTCCCACCCATGATCCTTGATGCTACTTGACCAAGTCTTCCTGCAATTTGGAATTTCTCTTTTCTTGATTCTTTTTTCTCGATTTCTATGGAACTCTGAGAGTGATGAAATCTGCGGTGCCTTACTTCGAAAATGGCAGACGTTATTATGCTTGAGATTGATCCCATTGCAACGACGGCGTTTGGTCTAGCATTTATTTTCTGAAATTACATGTTTATCCTTCAGCCATTTTCCATGAGAGCGTGTCTCATGTGTATCCAAGTGCACTGTGAACTCATATTATATTTTAGAATTATACAATTTATTCTATTAAACTATACAACTTATTTATATTGAATCGTGCAATTATTTTTTTATATTAATTATTGAACGATTCAATATAAATAATTTATATTTTTTTATATAATAAATTGTATAATTCTAAAATTTACTTTAATAATACATTGCACTTGAATTCATATCAAGTCTTTTTCACAGGACATTCCCAATTTTCGACTCCCGAATCTCGATGTTGGCTCAACATAAAATTTTATTTTAATAACTGTCTTTATTTTAAAAATTTATTATTAAAGTGACTCTCTTATGAAAATAGGGGTAGATTTCTTTGAAGACAAAGTCTAATATGCAAATTTATATAAATACAAAAACTTTAATTTTCAATTAAATTTTATAATTGATTAATGTAATATAAAATTGAGTGGTTCATGGTTCATTCGGTCCGACTAGTTCATGATTCACCCAGCTTAAATATGTCATAATTTAGGGTTAATTATTTAGTGTTTACGGTGTAGTTGGTTGATTTAGGACAATTTTATAAATTTTTATCAATACAAATTTGCACAATAGACCTACTCTTCTTTCAATTTTAAGGAATCAAAATTATCAAGGGTAAAAAGCATTAAAAAAATCTTCTATGTTTTATAAAATATGCAAGAAGAGTGGCACTCATATGCACCAGGTTCATAGTGCACTTTATAATACATTTTAAAAATATACAATTTATTATAATATACATTTTAAAAATCTTCTATGATTTTTATAAACATGTTTATTTACAACTTGTGAAGTTTTATGATTTTGAATTTCTTATAAACACCACTTTTCTATTTATACTAACCCACCCTCTCAATTGAGTGTGGAGATTTATTTTAACCAACAATTATTAAAAAATTTATAGAATCTCAACATTTTTCCATATATTCTAGAACTTTATGAAATTATTCTAAATTTATAGAAATGTGTTATTTTATGAAAAGGGTGGGTCCCATATGGTCTAGCATTTATTGTTCAAGTGCGTTTAGAAAGCGTCTTAACTATAAAAAGCGAAACGTTTATTCCAAGCGAAGCATGCAACTATGTTCTCATATTCACAGATTGCATTTTTTGTGTAAAAAAAGTCAACTTTTTAACGTAACAAGTTAGATGCTTTAAAAAACTATAATTTTATTAATTTTGAAAAGTCTTAAAGACCACCCTTATGAAAAACATTCATTATTTTTATTTTATTTTTAGGGAAATGAAGCCTCAAGTTCACATGCTCCACATACAACTGAAGTCGAACCAAGTCGAACATCACAAGCATCGCAAGACAATAAAGAAGTGATGTTGTAATAGCTCCAAGCAATTTCGGGATAGCTCCGGCTACTATAAAACAACACGTTTCGAATATGAAACAAGCGAAACATTTTTATTAAACACTTGTGTATGTTTGTTAAATTTTTCTTAAAAAAACAATTTGTAATGTGTTTGATTATATATATATATTTTTTAATTTGTTGACATCTATGTTATTGCACCTCCACCACCCCGACCACCAAGGCTGACTTCAAAAGCTCCTGCATCAAGTGCCCCTCCTTCAACTGGGTTCAAGATACCGTGTGTTGGGAGATGAATTTAATAAAGATATGATTTTGATTAGATCCCAAAACCCTTGAGTATGACATGTTCAGAATAATCTTGATAGTTGAGTCAGGATTCAGTTTTAGAGTATTCAGGATGTTATCTGCAAAATGTATAGTCAGCAAATATAGATCGATGTTAGGATCAAGATTTCAAGAACTCAAAAGTTTATGAAGAAACCGGTTTTATATGAATGAAAATCTTAAAGTTTTTTATGAACGGAGAAATTGAAGAAGACAATTATAAACCGAGATATCAAGACTCTATGTTTTAAATTAGAATCAAGACTCAGCATGAAGACTTAGTATGATCGATACATTTTTGTAAAGACTCGAAGACTCAAGACTTAAGACCTCAAAATACTCAAGACAAGGAAGACTTAAGATCAAAACTCAAGATCATAGAAATACTTAAGGCATAGAGTTTTAGTCAAGAATAATGCATCAATGCTCAAGATAAACACGAATGTTCCGAGGCAATTGAACATATCTATCCGAATGATGCAATAATCGAGAAGATCGCGATTCCTTAAAAGTTAGATATTGCCCGGATATCTGCATAAAAGGAACTAAGACAAAGTGTTGTTAAGATTATATCACTCAGAGATTGTAACCAAAAGAGTCGTTGAGTTGTCTACCTTTAACTGGAGACAAAAGTCAAAAAGAGGAAGACAACACTGTACCATACTGACACTGACAGTGACAGGTCGCTGAAAAAGATGTCAGAAGTACTAAAGTTCCAGACTGCAAAAAGTGAAGACCGGCTACATGAAAGACTATTGTCTAAAACGTGTTAGGGAGTGTCAAACCCTAAATATAGCAGTTTCTCACACACCATAAGAGGAAACTCTCGGAGCTATCTCTCCAACGGATAGTTTTCAAAGAGTGACCTTGGTGTATGCCTATAAATACTTGTGACCTTCTACATTGAAAGGTTACGGGAAATTTGTAAGCAACTTGAACAAGAGCTCAAACTTATTATCAACTGTTGAAGCACTCGAAAAACCAAGAATTTCCCAAGTGCTTTATATTGAAGAGAGCTCATTAAACTAAGCCTAGCTTGATAAGATATATTCAAAGCTTAGTCGAGATATCCTAGCCTTTGCATTATTCTTTATTGTAAAGGATATCTCATCCTAGTTGGAAACCAACCAAGAAACCACAAACCCTTTAGAAGGTAGTTTGAGTGTGATTGTTGGTGAGATTGGAGTTGTAAAGAGTGAGTAAACTACATTGAGGTAGTCGAAAAGCTCTAGAGAAGAAGTTAGTAAGCTACTTGTGGTAGTCCGAAGAAAGCTTGTGTGAGTTGAGTAAGTAAACTATAGAGGTAGTCGTAAAGCTCAAGGTCGGGTTGAGTAAGTAAACCACAGGGGTAGTCGAAAAACTCGGGGTTGAGTTGAGTTAGTAAACTACAGAGGTAGTCAGAAAGCTCAAGGAAGTGATTAGTGAATTTCTCTGAAGAGATCAGGGAGAGTGGACGTAGGAGCTTGAGTCTCTGAACCACTATAAATTGTTGTGCTCTTTGCTTTCTGTTTTGCTTTGCTTAACTGTTGCATATATTCTGAAAGCATATTTTCACTGATATTTCGGTTGGAATCAATCCAATCGGAAGTTGCATATAATTTGAATCACGACTAATCACTATTCCATTAAAGGAAGGTTTTCAAAAAAAAGCTTAAAAACAGTATAAACTAAGGGCCAACCATTTCACACATCCGAGTAGCTAGAACGGATAGTTACCAAACCCGAACTTACTCTTACGGGTTCAATGAAGTTAGTTATCTGATCCAAGCAACTCGGGATCTCTGAAAACTTCGGGACTTAGTTGTGATTATCCGAGGTTTACGAAAGCGGCTCGGGATCACTTTGTCTCGAGACTTTTGACTCGGAGCGTCTCCGTGCTTCTCAGACCAAATCTCGACAACAAATCATCGGACAACTCGACCCAAGTCGACCTCGATGAGAAATTTTTTTAAAAACACTGAACACGTGTATTCCCCCCATACACGTGTAAGACTCGTTTGCACCGGGACCAACACCGTGTTTCTCTACAAAATCTTGTCTTGCTTAAATTAATCCAAGGAGATAGAAAAACTTAACTACTAAAGAGATTCTTACTCAAATTAAGAAGATGAGAATGAGGCCTCGTCCGTTTTGATTGATGTGGTTATTTACCGTATAGGGTCAAATATCCAAATATGAGTTTTTTTTCCCTCTAAGATTAGATATTTTAATATGGTTATTGGTTATTTGGTACACCTTTATTGTTAAAGATGCCCTCTCTTGTTGGCCTAATTTTTTTGGGTCTTTTGCATGTGGGTTCATTTTGTAGTTGATTATATTTTTTTAATATTGAGTACAATTTTATGTGCTCTTTTATATACTTATGATTCATTTTACAATTGGTCTTTATTTGGATGATCTCATTAAACTAAAAGTGAATGAAAAAGACTACAACAATCAATGAAAATTACAAAAACAGAAAACAAAATAAATTAGATTAAGCAAAAGTTGGATTCTTTAAACTTAAAATTATATCAAAGTCTAAAATGCTAGTTCTTCAAAGATAGAAAGCATACTAGTAATACAAGAAACCCCGAAAACATAAAAACATCAATTAAAAACAAGCTCAAGGGACAAACACGTTAAGTTAAAAATGAGGAATATGAAGTTTCTTGCGTATTTTATAAAACACAGGGATATTTTGTGTATATCTAAAAAACATAAACAGTTTTGTGCTTGTTTTTGAAATACAGGGGTTTATGTTTTTTTTATAACTTGAGTCACTACCCAATCTCATCCAGGAGGAGTGAAAAACATACTTCTTTAAAATATGATAGAAAATGACTTATGTATACTTTAAAAGAAATACATGAGGTTTTATGTATTTAAAGAAACATGTGTGGATTTCATTGCATGATTAGGTCTTGTATGCATCAAGTGCACTATGCATTTCATAGTGTATTTAAAAAATATACAATTTATTAAATTAAAATATATAACTTGTTATATTGAAATATGCATCATATATTCGTAAGTTAAATATTTTAATGTAACAAGTTGTATATTTTATTATAATAAATTGTATATTTTTAAAATGTATTATAGAGCGCACTATGAACCTGGTGCATATGAGTGCCACTCTTTTTGCATATTTTATAAAACATAGAAGATTTTTTTAATGCTTTTTACCCTTGATAATTTTGATTCCTTAAAATTGAAAGAAGAGTAGGTCTATTGTGCAAATTTGTATTGATGAAATTTATAAAATTATCCTAAATCAACCAACTACATCCTAAACACTAAATAATTAACCCTAAATTATGACATATTTAAGCTGGGTGAATCATGAACTAGTCGAACCGAATGAACCATGAACCACTCAATTTTATATTACATTAATCAATTATAAAATTTAATTGAAAATTAAAGTTTTTGTATCTATATAAATTTGCATACTAGACTTTGTTTTCAAAGAAATCTGCCCCTATTTTCATAAGAGAGTCACTTTAATAATAAAATTTTAAAATAAAGACAGTTATTAAAATAAAATTTTATGTTGAGACACCATCAAGATTCGGGAGTCGAAAATTGGGAATGTCCTGTGAAAAAGACATGAATTCAAGTGCAATGTATTATAAAGTAAATTTTAGAATTATATAATTTATTATATAAAAAAATATAAATTATTTATATTTAATTGTGTAATAATTAATATGAAAAAATAATTGCACGTTTCAATATAAACAAGTTGTATAGTTTAATAGAATAAATTGTATAATTCTAAAATATAATATGAAAAGACAAAACAAGTCTTGACTACATACGATACACGCTCTCATGAAAAATGGCTGAAGGATAAACATGTAATTTCAGAAAATAAATGCTAGACCAAACGCCGTCGTTGCAAATCTCGAGCATAATAACGTCTGCCATTTTCGAAGTAAGGCACCGCAGATTTCATCACTCTCAGAGTTCCATAGAAATCGAGAAAAAAGAATCAAGAAAAGAGAAATTCCAAATGGCAGGAAGACTTGGTCAAGTAGCATCAAGGATCATGGGTGGGAACGGCGTCGTTTCACGTTCCGTCGCCTCTTCTCTCCGACAGCGTTCCGGCATGGGCCTCCCCGTCGGAAAACCTATCGTCCCTAATAAACCGGTAAATCTCTTGAGCTTTGTTTTACAACCTGTTTAGGAGATCTTGAAAATCCAATTGAAGGAATCTCGTCCCTCCTCCCCCAAAAATATAACCTAAAATTACTGAATTACAGCTTGCAGTGAATGATGAACTAACGTGGGACAATGGAACTCCATTTCCGGAACCTTGTATCGATCGGATTGCTGATACTGTTGGAAAGGTCGGATTTTCAACCACTTGTGGATTGTCTTTTCAATAAAATATTTTTGTATAAAATAATTTGGGGGTTTTGGTTTATTATTGATTGGTATATATAATTGGTATCGTAGTATGAAGCATTGGCATGGTTATGTGGTGGTTTGAGTTGTTTCGCGGGTCTTGGGCTATTAGCTGTGTGGAATGACAAGGCTTCTACAATACCATTTGTAAGTAAAATTCATTGATTTTATTTTTGGTTGAATCCCTTGGTGGCTACAGTGGTTTTCCGAGATTGGTGTACCGATTACTCATTTTTAGATTTGTGTCTTTTGTTTAGCTATGTTGAACTTTTAATTTGTTAGTGTTTAGATGGTGTATTCTGTGCATCTGTTGTCTGTGATTGAGTTTCTTTTAGCTACGAATATTAGTGTTCACATGTGCGTTCAAAAGAAGTTCTGTTATATTAAAGAATTATAGACATATGATTTTCTTCTTGTATATTGTCACCTAGTAATACCATTAGTTTGTTTTCCTCAGCTGTTTCCTGAACGTAGTCTGATTTCTTGTTCAATTGCAGCTACCAATATTCTCTTTTAATCACTCTCTGCTTTCAAGAGTGTTTATTTAATAGCCTTTAGAATTGGAGATCTATGTTGATATAGTTGGTATAGGTGATAGAATGTCTAGAATTCATCTCGTTAGATCTCCTAGGGGGATCATTTAATTTAAGAAAACATAGGAGGAATTCATACTTTCTGAATCGACTGATACTAGGTGAAGATTATAACAAGGACTACTGCCAACTCTTTTCTCTTCAATGATGTTGGATATGTTGGATTTTCAATTAGAGCAAAGCCAACAAAGGTTCCTTAGTCTCTCGCACTCTGCTCTTCTTTCTCTCTAGATTCCCTTCACTACATCATGTGGTTGTCACAATTGGAATTATCTTCCAAATTCCAGCAGACAAATGAATTAATTGTAATTTTTTCAGTAGTCACTGCCATCTTTTAATTGGTCAACAGAAAAAAAGAGTAATATTATGTTGTCTTAACTGATTTTCTTGTAGAATTAGTAATGTGGTGTTTTCAAACAAAATTTGTACACTAGAATCACTTCCTTTTTTTTAAAAAGCTAGCTCTTACTAACTTCAGAAAAAGAATTTTTGAGTTTGAAAACAGGCTCTAAGCCTCAAGGCTTGAAGTTTCCTATCACTAGCTTAGAGGTTGTATGTGATGGGGCTGCTTATACTCTGTTCAGAAGAGGGAAGAATTTAAGACTGACAGTTTCCTTGGGGACTGGTTTCCTGGACAAATTTATATGGAATAGTAGTTCTAGACTCTAAGCATGTATATCATGAAAATGTTAAATATCATTTATATGTTTGTTATTTCAGTAATCTTTTTTTACTAACCATAACCGAAGTCATCCCGAGACACAATGGCACTCAACTCGACCTAGTAGAAAGCGATTTGTTAAATCTAATCTCATGTTATCTTAAGTTTGTTAAGATTCTTAACTGTTATGAAAGTCTATAATGTAGGGCTTGTAGGATATTATGAGTACCATTGCTGAAATGTTAACACATGGTGTCAAAACTCAGATTTTGCTAAGTGACGTAATACTGTAGTAGACTAGTAGTTTTTATGTTAGTCTAGTTTTAAAGATGTATTGTGGGACAGCATTGTTTTACGCACCTCCTTCCAACAGTCAGGTTAGTTAGGAAAGGCAGTTAGCTGGGAGTGAGTTTAGTACAGAGAAAAATACTTTGTTGTTAGCTAAGATTGGTTATTGCCTTATTGGTATTCTAAAGTACTACTAGCTAATATAGAAAAAAGAAAAACCTAAAAATCATATGATCACATGTCGATCAAGAGGCCAGGGGCAAACTTTTTGTTTGTTTGTTTATTAACTCAATCATTTGGTCACACAAACCCACCCTACACACGCAGGATCCTAAGGTGCTGTGGCGTTTGCTCTATTATCTTCATCTGTTCCTAGTGCGCTGGTAGGGTTTACTGGTACAAAATTTATGGTATGTTTGATTTGGGATTTGAATTGGATTTGGGATTTTGAAATCTAAATCCGGCTCTACTTTGGGATTTTAGAATTCGGTTTTCAAAAACCTAATACATCCACCCTACAAATACCTATAAATCCGTTTTCTACTCTACACTTGTTCCAATGACCCATATGAGTTTTTGTACCCACTCTTATTTTATTTATCATTTTCACACCTTTTATTCTCACTTTTGCAACTTCCAATAAAACACATAACAACTTAAGCGGTTAAAGCACCACTGCCTATGCCGTGAGGTCATGAGTTTGAGTCATCATTTACCCATTACAGTTACTCAATCATTACAATTACAATCAACAATAACATATTAACACAACATCACACACTTTTACACATCGGTTTGACATAAAGTTTAATATTACCCTATTTAAATCTCAAAACACACGCATTACTATTATTCATCAAGATTTTGAAATCCACTAGATTTTGAAATCCAGATTTCAAAATTCTCTAAAACCCAAATCAAACATACCCTTGGAGTCTGTGTGTTTGATCATAATAATTTGTTACTTGACCAGCCAATTAAGCAAACTTCTCAGTAGGAGCTGGACACTTGGCATCTATATCTATTCTGTTGAATTTCAGTAACTCAGTTAATATGGAGAGTGGAACAAATGGATCAAGAACTTAATAAGTTAAGTGCTTTTAACTGACATTGTTGTACTTAAGATTTGAAGAGATTGAAGGTGGTTGGAGGATACAAGTCAGGGTCTGGCTTTAGAACAATAGAACCTTGGTGGAATTTTCTTTTGGCGTTTGTTTCAAAAGTGAGATTTATGTTGATAGTTGTGCTGAGGTAAACAATGAACTTTACGCCATATAGTTCAATGAGTTTTCAAGGGATAAATATAATGCTGTGAAGCAATCTGAGAATATTGGGTCAAATTCTTTTATTCCTCTTCCTACTGGTAGAATTGGTATACAGGTTACTTCTTAGGTTTGTTTAATACAATTATGAGAACCATTAGAACATGATATTGAATAGTTTTGAAAATGCTGCTAATATGCATTTGCACGAAACGGATTTTTTTATTTCGGGGGTAATGTTATATTATGAAAAAAGAAAGATGATTCATATGATATGCACTATGAAATTGTTTTTGGATTCATTATTTGGTCTTTGGAAGGGCTTAAAGCCTTTACATACTCATGTCATCTAACCTAATCTTGTTATTATAACATAATGCGTTAAGTATTCCATATCAGCCTTGTTCGTTTAAAACTCTATTTCATCCATAATTTATTTTGCTTTTCTGCATCCCATTTGTATAGCCTGCTATAGTATCTCTTAGATGTCAAGAAAAAGTTTGAGGGTAAAAGAGTAATCTTTTCCTATCATAACTACCATTTTTTGAATTATTCTTGTTCTTTGCAGGCACCAAAGGTGTACCCATATGACAATTTAAGAGTGGAGCTTGGTGGAGAACCCTAGGTTGGTTGTACCCTTGGATGTTTTTCTCTGCTCTTCTTGTCTTCTCTTTGATCCTTCAAACTTCAAGCAGATGGTGTAACTGCTCTTCATCATAATGAATAGCTTAAATAAGTTAACCTCCAGCAATTAAATTCTGAGTTTGTGTTGCACATCATGTTTTGCTTTGAGTATTTGTGCTTGATTTCTTTGTTGCATTCTACTTGAATCTTGTTCTTGATAATTCAGGATTATAAATATGATCCAAGCGACCTCATTAAATTTAGGTAGATATTTAACATTAATCTGCATGAAAGTTTAGGCTGTTTTTCAACTATTATTATATATAGGCTTAGTTGCATATAAATGTTAATGTGTCATTTACAAATTATGTGAGTCGGACTTATGGTAAGATTAATTCACAAATTTGCACAAATAAACAATCATTTTTCCGAAATGTTAATGCGTCATTTAAAAATAAATTCCGTCTTATTGTGAGATGGTCTTATAAATAAATTCCGTCTTATTGTGAGATGGTCTTATGACAGACCTCTTTCATCACATAATTTAGACAATTGGAATATTGTTAAACAATTACCACTTTTAATTTTTTTTTTTTTTTTGCAAATTAGGTTTATGGACTACCTTTGTGCTCGTTTTTCTTTACGGGCAGTTATGGGCTTGTGAGATTATCATATGCAAAATGATGTTTGGACAAAAGGGGTGCTGCCTGTTAAGTTTGAATTGAAAAAAAAAAGGTTCATAGTTAGTAATTGATTAGTAATAATCAAATTATCTAAATTAGATTACAATTTAATTAAAGAAGGTGATTTTACTATATCATTTTATATTCGACATTATAAAGTGGCGATGCATATACCCGTATTCGGGCCATTTTATGATTTCAAAATTTAACGAATCTGAATGACTCTCTTTTGGGCTGGGCCACAATCTATGACCTACTATGGAGTGCATTTTTCAAAAGAAAAAAAAATTACACACACACCTCACACTACATGCTATGATGCACGCTATTCTATAATTTGCGTATCTCGATACCACTTAGCGAATCAGTAAATAATAAAATAAAATAAATTAACAAATACACGAATTCGACACATGACTCCAGCAAGATGATTAAATATGATCATGTTATTTAGTTAAATTTTATGATGTAATGCAACTTAAATTGATAATATGCACTATAAGAAAATAGTGAATTGTCTATGAATTTTTTTTAATATACCTACAAAATTTTCAACAAAAGTATTTTCGTCCTTAAATAGTCTTATTGTCTACGATTTGCCTACAAAATTTTTCAATCATAGACATTTTCATTCGTAGGTAATTTTACTTACAAAAATGTAATTCATAGGTAAATTTGTTTGTAGGTCATTTTTAAACTACAAATATTATTGCCTACCAAAATGTAAATTGCTTAGGGAATTATTTCTGTAGGTAATTTGTTTGCCTACGAAAATTACAAATGTGTAGGCAGTTTGCTCGTAGGTAATTTGTTTTCCTAGAAAATTATTTGTGTAGGTAATTTTTTCATTGAATATTCTAAAAATTGGTAGGCAAGTCGTAGACGATCCTCACTTTTTAAAGACCAAATTATTTTTATAGGAAAATTTCGTAGCCATTTGAAAATTTTCGTATGCAATTATTATTATTATTATTATTATTTTGTAGTGATGACACTCGTTTTTGATTGAATTCACCATTATGACTTATATTAGACTGGTGGAATTTGAATTGTTGTTTTATTAATTAATTAAATTAAATTATTGAATATTGTTAAGTTTTGAGTGAGATAAAAATGTGAATTACATACATTTTATTTTATGAATTTTTAAAATTTATATATATATATATATATATATTATATATTACATATAATAAAATATATAAATAAATAGAGGTATTCATGCCAAGTTACATTCTAATTTTTTTAACATGCGTATCATGGTATCCATATCGTACACCTTCGTCCTTGCGTCCCCACATCCGTGCAACATAGACTACAAGAAAGGAGAGCCTTTTTTATAACACAAGCTTCTATATATAAGGTGTGTTTGCAACTACTAATGAATAATGAAAAACACTTAAAAAAGTTATAAGTTGTGAGGGGGCAACTTTAAAAATAAGTGCTTTTAGCCCCCTCAATTGAAGTTGCAAACACCACCATATTATTGTGCGGAATCTAGGATCCGTACAATTAGTATCGCGGCCCAATTTTGTGCTAAATATAAAAAATGATATATTTATTCGCTCCTTCACCTCCACAATCATTGTCGGTGCAATCTTGTTTTTCTCCTCCTCTGCCACCTACTCCTCCTCGATCAGGACGCTATCGTCAAACTCGACTTCTTACTAAATTTAAATATATATCTGGATGTGTTGAATATCGGTATAAAGTTTTTTGATAAAAACGGAGGCTGAGACGATATACTTGAAATCTGATGATTTTGCTCAGGAATGTGTAGAAGTTGCTCAGACAAAACTATGAAAATGAAGTAGACGTCTGAATTGAATAAAGTTTTCGTTAATTTTCATTTTGTTTATCGGATGAATCATTTTATATGTTCTTTGCAGAAAAAACCCAGCAAGAAGTTGAAGGGAAATACATTTATATGTCTTCATCAAGAAGTAACTAATTGAGGAGTAGTTTAGGTATTCCATTATATTCTGTGTAACTCTAGATTATATTTTATATAAAGGGATCTCTGATGTATTAATCGCACGTGAAGAATAGTGTAAACCTCCTGGCTTGATATGCCTCCTAACGTAGTCATTCATGACGAACCGAGTCACCAAATCTATATTCTTTATTTCTGCATATCCTACAACACAAGATTGATTTTTGTTTTGTAGTAACACATTTTTTTGTCAATTTGTATCACAATTTTATTCATATAGTAACACAAAAAAATTGCTGAAAAAAAAAAGCAACATATAGGAACCATCAATTTTTGTTTTGTAGTAACATATTTTTGTGTCTATCTGTATCATACTTTTGTTCATATAGCAAAATACAAAAATTACAAAAAAAAAAAGAAAAAAAAAAGAAAAGCAACATAAATAAACTATTTTTCATATTTTTCATCAAAATTGGTGGGCCTTACAACCATCATCACCAACATCAATCGAAGTATCAACAAAATCATTGAAAAAAGATGGTTCATCATAACCACAATCTTCATCAGGATATATATCGAAAATTGGTAGTCCATCATATTCACCATGAAATATAGGACAAAAAAACCAATAAATCGATATATTAGTTGTTCTGTGTATTATCATCTTCATACATTGATTGTTCATCACGAATAGTATCTTGAATCGGTAGAAGTCTCTCAACCATCATCGAGAATCGTAATTAGTCTCTGATTACCAACCGATGTAAAAATGGCGAGCTCATAATAAAGATGAATATAGACAAATAAAGATGAATATAAACATAACAAAAGATCATACACTAATTTTGTTGATTATAAGAATACCTGAAAAAAGTGGCAAGCTCAAATATGTTGATTCTTATAAGAATACCGTAAAAGAGATATTGAGATAAAACTCTAATTTTTTATTAATCAATTCAACTACATTTTAGTCTTGTAGTCTTTTGATTTTATGTTGATTGGAATCTTGCAAGACTTGATGGTGCGCCCTTCAATAAGGCACTTTAAAGCAAGTCTTCTTATGCCATTTTCTTGACACCTTAATGAGGTCTGGTATATCATTCTCATTGTTTGTTCTTTCTTTTTGTGGCCTACTAAACTTTATTGACACTATAGGTGCATGTATTGGGTCTTTACTAGATTCTTCAAAACAAATTGTATCTAGCACAATGTGTATCATGTTTTAGTTGGTGGTTAAATACATGTCTTTCTTATATCAATCCAAAATATAATCCTCAAGTTGTTTCTTGGCTGGACTTCGGGTCAATTAGGATGAATTTAATTTTTTTTGAAAATCGAACCCAAATCGAAAAATCGAGTACGAGAAGTGGTCGGGTAGCACAGGATCGAAAATTAGGTACCCATTTTTTTTTTGTTGAATTTGCATACATAGTATTTTATTAAACTACAAAAAATTACAATTATACTATATACATCAATATAACAAACACACACACTATCAAACAATATAACAAAAACACACATAAATTTTAAAATAATATGCAATACTTAAACTTTAAGAAGAAGAGAGATGACCATATAAATCACTAAATAAAACCTCCAAGGGCATGACAAACAAAACCAGCACCAAATTATACATGTAATCCGTTGAGCATGTAGGTAAATATGCTTATAACTTATGTTCATATAAAAAAGATAGGGAAAAGAGAATTTGTTGTTCATATAAACAAATTTACATCACTAGTAAAGTAATTCCTTTTAGTATTATTTCTTAACAATACAATATATAATCAAAGATTTTTGACACTTCTAATTCCTTTTAGTATTATTTATTAAAAATACAATATATAAGATTTTCGACACCCTCTCTATGTGTACATGGCCTTCTGCTTTGCTCGATTTTTGGGTTCTTCCATAGGGCATCACATTTTTAGAGTTTTTTCCCCAGGAGCAGCACACCACACCAACGATGGCGCTGTTGTCTCTCTCTTTTAATCAAGTCAATAACAGGGGGTTGATGTTGGGTTATGGAGTCTGAGTGAAAAAGCGGGGATGCGGCGGGGAGGCGCCGACCAGTCTTTCGAGGTCGCGGGTGTGCTCGGTCGATCAGCCCCCTTTCTGCGGTGACCCGGTGACTCGAGCTAAGCAGGAGGTCGGCGAGAACCGCTCGACCAAGGCCGTGGTCGGCGGTGTCCTAAGCTTTGAAACGCGAATTAGGTTTTTCGGCCCAGTTTCATCTTCTAGGGTTTCGGCCAGGATGGGCCAAATCTAGGCTTTTGTATAAATAACCCCCTAACTCCCCCATTATATCTTGCACTATCTTGTATGGTCATACAAGAAAACTAATAGATCTCTGGCTTGGTAGTGCCCCGGATCTTGTCGGTTTAACCGGGTAACCAAATTGTTTGTTCCTTAATTCGTTGTTCCATTATTTTCTCCTATAATTGCTTGTTTAATTCCTAACAACTGGTATCAGAGTCAGATTCAAGGGATCTGGTGGGAGCAATTATGATGGCTGAAGGGAAATTGCCTGTTGAGAAGTTTGATGGAACAATTTGGATCTCGCTCTTGTAAGATCAAGAAGGTCGTTGACACGTGCACGATATCGTCGCGAAATTGGTGGACGAAGAGCATTGAATATGGGTCTTGGTATGAGGCGATGCTTGGGTTATGCTTTAGTCGGATCGATCTTGATCTGGAAAGATATTGCGGAATGGTGTTTGATTCTTGTGTGAATCAGGAGGATCATTGAGGGTGTATCCGGGGATCGTGGTCGGAAATCAATGAGGATCTAAGATGGTATTTGGGAACATTGTTCGATCGGTGGGATCGGAGATGGGCGTTGAGGAGCGTTGCTTGGATCAAATTGATATGAATGGATATGAGGGTCCAGGTTGCGGTCTTGTGGGCCGAAGTGATGCAGGTTCGAGAAGGATGTTGTGGGACGTTGATTGGATCAAGTGTGGATCGAAGTCGAGCGTTGAGGACATTGCTTCGGATTGGGTGCGATTTTGGGCGAAAAAAGGTCCAAAGTGCGTGGCTTACTGCCGATGAGAGATGGGGAAGACGAGTTACATCTTGGAGTCAGTCTCCAGGTGGGAGATTGTTAGGTTATGGAGTCTAAGTTGCGGAATGAGTCCAGGGAGGACAAGACGCTCGACCAAGTTGAGGTCGTGCACTTCCGCTCCAGTGTCAGTTTCCAGGTGGGAGATTGTTGGGTTATGGAGTGCGAGTTGCGGAATGAGTCGGGGGAGGACAAGACGCTTCGACCAAGTTGAGTCGTGCACTTTCGCTCGATGTCGATCTCGGTGGGGAGATTGTTGGGTTATAGAACACAGGTGAAAGCGGGGATCTGCGGCGCGGGAGTGTTGGGATTATACTGGAAAGTATGCTTTTTACTTTGTATAATCAAAACTTATTTTGGACTTATTTACTGAAATAAATTGTTTATCATTGATGCTTTAAATATTATCGAATGTTACATATATTTACTGCATAACTGTTCAATAAATCGTACGTGTTACATTGTAGTTAATTTAGTGATACGAGATCACAAAAGATTAAATTAACGGTCCCTTGTAACTAAAAAAAAAATTACACCATTCACGACCTAGATGGAAATGAACAACCCATAATGAAAGGTTGAAGTGTAAGGCTCGAGATTGACTTGTCTTGACCAAGAGATTACACTAGTGCATGACCCGATGCCTTTGAATAGGACCTACATGAGGACAAATTCTTCAGAACTAACAAGGAAGAATTAGACCTCCAGTGGTTCGTTATTTCTTAATCTTTGTTCCTTAAATAGGATCACGTGTGATTGGTAACTATTGCTTTGACTTATCATGACCAAGGACAAAAGATATTAATTAATGGAAATATTATTGCTATTTAAGATTTAAGAATGAATCGCAGAAAGTTTGCTTGAATTAATTAATGGGCTTTATAAATCATAAACAGTTTCGATGGAAATAATAACCGGGAGCCATATTAATTAATGGTAATATTTCAAAAGGGTTAAGATGGATAAATCATAAACACGGAAAATAATTAATTATGTAGTTAAGTGATTAATTAATATTTATGTGATTAATTTATTTATGGGCTTAATATTGTGGCTCAATATTGATAATTCAAAATCCATTGGAAAGTCCAATCTTAATTCTCCTAAAGGCCCCCTAAGTAGCCCAACATATAGTCCAATAACTGAAAAAGGTGTTTAAAATAAAATAAATATTGTTGCTTATTTTTCCTAATTATTTTCTAAATTTATGGATAAAATGGGAGAAATATTTTCTTTGAATTTTGTTATGGAATGTAGATATGTATTCTTGGAATACAAGATTATCTCATTAAATTCAAGAAATCTCCCACTTGGTTATTTATAAAGATAATTTCAAAATTTTGAAAGATAAAGGGCAAGAAAGATTTTCTTGATTTTCTTGAAAAGATATTATGGAAGATATGTATTTCTTGAAATACAAGAATATCTCATAAATTCAAGAAGATCCAAATCTTGGAATCATACCTATTATTTTCGAAAATTACTCTATAACAAAGAGTAAGTGGGATTTTGTGGAATATTATAATTATGGGAAAAAGAATATAAGAGATATATTCAAGATTTCTTGGAGATCAAGAAAAGATTTTCCCACATTATTTTTGCCCAATATTTTCGACCACTTGTGCTCTATAAATAGGGAATGACTCTTTCATTCCCAAGTACAATTCCATGTGCTGGAAAAAATTAGTAAATCCACAAAGGTGGTGCAACATAATTTATTTTCCTTTTGTTAATTGTTCACAAGTGTCCTACCATCGGATAGTCGAACAAGGATTAAGGGAATACTTGGGAAGTTCTTTTGGTTAGTCTAATCAGCCAGATCACTGTCATCCCAAGAGGTACGTTCACGTAAACTCGTAGAATTCCGCATGCGTAGGATTTACGTGAATTAATTATATGCATGATATGTTGTTGGATTATTATTTGAATTAATATAGGATTAATTCATGCTAGTAATAATTATAAGAATTAAATTTGTATTTAAATATTCACCCCGAATAGATCTGTACAATTTATTCCCCAACAGCGAGGCGCTCGACCAGTGCTCGAGATCAAGCAGGTGTGCTCGGTCGAGCGCCCCCTCTTTGCAGCGGTGACCAGGTGCTCGAGCTAGGCAGGAGGTCGAGCAGAACCGCTCGACCAAGGCCCGTGGTCGAGCGGTGTCGCAGGCCTGAAAGCGGAATTAGGTTTTTCGGCCCAGTTTCATCTTCTAGGGTTTCGGCCAGGATGGGCCAAATCTAGGCTTTTGTATAAATAACCCCTTGACTCCCCTATTGTATCTTGCACTATCTTGTATGGTCATACAAGAAAACTAATAGATCTCTCCTGGCTTGGTAGTGCCCCCAGATGTAGTCAGTTTGACGAACTGTGTAACCAAATTGTTTGTTCCTTAATTCGTTGTTCCATTATTTTCTCCTATAATTGCTTGTTTAATTCCTAACAGTCGAGCCTCGAACTATTGTGAATAGTATTCTCCATAGTTCTTGTTCTTATATTTTTTAACTTATAAAGTTATTTTGATTTCTTAAAAAAAAGTACAGCAACTCCAAGAAAATATATATACAATTTTATAAATATTTTTATGCTCAATGTTCACAACATGGACTAACGAATAGACACAAAACAAACACAACGGTGAATCCAGTAGTAAGTCAAAACCTCGTGGTAGGTTTTGGATTAGAAAGTGCTATAATTGTGGTGATCCTAATCATATGATTAAGGATTGCACTAAGCCTAAGAAGAACCAGCAGCCTAATAATAACCAGCAAAAGGATCGTGCTAATGTAGCTACTACTGAATAATATGAGGACTACGGTGATGTCCATTGAGTTTTTTTGGTGTCTTTGTGCTCTTTTATGCTCTTTTGTGCTCTCTCGTGTCTTTGTGTGATGTTTATTGGTGTATTTGTCTTTGTGCTTGTTTTGTGTGTTTTTGTGAATGCTCCAAGTAAGGTGGAGCTTTTGTGTCTTTGTGTTTGTGATCTTACGATGTGAACTAACTTTGTGTGTTGTTCTCGCAGTGCGTGTGAGTGCGTGAGTGTGTGTGTGTGAGTGTAGGGCAACGATGACAAAAGTCCTAGTTCTTGAAATAATTGGGTGATGATGTATTTTGGATGTCGGACCAAAGAGGTGGAGATGTAGTGTTTTGGTTTCATTTGAGTTGAGCCCATATAGCTTTGGCCCAACATACTCTCTTCCTCTCCAATCTTCTCCCTAATCTGTTCATTGACTTATCAATTTGTTCATCATAATTATGAAATTTCCGGTGGGATTGTTAACTTCTCACAAATATAAATAGAACATCTTTGTCAGTATTTTGAACACCTCGAAAAAAGAGATATCGTGAGAAAAATATAGAACTTGAGAGAAGAGAGAGAGCTACCGGGGGTTAAGAGAGTGGGGAAGAATCTTTGTGTAAACTCCAAATATACCGTGTGAAAACCCCTCATTGAGAACAGAGGGTGTTTTCTGAGCCCGTTGTTTCTTTTCTATATTTTATTCTGTATTTTTTCAGGTTTAATCGGAGTCGAAGATCGAAGAGGGAGACGGCGGATCCACCCAACACTCTTAAATCACGATTTTCTAGACTTTATAATTTGAGTTTGTCGAAGGGAGCGAAAATAGGGGAGTTAGGAGAGTGGAGGGAGGGTGAGTGGCATTGGGAGTGGAAGTGGAGAAGGACTCTTCTTGAAAGAGAAACTGGTCTTCTTGATGAATTGATGAAAGTCTTAAATATATGTGCCTTGAAACTGGGAGTCGAAGACATTTGGAGATGAAGTCATTGCACAAACGGAACATACACAACAAAGGATGCTTATGACTGGCTGATCCGACAAAGAGTCAATGCTAGAGAACAAGAAAAAGAAGAGTTCAAGATTATTTAGAACATATTTGTGTCACCAAAAGTTCGAGTCCACGCTTGGAGAGTTTTTTGGGAGAGGATCCCAACTTCAACAAAGCTGCAGCGAAGAAACATCTTGCCACCAAATGTAAGCCTGAAATGTGCTTTTTGTAACACTACACCAGAATCCGACTGTCACGATCTCTTCGAATGCTCTTTTTCGTATCCAATCTGGATGGAATGTGCAAACTGGCTTAGAGTCGAAACTATATCGTCCTCAAATTCATTCGACGAACATACTACATTTTAGTAGGTTTATTAGAGGAGAAAGGGAAAATACTTCGCGGCATGTATTTGGGAATGTTTGGTCCGGAATGAGGTTGTGAATACAAAAGGGATGATTGATTTTAGTATTAAAGACTGCATGGCAAATCCTAGTTTTGTAATAGAAGGATAACAGAGTCTTTGTCCATATAAAAAGCTACTGTGAGACTTTGCAAGATGCTGTATAATCAAGGTATTACTTATACCCTTTTTCTAATAAAAAATTGTCTTTTACTGAGAAAAAAAAATATTAATCGAGCAAACAAACAATAATGACGACTTTCAAGTTTGTTAAAGAGAAATGAATAAAAAGTTATACTTAAATCGACGGAGATCCTGCATCAAAGCTAATATATAGTCTACTATAATCTTCTTCATTCTTCTTTGACCAAACAAACCTATAAATAAATTAATTAATTAAATTAAAAAAGCTTGTGCTAAAAAAGTATAAATAAAAATTAGAAAATGAAAGTAACTCACTGATGCTAGTGGACCACATTGCATATAATAAACGTGGCGACCTCGATCATGGATCTGAACATCTTTTTAACTCTTTCATGATAGAAAAACTGAAATAAAAATAACTTGATTAGAAAATTAAAGATAGAAGAATTTGTGTAGCATATATCTAAAAATATAGAGTTGACTAAAATCAAGACATAATGCATTCAAATGCCCATGAATGTTTAATTTTCTTTTCAAAAGGAACTTAACTATTTTTTTTTTAAGATCCCTTAAACTATCAATCTTTATTTCGAAAGGCCTATAAACTATTTTTTTTTATTTTAATAAGCCCTTAAACTATATATATATATATTTTTTTTATAAGGACTTTACGGTTAGTTGTTGGGATTGTTGGAGCCTGAGTGAAACGGGGATGCAAGATCTGTGAGGCGCTTCGACCCGGTCTTGGGGTCGAGCACCCCCCCTTTGTGACAGCCGGTGACCAGCGCCGACCGACCAGGTGGGAGTTCGAAAGCGAAACCCGCTCGACCAAAGCCCGAGTTCGAGCGGTTCCGATGCCTGTACGCGGATTTATGTTTTTTTGGTCCAGTCTCATACTTAAATACTTTTGACTCATTGTATCACCAAAAATATCACTCGAGTAACACTCGAAAATAGTAGATCTCCTGGCTTGGTAGTGCCCCCAGACGTAGTCATTCCTGACGAACCGGGTAACCAAAGCTGTGTTCCTTAATTCTAGCTTCTATCATTTTCTCCATAATTGTTGCGTTAATCCTAACAACTGGTATCAAGAGCATCGTGTTCAGAGGATCTGGTAGGAGCAATTATGATGGCTGAAGGGAAATCGCCTGTTGAGAAGTTTGATGGAACGAATTTCGAATTCTGGAAATTACAGATCGAGGATTACCTGTACGGTAAAGATCTGTATCAACCTTTAGGTTCAAAGCCCGAAGATATGAAGGACGACGAGTGGAAGCCGCCGACGTAAGGCGATGAGTGTGGTTAAATGCATCGCTATCCAGAACGCCGCCCTCCATACTGGTGAAAGCAAAAACCACAAAGGAGATCTTTGGAGATTTTGATGAGATGTATGAAAAACCGTCTGCAATGAAACAAGGTTCATCGATCGATGGAGGTTATTCAACCTGAGGATGGCAGAAGATATTGTGGTAGCCAATCATCTAAACGAGTTCAATATGACGATAGCCCAATTGAGCTTGGTTGAGATTGATTTTGATGATGAGGTTCAAGCCCTGATTTTGTTGTCTTTTTTACCAGAAAGTTGGAGTGCTTCAGCAGGTAAAGTGAAACTTAAATTTGATGAGGTTAGAGATCTGATCATGAGCGAAGAAATTCGCAGGAAAGAATTGGGTGTGGCCAAAGGTTAAGCCTTGAGTGCGGGAAACAGGGGCAGATCTGAGTCCAAAGGGAAGCCAAATCGGGGTAGATCAAAGTCAAGGGGCAAAGATAAGCCCAAGAAGGACAAGAGTCAAGTTGAGTGTTACAATTGTCATGAACTTCGTCATTACAAAATGGAGTGCAAGGCACCAGCAAAGGCACAAGGGAATGCACCAAAGAAGAATGACAACTCTGCAAACGCCACCACTGATGAGGGCTCAGATGCATTAATCTTGAGCGTAAGCAGTCCATTAGAATCGTGGGTGTTAGATTACGAGCATCGTTTCATTAAATGCGGCGAAGGTTGAGAAGTACACTTCCTGAACTTTGGGAAGGTTTATCTAGGTGATGATGAGCCTCTACGGAAATCAAAGGGAAGGGGGATGTTCAGATCAAGACACCAAATGGAACTGTTTTGAAGTTGAAAGATGTAAGACTTATTCCTGAATTGAAGAGGAATTTAATTTCAATTGGGCAGCTTGATGATGAGGGTTACAAGGTGATCTTTGGTTGCAACACGTGGAAGATATCCAAAGGTGACATGGTAGTGGCTCGAGGCAATAAGGAGGGAACGTTGTACATGACAGGCAACACCCGGGACAACATTGCTCTTCTGCGGTGAAAAAAGGGGAATCTTGATTTATGGCATTGTCGTCTTGGCCACATGAGTGAGAAAGGGATGAAAGTTATGTGTTCAAAAGGTAAACTGCCAGACCTCAAGATAGTTGACATCGGGTTATGTGAGGACTGTGTATTCGGAAAACAGAAAAGGGTGAGTTTTTTGAAGGGAGGCAAAACCTTGAAGAAGCAGAAGCTGGAGTTAGTCCACGGCGACTTGTGGGGTCCAGCACCAGTGACATCCCTTGGTGGAGCATCATATTACATGACTTTCATTGACGACTCTACGAGGAAGGTATGGGTTTATTTTCTGAAAAATAAGTCTAATGCCTTTAATGCTTTCAGGAAGTGGAAGACTCTTATAGAAACTGAGACGGGTCTTAAAGTGAAGTGTTTGAGATCGGGATAATGGTGGAGAGTACTGAGCTCTGTGAGTTCAAAGAATTATGTGAGGCGAATGGAATTTAATGGAGAAAACCGTGAGAGGAACCCCCAAAGCAGAGAATGGTGTGGCGAACGTATGAACGAACGCTATGTGAACGTCTAGAAGCATGAGATTGAAGTGTGGGCGCCAAAGATGTTTTTAGACGAGGGCGATTAACACTGCAGCTTACTTGATAAAACAGAGGACCCTCAACTCCCTTGGAAAATGGCATACCGCAGGAGGCCCGTGGGATAACGAGGTAAATCTGTCTTTTCTTGAGTATTTGGGTGTGTTTCATATGTTCATGTTGATGCTACTAGTAGAAGTAAGTTGGATGCTAAATCTGTTAAGTGTATGTTTGTTGGATATGGCGGTGATGAATTTGGCTATCGATTTTGGGATGAGGAAAATCGAAAGATAATTCGTAGTAGAGATGTCGTATTTAATGAGCAGGTGTTGTACAAAGACAGGTCGGGGATATCCAAAGAAGGTGGTTCTGAGACTCAGGTTGTGGAGTTAGACATTTTGAACTCAGGTGGGAGCAAGGAGGTTCTAGATGATCAGGTGATTGTTGAGGAAGAACCAAGTACACCACCACCAACAATTCCGCTGTGGAGATCCACGAGAGAACGGAGATCTCCTGATAGGTATTCACCTTCTCTTCATTATTTATTGTTGACTGATGGTGGTGAACCTGAATGTTATGCAGAGGTTACACGTAGTGAATAGGTGAGCAAGTGGAAACTTGCGATGGATGATAAGATGAATTCGTTAATGACCAACGGAACCTAGGAACTAGTTGAGCTCCCTAAGGGCAAGAAAGCACTGCATAATAAGTGGGTTTACAGAATCAAGGAGGAGGCTGATGGAAGCAAACGCTACAAGACAAGACTGGTTGAGAAGGGGTTTCAACGGAAACATGGTATTGATTATACTGATGTTTTTACTCCAGTTGTGAATCTAACTTCCATTCGGTTAGTTCTGAGTTTGGTGGCTGCAGAGAACTTGGTGTTAGAACAGATGGATGTGAAAACAACCTTTCTTCATGGTGACTTAGATGAGGACATCTACATGAAGCAACCTGAAGGATACTTGTCAAAGGAGAATAGTGAGCTTGTTTGCAAATTGAAGAAGAGCTTGTATGGTTTGAAATAAGCTCCATTACAGTGGTACAAGAAGTTTGATGGATTCATGCACGAGATTGAGATCAATAGGTGTGAAGCTGACCATTGTTGTTACTTCAAGAGGTATGATGGTGGTTATATCATTTTGCTAATATATGTTGATGACATGTTTGTTGGGATTATACTGAAAAGTATGCTTTTTACTTTGTATAATCGAAACTGAATTTTCAGACTTATTTATTGAAATAAATTGTTTATCACTGATGCTTTAAATATGATTGAATGTTATATATATTTACTGCATAACTGTTCAATAATTCGTACGTGTTACACTGTAGTTCATTTAGTGATATCAGATCACAGAAGATTAAATTAACAGTCCCTTGTAACTAAAAGTACGCCATTCACGACCTAGATGGAAATAAACAACCATCGCGAAAGGTTGAGGTGTAAGGCTCAGATTGGTTTGTCTTGACCAAGAGATTACACTAGTGCATGACTGATGCGCTGAATAGGACCTACAGGAGGATAAATTCTTCAGAACTGAACAAGGAACTATTGGTTAAGAAACAACGAACCACTGAGATCTAATTCTTCCTTGTAGTAACATATTTTTGTGTCTATCTGTATCATACTTTTGTTCATATAGCAACATACAAAAATTACAAAAAAAAAAGAAAAAAAAAAAGAAAAGCAACATAAATAAACTATTTTTCATATTTTTCATCAAAATTGGTGGGCCTTACAACCATCATCACCAACATCAATCGAAGTATCAACAAAATCATTGAAAAAAGATGGTTCATCATAACCACAATCTTCATCAGGATATATATCGAAAATTGGTAGTCCATCATATTCACCATGAAATATAGGACAAAAAAACCAATAAATCGATATATTAGTTGTTCTGTGTATTATCATCTTCATACATTGATTGTTCATCACGAATAGTATCTTGAATTGGTAGAAGACTCTCAACCATCATCGAGAATCGTAATTAGTCTCTGATTACCAACCGATGTAGGCAGCGAGAGCTCATAATAAAGATGAATATAGACAAATAAAGATGAATAATAAACATAACAAAAGATCATACACTAATTCCGTTGATTATAAGAATACCTGAAAAAAGTGGCAAGCTCAAATATGTTGATTCTTATAAGAATACCGTAAAAGAGATATTGAGATTAAACTCTAATTTTTTATTAATCAATTCAACTACATTTTAGTCTTGTAGTCTTTTGATTTTATGTTGATTGGAATCTTGCAAGACTTGATGGTGCGCCCTTCAATAAGGCACTTTAAAGCAAGTCTTCTTATGCCATTTTCTTGACACCTTAATGAGGTCTGGTATATCATTCTCATTGTTTGTTCTTTCTTTTTGTGGCCTACTAAACTTTATTGACACTATAGGTGCATGTATTGGGTCTTTACTAGATTCTTCAAAACAAATTGTATCTAGCACAGTGTGTATCATGTTTTAGTTGGTGGTTAAATACATGTCTTTCTTATATCAATCCAAAATATAATCCTCAAGTTGTTTCTTGGCTGGACTTCGGGTCAATTAGGATGAATTTAATTTTTTTTGAAAATCGAACCCAAATCGAAAAATCGAGTACGAGAAGTGGTCGGGTAGCACAGGATCGAAAATTAGGTACCCATTTTTTTTGTTGGACTGCATACATAGTATTTTATTAAACTACAAAAAATTACAATTATACTATATACATCAATATAACAAACACACACACTATCAAACAATATAACAAAAACACACATAAATTTTAAAATAATATGCAATACTTAAACTTTAAGAAGAAGAGAGATGACCATATAAATCACTAAATAAAACCTCCAAGGGCATGACAAACAAAACCAGCACCAAATTATACATGTAATCCGTTGAGCATGTAGGTAAATATGCTTATAACTTATGTTCATATAAAAAAAGATAGGGAAAAGAGAATTTGTTGTTCATATAAACAAATTTACATCACTAGTAAAGTAATTCCTTTTAGTATTATTTCTTAACAATACAATATATAATCAAAGATTTTTGACACTTCTAATTCCTTTTAGTATTATTTATTAAAAATACAATATATAAGATTTTCGACACCCTCTCTATGTGTACATGACGCTACGCTTGCTCTGATTTTTTGGGTTCTTCCCGCAGGGGCATCACATTTTTTAGAGTTTTTTCCCCAAGGAGCAGCACACTGGCACCAACGATGGCGCTGTCTATCTCTCTTTAATCAAGTCAATAACAGGGTTGATGTTGGGTTATGGAGTCTGAGTGAAACGGGGATGCAGGGCGCGGGAGGCGCTCGACCAGTGCTCGAGGTCGAGCAGGTGTGCTCGGTCGAGCGCCCCCTCTTTGCAGCGGTGACCAGGCGCTCGAGCTAGGCAGGAGGTCGAGCAGAACCGCTCGACCAAGGCCCGTGGTCGAGCGGTGTCACAAGCCTGAACGCGGAATTAGGTTTTTCGGCCCAGTTTCATCTTCTAGGGTTTCGGCCAGGATAGGCCAAATCTAGGCTTTTGTATAAATAACCCCCTAACTCCCCCATTATATCTTGCACTATCTTGTATGGTCATACAAGAAAACTAATAGATCTCTCCTGGCTTGGTAGTGCCCCCAGATGCAGTCAGTTTGACGAACTGGGTAACCAAATTGTTTGTTCCTTAATTCGTTGTTCCATTATTTTCTCCTATAATTGCTTGTTTAATTCCTAACAACTGGTATCAGAGTCAGATTCAAGGGATCTGGTGGGAGCAATTATGATGGCTGAAGGGAAATTGCCTGTTGAGAAGTTTGATGGAACGAATTTCGGATTCTGGCTCTTGTAAGATCAAGAAGGTCGTTGACACGTGCCTGATATCGTGCGGGAATTGGTGGACGAAGAGCATTGAATCTGGGTGCGGTATGAGACGTGCTTGGGTTATGCTTTAGTCGGATCGATCTTGATCTGGAAAGATATTGCGGAATGGTGTTTGATTCTTGTGTGAATCCGGGAGGATCATTGAGGGGTGTATCGGGATCGTGGGCTCGGAAATCAATGAGGATCTAAGATGGGCGCCAGGGAACATTGCTCGTCGGGTGGGATCGGAGATGGACGTTGAGGAGCGTTGCTTGGATCAAATTGATATGAATGGATATGAGGGTCCGTTCTGCGGTCTTGTGGGCGGGTGATCGAGTTCGAGAAGGATGTTGTGGGACGTTGATTGGATCAAGTGTGGATCGAAGTCGAACGTTGAGGGACATTGCTCGGATTGGGTGCAGTTTTTGGGCGAAAAAAGGTCCAAAGTGCGTGGCTTACTGCCGATGAGAGATGGGGAAGACGAGTTACATCTTGGAGTCAGTCTCCAGGTGGGAGATTGTTAGGTTATGGAGTCTGAGTTGCGGAATGAGTCCAGGGAGGACAAGATGCTCGACCAAGTTGAGGTCGTGCACTTCCGCTCCAGTGTCAGTTTCCAGGTGGGAGATTATTGGGTTATGGAGTCTGATTTGCGGAATGAGTCCAGGGAGGACAAGACGCTCGACCAAGTTGAGGTCGTGCACTTCCGCTCCAGTGTCAGTCTCCAGGTGGGAGATTGTTGGGTTATAGAGCCTCGGTGAAATGGGGATGCAGGGCGCGGGAGTGTTGGGATTATACTGGAAAGTATGCTTTTTACTTTGTATAATCAAAACTGAATTTCGGACTTATTTACTGAAATAAATTGTTTATCAATGATGCTTTAAATATTATCGAATGTTACATATATTTACTGCATAACTGTTCAATAAATCGTACGTGTTACATTGTAGTTAATTTAGTGATACCAGATCACAAAAGATTAAATTAACGGTCCCTTGTAACTAAAAGTACACCATTCACGACCTAGATGGAAATGAACAACCCATAATGAAAGGTTGAAGTGTAAGGCTCAGATTGGCTTGTCTTGACCAAGAGATTACACTAGTGCATGACTGATGCACTGAATAGGACCTACATGAGGACAAATTCTTCATAACTGAACAAGGAAGAATTAGACCTCAGTGGTTCGTTATTTCTTAATCTTCGTTCCTTAAATAGGATCACGTGTGATTGGTAACTATTGCTTTGACTTATCATGGGTAGAGAATCAACGAGATTCAATACTTTTTATCTTGGACAATATTATTGGTCACATGTGATTGCTAAGATTTAATACAGAGAATCGTGTGCAAGTACGCTTGTTTGATTTGCCCCATTGGGAGGTTCATAAGCTTTATCATACCAAATCTTGCAAGTGGAATTAGTTTCCGGTATGGATAATAATGTTGAACCGTTCCTTGACCAAGGACAAAAGATATTAATTAATGGAAAGCTATTTCAGTGGCTTGAATTAATTAATTGGCTAGATAAATCATAAACACGGAAAATAATAACCGGGAGCCATATTGACTGTAATATGGGTTAAGATGGATAGTGCAATATTAATTATGTAGTGTGATTAATTAATATTTATGGGCTTGAATAATATTGTGGCTCAATATTGATAATTCAAGATCCATTGGAAAGTCCAATCTTAATTCTCTTAAAGGCCCCCTAAGTAGCCCAACATATAGTCCAATAACTGAAAAATGTGTTTAAAATAAAATAAATATTGTTGCTTATTTTTCCTAATTATTTTCGAAATTTATGGATAAAATGGGAGAAATATTTTCTTTGAATTTTGTTATGGAATGTAGATATGTATTCTTGGAATACAAGATTATCTCATAAATTCAAGAAGATCCAAATCTTGGAATCATACCTATTATTTTCGAAAATTACTCTATAACAAAGAGTAAGTGGGATTTTGTGGAATATTATAATTATGGGAAAAAGAATATAAGAGATATATTCAAGATTTCTTGGAGATCAAGAAAAGATTTTCCCACATTATTTTTGCCCAATATTTTCGACCACTTGTGCTCTATAAATAGGGAATGACTCTTTCATTCCCAAGTACAATTCCATGTGCTGGAAAAAATTAGTAAATCCACAAAGGTGGTGCAACATAATTTATTTTCCTTTTGTTAATTGTTCACAAGTGTCCTACCATCGGATAATCGAACAAGGATTAAGGAATACTTGGGAAGTTCTTTTTGGTTAGTCTAATCAAATGGATCACCGTCATCCCAAGAGGTACGTTCACGTAAACTCGTAGAATTCGCATCGTGGGATTTACGTGAATTAATTATATGCATGATATGTTGTTGGATTATTATTTGAATTAATATAGGATTAATTCATGCTAGTAATAATTATAAGAATTAAATTTGTATTTAAATATTCACCCCGAATAGATCTGTACAATTTATTCCCCAACAGCGAGGCGCTCGACCAGTGCTCGAGATCAAGCAGGTGTTCTCGGTCGAGCGCCCCCTCTTTGCAGCGGTGACCAGTGCTCGAGCTAGGCAGGAGGTCGAGCAGAACCGCTCGACCAAGGCCCGTGGTCGAGCGGTGTCGCAGGCCTGAAAGCGGAATTAGGTTTTTCGGCCCACTTTCATCTTCTAGGGTTTCGGCCAGGATGGGCCAAATCTAGACTTTTGTATAAATAACCCCTTGACTCCCCTATTGTATCTTGCACTATCTTGTATGGTCATACAAGAAAACTAATAGATCTCTCCTGGCTTGGTAGTGCCCCCAGATGTAGTCAGTTTGACGAACTGTGTAACCAAATTGTTTGTTCCTTAATTCGTTGTTCCATTATTTTCTCCTATAATTGCTTGTTTAATTCCTAACAGTCGAGCCTCGAACTATTGTGAATAGTATTCTCCATAGTTCTTGTTCTTATATTTTTTAACTTATAAAGTTATTTTGATTTCTTAAAAAAAGTACAGCAACTCCAAGAAAATATATATACAATTTTATAAATATTTTTATGCTCAATGTTCACAACATGGACTAACGAATAGACACAAAACAAACACAACGGTGAATCCAGTAGTAAGTCAAAACCTCGTGGTAGGTTTTGGATTAGAAAGTGCTATAATTGTGGTGATCCTAATCATATGATTAAGGATTGCACTAAGCCTAAGAAGAACCAGCAGCCTAATAATAACCAGCAAAAGGATCGTGCTAATGTAGCTACTACTGAATAATATGAGGACTACGGTGATGTCCATTGAGTTTTTTTGGTGTCTTTGTGCTCTTTTATGCTCTTTTGTGCTCTCTCGTGTCTTTGTGTGATGTTTATTGGTGTATTTGTCTTTGTGCTTGTTTTGTGTGTTTTTGTGAATGCTCCAAGTAAGGTGGAGCTTTTGTGTCTTTGTGTTTGTGATCTTACGCATGTGAACTAACTTTGTGTTGTTCTGCAGGTACGTGTGAGTGCGTGAGTGTGTGTGAGTGTAGGGCAACGATGACAAAAGTCCTAGTTCTTGAAATAATTGGGTGATGATGTATTTTGGATGTCGGACCAAAGAGGTGGAGATGTAGTGTTTTGGTTTCATTTGAGTTGAGCCCATATAGCTTTGGCCCAACATACTCTCTTCCTCTCCAATCTTCTCCCTAATCTGTTCATTGACTTATCAATTTGTTCATCATAATTATGAAATTTCCGGTGGGATTGTTAACTTCTCACAAATATAAATAGAACATCTTTGTCAGTATTTTGAACACCTCGAAAAAAGAGATATCGTGAGAAAAATATAGAACTTGAGAGAAGAGAGAGAGCTACCGGGGGTTAAGAGAGTGGGGAAGAATCTTTGTGTAAACTCCAAATATACCGTGTGAAAACCCCTCATTGAGAACAGAGGGTGTTTTCTGAGCCCGTTGTTTCTTTTCTATATTTTATTCTGTATTTTTTCAGGTTTAATCGGAGTCGAAGATCGAAGAGGGAGACGGCGGATCCACCCAACACTCTTAAATCACGATTTTCTAGACTTTATAATTTGAGTTTGTCAAGGGGGCGAAAATAGGGGAGTTAGGAGAGTGGAGGGAGGGTGAGTGGCATTGGGAGTGGAAGTGGAGAAGGACTCTTCTTGAAAGAGAAACTGGTCTTCTTGATGAATTGATGAAAGTCTTAAATATATGTGCCTTGAAACTGGGAGTCGAAGACATTTGGAGATGAAGTCATTGCACAAACGGAACATACACAACAAAGGATGCTTATGACTGGCTGATCCGACAAAGAGTCAATGCTAGAGAACAAGAAAAAAAGAAGAGTTCAAGATTATTTAGAACATATTTGTGTCACCAAAAGTTCGAGTCCACGCTTGGAGAGTTTTTTGGGAGAGGATCCCAACTTCAACAAAGCTGCAGCGAAGAAACATCTTGCCACCAAATGTAAGCCTGAAATGTGCTTTTTGTAACACTACACCAGAATCCGACTGTCACGATCTCTTCGAATGCACTTTTTCGTATCCAATCTGGATGGAATGTGCAAACTGGCTTAGAGTCGAAACTATATCGTCCTAAAATTCATTCGACGAACATACTACATTTTAGTAGGTTTATTAGAGGAGAAAGGGAAAATACTTCGCGGCATGTATTTGGGAATGTTTGGTCCGGAATGAGGTTGTGAATACAAAAGGGATGATTGATTTTAGTATTAAAGACTGCATGGCAAATCCTAGTTTTGTAATAGAAGGATAACAGAGTCTTTGTCCATATAAAAAGCTACTGTGATACTTTGCAAGATGCTGTATAATCAAGGTATTACTTATACCCTTTTTCTAATAAAAAAATGTCTTTTACTGAGAAAAAAAAATATTAATCGAGCAAACAAACAATAATGACGACTTTCAAGTTTGTTAAAGAGAAATGAATAAAAAGTTATACTTAAATCGACGGAGATCCTGCATCAAAGCTAATATATAGTCTACTATAATCTTCTTCATTCTTCTTTGACCAAACAAACCTATAAATAAATTAATTAATTAAATTAAAAAAAAAAAGCTTGTGCTAAAAAGTATAAATAAAAATTAGAAAATGAAAGTAACTCACTGATGCTAGTGGACCACATTGCATATAATAAACGTGGCGACCTCGATCATGGATCTGAACATCTTTTTAACTCTTTCATGATAGAAAAACTGAAATAAAAAATAACTTGATTAGAAAAATTAAAGATAGAAGAATTTGTGTAGCATATATCTAAAAATATAGAGTTGACTAAAATCAAGACATAATGCATTCAAATGCCCATGAATGTTTAATTTTCTTTTCAAAAGGAACTTAACTATTTTTTTTTTAAGATCCCTTAAACTATCAATCTTTATTTCGAAAGGCCTATAAACTATTTTTTTTTATTTTAATAAGCCCTTAAACTATATATATATATATTTTTTTTATAAGGACTTTACGGTTAGTTGTTGGGATTGTTGGAGCCTGAGTGAAACGGGGATGCAGGGGCGGAGGCGCCGACCGGTCTTGGGATCGAGCACCCCCCTTCTTGTGCCAGTGACCAGCGCTCGACCAGGTGGGAGTTCGAGCAGAACCGCTCGACCAAAGCCCGAGTTCGAGCGGTTCCGATGCCTGTACGCGGATTTATGTTTTTTTGGTCCAGTCTCATACTTAAATACTTTTGACTCATTGTATCATTGTATCACCAAAAATATCACTCGAGTAACACTCGAAAATAGTAGATCTCCTGGCTTGGTAGTGCCCCCAGACGTAGTCATTCCGCATTTAACCGGGTAACCAAAAGCGTGTTCCTAATTCTAGCTTCTATCATTTTCTCCATAATTGTTGCGTTAATCCTAACAACTGGTATCAAGAGCATCGTGTTCAGAGGATCTGGTAGGAGCAATTATGATGGCTGAAGGGAAATCGCCTATTGAGAAGTTTGATGGAACGAATTTCGAATTCTGGAAATTACAGATCGAGGATTACCTGTACGGTAAAGATCTGTATCAACCTTTAGGTTCAAAGCCTGAAGATATGAAGGACGACGAGTGGAAGCTGCTGGACAGGAAGGCGATGAGTGTGGTTCGTCTGTCGCTATCCAGGAACGTCGCCCTCCATACGGTGAAAGCAAAAACCAAAAAGGAGATGCTGGAGATTTTGACTGAGATGTATGAAAAACCGTCTGCAGCGAACAAGGTTCATCTGATGCGGAGGTTATTCAACCTGAGGATGGCAGAGGATATTGTGGTAGCCAATCATCTAAACGAGTTCAATATGACGATATCCCAATTGAGCTTGGTTGAGATTGATTTTGATGATGAGGTTCAAGCCCTGATTTTGTTGTCTTTTTTACCAGAAAGTTGGAGTGGGACGGTAACGGCTGTTAGTGCTTCAGCAGGTAAAGTGAAACTTAAATTTGATGAGGTTAGAGATCTGACCATGAGCGAAGAAATTCGCAGGAAAGAATTGAGTGTGGCCAAAGGATCAGCCTTGAGTGTGGGAAACAGGGGCAGATCTGAGTCCAAAGGGAAGCCAAATCGGGGTAGATCAAAGTCAAGGGGCAAAGATAAGCCCAAGAAGGACAAGAGTCAAGTTGAGTGTTACAATTGTCATGAACTTCGTCATTACAAAATGGAGTGCAAGGCACCAGCAAAGGCACAAGGGAATGCACCTAAGATGAATGACAACTCTGCAAACGCCACCACTGATGAGGGCTCAGATGCATTAATCTTGAGCGTAAGCAGTCCATTAGAATCGTGGGTGTTAGATTCTGGAGCATCGTTTCATTCGTGCAGCAGTGCTGACGTGATGGAGAAGTACACTTCCGGGAACTTTGGGAAGGTTTATCTAGCTGATGATGAGCCTCTGGAAATCAAAGGGAAGGGGGATGTTCAGATCAAGACACCAAATGGAACTGTTTTGAAGTTGAAAGATGCAAGACATATTCCTGAATTGAAGAGGAATTTAATTTCAATTGGGCAGCTTGATGATGAGGGTTACAAGGTGATCTTTGGTTGCAACACGTGGAAGATATCCAAAGGTGCCACGGTAGTGGCTCGAGGCAATAAGGAGGGAACGTTGTACATGACAGGCAACACCCGGGACAACATTGCTCTTGCAGGTGAAAAAGGGAATGCAGATTTATGGCATTGTCGTCTTGGCCACATGAGTGAGAAAGGGATGAAAGTTATGTGTTCAAAAGGTAAACTGCCAGACCTCAAGATAGTTGACATCGGGTTATGTGAGGACTGTGTATTCGGAAAACAGAAAAGGGTGAGTTTTTTGAAGGGAGGCAAAACCTTGAAGAAGCAGAAGCTGGAGTTAGTCCACGGCAACTTGTGGGGTCCAGCACCAGTGACATCCCTTGGTGGAGCATCATATTACATGACTTTCATTGACGACTCTACGAGGAAGGTATGGGTTTATTTTCTGAAAAATAAGTCTAATGCCTTTAATGCTTTCAGGAAGTGGAAGGCTCTTATAGAAACTGAGACGGGTCTTAAAGTGAAGTGTTTGAGATCGGATAATGGTGGAGAGTACGAGCTCCGTGAGTTCAAAGAATTATGTGAGGCGAATGGAATTCGAATGGAGAAAACCGTGAGAGGAACCCCCCAGCAGAATGGTGTGGCAGAACGTATGAACAGAACGCTATGTGAACGTGCTAGAAGCATGAGATTGAAGTGTGGGCTGCCAAAGATGTTTTGGACAGAGGCAGTTAACACTGCAGCTTACTTGATAAACAGAGGACCCTCAACTCCGTTGGAAAATGGCATACCAGAGGAGGCCTGGTCGGATAACGAGGTAAATCTGTCTTTTCTTCGAGTATTTGGGTGTGTTTCATATGTTCATGTTGATGCTACTAGTAGAAGTAAGTTGGATGCTAAATCTGTTAAGTGTATGTTTGTTGGATATGGCGGTGATGAATTTGGCTATCGATTTTGGGATGAGGAAAATCGAAAGATAATTCGTAGTAGAGATGTCGTATTTAATGAGCAGGTGTTGTACAAAGACAGGTCGGGGATATCCAAAGAAGGTGGTTCTGAGACTCAGGTTGTGGAGTTAGACATTTTGAACTCAGGTGGGAGCAAGGAGGTTCTAGATGATCAGGTGATTGTTGAGGAAGAACCAAGTACACCACCACCAACAATTCCGCTGTGGAGATCCACGAGAGAACGGAGATCTCCTGATAGGTATTCACCTTCTCTTCATTATTTATTGTTGACTGATGGTGGTGAACCTGAATGTTATGCAGAGGCTACACGTAGTGAATAGGTGAGCAAGTGGAAACTTGCGATGGATGATGAGATGAATTCGTTGATGACCAACGGAACCTAGGAACTAGTTGAGCTCCCTAAGGGCAAGAAAGCACTGCATAATAAGTGGGTTTACAGAATCAAGGAGGAGGCTGATGGAAGCAAACGCTACAAGACAAGACTGGTTGTGAAGGGGTTTCAACGGAAACATGGTATTGATTATACTGATGTTTTTACTCCAGTTGTGAAGCTAACTTCCATTCGGTTAGTTCTGAGTTTGGTGGCTGCAGAGAACTTGGTGTTAGAACAGATGGATGTGAAAACAGCCTTTCTTCATGGTGACTTAGATGAGGACATCTACATGAAGCAACCTGAAGGATACTTGTCAAAGGAGAATAGTGAGCTTGTTTGCAAATTGAAGAAGAGCTTGTATGGTTTGACATAAGCTCCATTACAGTGGTACAAGAAGTTTGATGGATTCATGCACGAGATTGAGATCAATAGGTGTGAAGCTGACCATTGTTGTTACTTCAAGAGGTATGATGGTTGTTATATCATTTTGCTAATATATGTTGATGACATGTTTGTTGGGATTATACTTTTGAAAAGTATGCTTTTTACTTTGTATAATCGAAAACCAATTTTCGAACTTATTCTTGAAATAAATTGTTTATCATCGATGCTTTAAATATGATTGAATGTTATATATATTTCTTTGCATAACTGCTTCAATAATTAAATGACGTGTTACATCAGTAGTTAATTTAGTGATACCGGATCACGTAAGATTAAATTAATCCCCCTTGTAACTAAAAAAAAATACGCCATTCACGACCTAGATGGAAATAAACAACCATCGCGAAAGGTTGAGGTGTAAGGCTCATATTGGTTTGTCTTGACCAAGAGATTACACTAGTGCATGACCGATCTTGTTGAATAGACCTACATGAGGATAAATTCTTGAATAACAAGGAACTATTGGTTAAGAAACAACGAACCACCGAGGTCTAATTCTTCCTTGTTCGGCTAAAAGAATTTATCCTCCCAGGAGGTCCTATTCAAGGCATCACCATGCACTAGTGTAATCTCTTGGTCAAGACAAACCAATCAAACCTTACACCTCAACCTTTCGCGATGGTTGTTCATTTCCATCTAGGTCGTGAATGGCGTACTTTTAGTTACAAGGAACTGTTAATTTAATCTTATGTGATCTGGTATCACTAAATTAACTACAGTGTAACACGACGAATTATTGAACAGGTTATGCAGTAAATATATATAACATTCAATCATATTTAAAGCATCACTGATAAATAATTTATTTCAATAAATAAGTCCAAAAATTCGGTTTCGATTATACAAAGTAAAAAGCATACTTTTCAAAGATAATCCCAACAATCTCCCACTTATACTCAAAGTCTGCTTTTAAGTATACTACAACACGTCTCGAGTAGTCCGTGACATCTAATGTCACCTACACGAACCTAATAATTTCTCCCACTTATACTCAAAGCAGATTGGCAACGGTCTTGACACCCATTCCACTCACATGTCTCTCGAATGTATTCAGAGGCGCACGCGCCAGAATGGATCTGCTAGGCCATCCTCGACGCTATTATTTTGCCACATCTATATCTCCTCTCTAACGATTTCTCGTATAAGATGTCTTTCCTTTAATGTGTTTGTTTGACTCGTGGACTCTTGGTTCTCTTGAATTTGCAAATCGCCCTAGCGGATATTGCAAGACAAATTCGAAACACCATCCAAGTCCACTAAGAAGATCTAGAGCCAAATCGGTTCTTTCCACCGCTTCACAAGCGACTACTTACCCGAGTCCCATGGTTGAGTCGGTGATGCATTTACGCTTCACACTCGTCCCATTTGATGGCTACACTTCCCAAAATGGAAACACACTAACTAAGGCGGATAATTTCGAATCTAAATCGATTGGAAATTCGAGTCCGTGTGGCCAGATGGGGATTGGAGTATCGACCGATAAATCAACATTCTATCCCGAGTTCTTTTCGATACTTGAAATGTTTTTTAACGTAGTCAATGCGCTTTCCTCACGGTTACTTTGATATCTTGCTACCATGCCTAAAGCAAAGCGGATATCCGGGTCTCGCATACACAAAGAATGCATACATAAGGTTTCCGACAAACCGGCACAAGGAATACATTTCATGTCATCTATCTCCTTTTTAGCCTTAGGGACATTTTCTTGATAGATGGATTCCAAGTCCGAAAGGTACTGAATCCTTTCTTGGAATCTTGATCTTTGAATCGTTTCAAAAACCGGTGTCTATGTATGAAACTTGTGATAACCCGACCATCATTTTCTTGTGATCTTGATCCCAAGGATGTGTCCGCTTCCTAAGTCTTTCATATCAAACCTGCTTTTGAAAACCATGCCCTTACGTCTGATCACACCTTCACATCGTTCCCGATGATCACAATGTCATCTACGTATAGTACTAAGAATACCAATGCAGTTCCGACACGCTTTTTATACACACAACTTTCAAACTCGTTTTGATCAAACCCATAAAACTTTACAACATGATCAAAACATTGGTTCCAAACTCTGGATGCCTGTTTGAGTCCGTAAATGGACTTCTTGAGCTTACAAACAAGATGTTCTTGGCCTGTTTCAATGAAACCTTGGTGTTGTTGCACATAGATCTCTTTATCAAGACTTCCGTTAAGGAAAGTTGTCTTGACATCTATTTGCCAGATTTCAAGGTCGAAGTGCGCAGCAGTCGACAAGAGAATACGGATGGACTTAAGCATGGCTACGGGCGAAAAAGTTTCCTCATAACCGATCCCTTCTTTCTGAGTATAACCTTTCGCCACTAGTCTTGCTTCAAAGGTTTTAACCTTCGCGTCCAGTCCTCTTTTCCTCTTATATACCCACTCTCATCCAATGGGTTTGACCCCATTGAGTGGTTCGACTAGCTCCCACACTCTATTATGAAACATAGAACCCATTTCGACTTTCATTGCTGTTTGCCAAGAATCTGCATCCTTATCTTGGAGTGCCTCGTCATATGTCCATGGGTCTGATTCCGGGAATCAAGTCCGAGGACTCTCCTATTCCCATGAATCTCTCGGGCTGTCTCACAACCCTCCCACTACGACGAGGCTCCGGTTGTGAAAGCGTATCATTTGGTATATCATCTAAATGCGATTAGCACCGAGGTTTGCCCTCTAAGCTCATTTAAGGTAATCTCACTTCTGGGTATTCGTTGGTTCATATAGTCTTCTTCCAAAAATCTAAAGTGGGTGCTTATGACCACCTTTTGATCTTCGGGACTATAGAAGATACACCCTTTTGTTCCCTCGAGGTATCCTACAAATAGCCTTAATTCTGATCGAGGATCCAACTTACCGGCTTCCTTGTCCAACACGTAGGCCGGACGCCCCCAAATTCTCATGTGTCTCATACTAGGCTTGCATACCGGGTCCACAATTCTTTGGGAGTTTTGGGAACCGATTTGGATAGCACCACATTCAGAATGTAAGTCACTGTTTCCAAGGTATGACCCCAGAACGACTTGGGAAGATCCGCATAACTCATCATTGATCTAACCATTTCCAAAAGAATCATTTTTCTTCGCTCTGCAACCCCGTTTTGTTGAGGGGTTCCGGTCGATGAGTCGATACAATCCCTTCATCGATAAGTAGTTCAAAAACTCATCGGCCGAGGTATTCGCCTCCACGATCGGATCGTAGAGACTTGATCGTTTTTCCCTATGATTCTCTGTTTGAGCCTTAAATTCTTAGAATTTCTCAAAGGTCTCGATTCATGCTTCATAAGGAAATGTAATCGCATTCTTTGAGTAATCATCAATAAAATTACTCATAACCTCCTTTGCTTTGGTTGACATTGGACTACATACATCTATGTGAACGATCTCTAACACTTCTTTAGCCCCATTCCCTTGGCTCCAAATGCCATCTTGGTCATATCACCCTCCAAACTTGATTCGCGGGTTGGAATCGATTCAACTTGAGACGCCTCCAAAGAACCATCTTTCACCAACCTTTGGATCCTCTTTGGATTTATATGATCTAATCTTATATGCCAAATAAGTATTTCGCTTCACGCTTTTTCTTTTTATCGAAAATAGTTGATGTGTTATAGGATGCATTTCGTGAGTGGTGTGCATGATTAATTGTATATAGATTTTCTATCAATGTCCCGTAATGATCCCTAGGCCCCCATGATGGTTAGGCGTGTAACACTTGTTGGGGATTATAATTTTGAAAAGTATGCTTTTTACTTTGTATAATCGAAAACCTAATTTCGAACTTATTTATGAAATAAATTGTTTATCAATCGATGCTTTAAATATGATTGAATGTTATATATATTTATTTGCATAACTGCTCAATAATTAAATGCGTTACATCAGAGTTAATTAAGTGATACCGATCACGAAGATTAAATTAACAAGATGCCTTGTAACTATAAGTCGCCATTCACGACCTAGATGGAAATGAACAACCATCGCGAAAGGTTGAGGTGTAAGGCTCGATTGGTTTGTCTTGACCAAGAGATTACACTAGTGCATGACTGATCTTGTTGAATAGGACCTACTGGGAGGATAAATTCTTGAGAATCGAACAAGGAAGAATTAGACCTCGGTGGTTCGTTGTTTCTTACCTCTCATCCCTTAAATAGGATCACGTGGGATTGGTAACTATTGCTTTGACTTATCATGGGTAGCGAATCAGAGAGAGATTCAATACTTTTTATCTTGGGCAATATTATTGGTCACATGTGATTGCTAAGATTTAATACGAAGAATCGTGTGCAAGTACGCTTGCTTGATTTGCCCCCCCGAGGTTCATAAGTTTTATCATACCAAATCTTGCAAGTGGAATTAGTTTCCGGTATGGATAATAATGTTGAACCGTTCCTCGACCAAGGACAAAAGATATTAATTAACGGAAAGCTATTTCAGTGGCTTGAATTAATTAATGGGCTAGATAATCTTAAACACGGGAAATAATGACCGGGAGCCATATTGACTGTAATATGGGTTAAGATGGATAGTGCAATATTAATTATGTAGTGGGATTAATTAATATTTATGGGCTTGAATTATATTGTGGCTCAATATTAGATATTCAAGATCCATTAGAAGGTCCAATCTTAATTCTCCTAAAGGCCCCCTGAGTAGCCCAACATATAGTCCAATAACTGAAAAAGGTGATTAAAATAAAATAAATATTGTTGCTTATATTTCCTCATTATTTTCGAAAATTATGGATAAAAGAGGGAGAAAGATTTTCTTTGAATTTTGTTATGGAATGAAGATATGTATTCTTGGAATACAAGATTATCTCATTAAATTCAAGAAATCTCCCACTTGGTTATTCATTAAGTATTTTCGAATTTTTTGGAAAATAGAGGGCAAGAAAGATTTTCTTGATTTTCTTGAAAAGATATTATGGAAGATATGTATTTCTTGAAATACAAGAATATCTCATAAATTCAAGAAGATCCAAATCTTGGATTCTTGCACAACTCATTTTTTCGAAAATTCCATAAAGAAAGAGGAGGTGGATTTTTGTGGAATATTTTAATTATGGGAAAAAGAATATATGGGATATATTCAAGATTTCTTGGTGACCAAGAAAAGTCTTTTCCCACATTGAAAATTCACTAAATTTTTGTGCTCCTCCTCTCCTATAAATAGGGGATGATTAGTTCATTCCCAAGTACAATTCCATGTGCTGGAAATATTAGCAAATCCACATACGTGGTGCAACAAAGTTTATTTTTTCCTTTTGTTAATTGTTCGCGAGTATCCTTCCACCGGATTGTCGAGCAAGGGCTAAGGGAATACTTGGGAAGTCCTTTTGGTTAGTCCGTCCGACCGAAGTCACTGCCATCCCGAGAGGTACGTTCACGTAAACCCGTAGATTCCGCATGCGTAGGTTTTACGTGGCTTTTTATATGCATGATATGTTGTTGCAATTATTATTTGAATTAATATAGGATTAATTCATGCTAGTAATAATTAATGAATTAAATTTGTATTTAAATATTCACCCCGAATAGATCTGTGCAACTCATTCCCCAACAGTACACTCATTATTTCAAAAATGATGTCATTCTTATTAGAAGAAACTTAGTGTCCTTTAATCGAATTTTAGAAACTGAAAGTGAATTCTTTCTAAAACTGGGAACATAAAGATAATCTCAAAAAAAACTTTATCTTCAAAAGATAGGTGCACTTCTCCCATTTGCTTTAATCGCCACTCATGTAGCATTGCAATGTCTTTACTTGCGTAGTATTGCAATAACCGTTATTATCGTAGCATTGCAATATCTGCCACTTACGTAGCATTGCAATGTCTTCTACTTTCGTAACGTTGCCCAGTGTGATGAGGATTTCACTCCCACTAAGTTGCCGGATCATTTAGATCCCGTGAGCCAACATGATTAGTGGATCTCGTATCAACCACCCACGAGTGAGAAGTATACGCCGCTAAACAAGTTTCAACAACTAGTGCGTGAGAATTACCTTTCTTTCCGTCCCTTTTGGGGTTGGAACAGGCAAAACCTCCATTGTCCTTTCTCACCGCAGTTTAAGCACTTCCTCTTTAGATTTTCCTTGACACAACAAGCATTCCTCATCTTACCGTTTCCCTTGGAAACAGTTGAGTTTTATTGCTTATGGCCTTTGGTCCTCTTCTTTATCTTGCCTACCCTTGGCCTAGAAGATGAAGACGGACCACTTGCCGTCAAAGCTTGAGTTTGGTGCCTTATCATCATTTCTGCCGAGACCAAAAGCTTGCAACAAATTAGCTTAGCGAGGCCAAAATGCTCAAAAAACTTTTTAGGCAGAGAGTGAAGTACCAAATTCATCTGAGTCTCCAGATCATAATCTGCACTCAGAATCTCAAGTTTGTTCAGATGGGCCATCTATTTTGAGGACGTAATCCCTTACGGGTTTGCCCTCCACCATTTTCAGCGACGACATTTCTCATAAGTGATCCGATCCGACGAGTCCCGTGTTTTTGACTCGTCGGTTGGCTCATCGATTTTTTTGTGTCAAAATCCACTTGTGCTTTTGTGCAGTTAGGACAATTATAATTTTTCCAATCAATATAGTTTCTATATAGTATTGACTTTAAGTATAATAACAGTGGATTAAAAGGTAACGACATGCTTTGAATCAAATAAACAACTATATGCAATAGCACAAGTATATCACAAGGTTCGATCACATGCATCATATTAAAATCTCAAAAAAAATATGAACATGTATCAGCCAACATCTCAAAATAGTTTAAATAAGCCACGTTGGGTGGTTCATTATTTAAACACATTCAAGCAGGTTACAAACAAGAACGATTTACAAACCTTTAATATCCGTATTAATAGTTGGCTCCCACTTGACCAATATAAAATTGACAGGGACTTCGGGGAAGTATATGCATATCAATTTTATACCTAAGTAATAACCATGATTAAATACAGGATTACTATTTCGCTTTGATCGAGCCTCGTTGGGAGGGTCATAAATGCCACTAGTAATAACCCACAATCATTCGTTTGGAATTCATTCATGTGAAAAGCTATCTTTTGACCGTCTCCGTTGGGGAATTTCTCCAAAAGAATTCACAAATAAATAAATCATGGAGGTCAAAAATTAATTCAATTTTATTATCCGAAATAAAATTGTCAATTAATTATTTAAACATACTTAGTAATTTTGAAGGTGAGATTTTTCCATTTGGCAACCCTCATGCAAACACATTTAAACAAATTAAATAAAGCATAAGATAGCACAAATAAATCAAGCAAAAACAAAAAAAAAAACATATTGGGCACAAATTATCCAATTGTCACGGTTTGATTTTTCTTGGCTTGATCTTGAAGAAACACATCTCAATTTCTCCCCCTCGTTAGTCTCGAAAAAATACTTAGTCTCAAAGCCTTCGCGCCCCAGCTCGCGGCTGGATTTGGATGCATTTCCATCCGGCAACCACTAACTTTAAAGACGATCTCGGCACCGCCCGAGGCCAGCCGCCCGCCGGATGCCTCGGCGGCTTCGGCGAAATGTCATTAGGCGGCGGCAGCGTCGCATCGTCCGCGTCGCCTCGCCCGCCCATCCTCACTTCCGCCCGACCTCGGCGGCCTTAGCGTATCCGCCGTATCCAGCGCCCGTCCATCCGCCCGTCACTTTCGGCTTTGGGCGCGCCCCCGTCTTCTGGCCCTTCTCCTCGTCTTGGCCTTAAATTACGGATTTTAGTCCTTTAATTCTTCGTCTCTTACTAATTGATTTACAATTTATTTACAAAAATAAATAAACCTAGATCTGAACTAGTCTATTACATTGATCAAATCAAACAAATCCTAGTCTACTCGTGGATTTTCTCGCGAAGCAAAACAAATCGAGCGAATTAAATTAAAAAACCCACAGTTTATATGCATGCATAAATAAACACATTAAAATCCATGACAATTGGATACACTGCAAAAGCAGATCTATGATTTCTATATCGATTTCAAATTTAATGTCATGAATTAAATTACAATTTAAAAATTGAGGCAAAGCAGTAGCTCACGATACGATGTTTGGGGAATGAGTTGCCGCAGATCTATTAAGGTGAATATTTAAATACAAATTTAATTCATTAATTATTACTAGCATGAATTAATCTATATTAATTCAAATAATAATTACAACAACATATCATGCATATAATAAAAGCCACGTAAAAACCTCTTCGTCACGGAATCTACGGGTTTACGTGAGCGTACCTCTCGGGATGGCGATTGGCTTTGGTCGGACGGACTAACCAAAAGGACTTCCCAAGTATTCCCTTAGCCCTTTCGACAATCCGGTGGAATGATACTCGTGAACAATTAACAAAAGAAAAAAAAATAAACTTTGTTGCACCAACATGTGGATTTGCTAATATTTCGGCACATGGAATTGTACTTGGGAATGAACTTAATCATCCCTATTTATAGGAGAGGGTGGTCGAATTTTATGTAGAAAAATCAATGTGGGAAAAGACTTTTCTTGGTCACCAAAGAAATCTTGAATATATCTTATATAAATTGTTTTTCAATAATTAAAATATTCCATTGAATGTTATATATATTTGATTTTCAAAATTTAGTGCTACAAGAATCAGAGATTTGGATCTTACCGAATTTATGAGATATTCTTGTATTTCCCTTGTAAATACATATCTTCCATAATATCTTTTCAAGGAAATCAAGAAAATTTTTCTTGCCCACTATATTTTCAAGATTTGAAATATTACTATATAGATAACCAAGATGGGAGATTTCTTGAATTTAATGAGATAATCTTGTATTCCAAGAATACATATCTTCATTCCATAACAAAATTTAAAATAAAATCTTTCTCCTCTTTTTATCCATAAATTTGAAAAATTAGAGGAAATATAAGCAACAATATTTATTTTATTTTAACGCGATTGGTTATTGGACTTTGACTTATCATTGGTAAATAATCGGAGATTCAATACTTTTTTATCTTGGGCAATATTATTGGTCACATGTGATTGCTAAGATTTAATACTAAGAATCGTGGTGCAAGCACGCTTATATTTGATTCATATAATTCAGGTAAATATTAATTTATCATACCAAATCTAATTAATTATTGCCCATCCATCTTAATAATGTTGAACGATCGATATGGCTCAAAATTATTTCCGTTAACGGAAAGCTTATTTAGCCCAATTAATTAATTCAATAATCTTAAACACCTGAAATAATTTCCGAGCTTATTATCTGAATATGGTTGAGATGGATAAAGGTTCAACATTAATTATCCATGGGAATTAATTCCACTGGGCTTGAATTATATTATGATAAAACTTAGATATTCAAGATCCATTAGAAGCGTTCAATCTTAATTTCCTAAAGGCCCCCGAGTAGCCCAACATATAGTTCAATAATATTGCCCAAAGGTGATTAAAATAAAATAAATATTGTTGCTTATATTTCTCTAAAATTTTCAAAAATTATGGATAAAAGAGGAGAAAAATTTTCTTTGAATTTTGTTATGGAATGAAGATATGTATTCTTGGAATACAAGATTATCTCATTAAATTCAAGAAATATCCCACTTGGTTATCTATATAGTAAATTTCATAATTTTTAAAATATAGTGGGCAAGAAAGATTTTCAATTTTCTTGAAAAGATATTATGGAAGATATTATTTCTTGAAATACAAGAATATCCATAAATTCAAGAAGATCCAAATCTTACTTTTGTTAAGACTAAATTTTCAAAATCACCATAATAGAGGATGTGGATTTTTGTGAATATTTTAATTAAAAAAAGAATATAAGGGATATATTCAAGATTTCTTGGTGACCAAGAAAAGTATTTTTCCCACATTGAAATATCACTAAAATTTCGACCACCCTCCCTCCTATAAATAGGGGATGATTAGTTCATTCCCAAGTAAAATTCCATTTAAATATTAGCAAATCCACATAAGTGGTGCAACAAAGTTTATTTTTTTCCTTTGTTAATTGTTCACGAGTATCCTTCCAATCGGATTGTCGAAAGCAAGGGCTAAGGAATACTTGGGAAGTCCTTTTGGTTAGTCCGTCCACCAAAGCCACGCCATCCCGAGAGGTACGCTCACGAAAACCCGTAGATTCCGCATGCGGTTTTACATGGTTTTTTATATGCATGATATGTTGTTGCAATTATTATTTGAATTAATATAGGATTAATTCATGCTGGTAATAATTAATGAATTAAATTTGTATTTAAATATTCACCCCGAATAGATCTGTGCAACTCATTCCCCAACAATGTTGATAGCAGGCTCTAGTGCTCGGGAAGTGAGCAAGTTGAAGAAGAAATTGTCTGATAGGTTTGCTATGAAGGACCTTGGAGAGGCCAAGCAAATCTTAGGTATGTGAATCGATCGTGATAAGGTGGCAGGAAAGTTGTATCTTTCACAGGCTGAATACATAAAGAAGGAAGAGATTTAGTATGGAAGATGCAAAGCCAGTTCGTGTCCCGTTGGGAAGTCAGTTCAAGCTATCCAACAAGGACTCACCTAGTAGCGAAGAGGAGCGGACCTACATTCAAAACACCCCGTATGCTTCGGCAATTGGTAGTTTGATGTATGCTATGGTGTGTACAAGACCAGATATTGCACATGCAGTGGGAGTTGTTAGACGGTTTATGGGTAATCCGGGTAAGCAGCATTGGGAGGCAGTGAAGTGGATCCTTAAGTACTTGAGAGGTACTACTGAACAAGCTTTGTGCTTTGAAGGCAAAAGCATTGAGTTGGCAAGATATGTTGATGCAGACTTGGCATCCAGTGATCTCGACAAAAGGAGGAGTACAACCGGGTATGTGTTTACTTTTGGTGGTACAACAATTTCTTGGGCTTCTAAGTTGCGAATATATCGTAGCTCGATCCAATCTGCGGAAGCGAAATCGTTCTGCGATTCTTGAGGCTAGCAAGGAGATGGTTTGGTTGCAGAATCTTTCGTGTGAGTTGGGGAAGGAGCAAAAGGATGGTATTCTGTATAGTAACAGTCAGAGTGCTATTCAATTGACAAAGAATCCGGTCTTTCACTCGAGGACGAAGCATATTGAGTTAAGGTATCATTACATACATTACCTCATCGAGAACAAGATCTTACAGCTAATGAAGATCCGAGGAAGTGAGAATCCTGCTGACATGTTGACTAAGGTTGTGACCTTAGAAAAGTTGAAGTTATGCATGACTTCAACTGGCCTTGGAAACTGAGATGAAGGCTTGACACTACTACCAGTGAGAGAGATCGTTGAAACGGAGGAGACAAGTTACAGTTTGAGTCGGTCTCCAGGTGGGAGATTGTTGGGATTTTGGAGCCTGAGTGAAACGGGGATGCAGGACTACGGAGGCACTCGACCAGTGCTTGGGGTCGAGCACCCCCCATTTTGCAATGGTGACCAGACCCGACCGTGTGGGAGCTCGAAAGCGAAACCGCTAGACCAAAGCCCGAGGTCGGCGGTTTCCGAGGCTTTGTCTGTGGTTTAGGGTTTTTTGGCCCAGTCTCATACTTAAATACTTTTGACTCATTGTATCATTGTATCACCAAAAATATCACTCGAGTAACACTCGAAAATAGTAGATCTCCTGGCTTGGTATTGCCCAAAATTATCACTCGAGTAACACTCGAAAATAGTAGATCTCCTGGCTTGGTAGTGCCCCCAGACGTAGTCATTCCTGACGAACTGGGTAACCAAAGTTGTGTTCCTTAATTCTAGCTTCTATCATTTTCTCCATAATTGATGCGTTAATCCTAACAATAGTTCGATAGAGACGTTTTTTTTGTTCTTGAAGATTGATTTGAATATGATGACATTGAAATTGAGCAGATGTGTTATATATTAATAGAAAAAATTACGCTAGCTTAGAAAAATATAGTTCAAAAGTTTTTCGAAACAAAAATTGATAGTTTAAAGACTTTTTGAAAAATTAATAATTTAATGGTCTTTCAAAATAAAATGTAATAGTTCATAGACTTTCTGATGCATTGTGTTTAAAAGTAATACCCTTTCAAATTTTCCAGTTGTATTAGTACGTTGTCGAATTTCCAAAGTCCATCTTCCCCAAAGACGTTCTTCCATTGGTAAGTCGTTTCTATTATTCACAGTAGGATAAAGTCCTTCAACACAAAAAATAATTGTCCTATTCTCCAGCTTGATTTCCTTAGCGTCCATTTTTATTTTTCCATTTTTCTCCAATGGTGATACAACATAGTATGTTCGATCTTCGGTGCCAATCTATAAAGAAAGAAAGATACACACTTATATGAGACGGTCTCACAGTAAGACACGAAATATAATATTATTTTGAGGATTGACGTTTTTAACACTTTGAGAGGGGTGGGTGTTGAGTTGTGCTAGATTGTACCCCGTCTCATGTATGAGACTGTCTCATACGAGTTTTTATCATAAAAAAGAATATAAACTTAAAATATTGAGCAGGTCGATTGGTGAAACTTCTTCATAGTATGAAATTTATATCACTACACTTATAAATTAACACTACAATATTTATCAACTGATATCATTACACTTGTCAACTGAGACCATATCATTAAATTCTAAAGGTATTAGTTTATAAGAGTAGTGATATCAATTTATAAATGTAATGATATCAGTTTCAAAGGAGAGTTTGTCTAAAATATCTACATTACGATTGTAAGAAGTAGAGTAAGTTTCCGGTGAAACTTGTTTATAGTATAAAACTTATATCATAAAACTTATAAACTAATATCACTACACTTATCAACTGATATCATTCTATATATAAACTAATGGCCTTCCTTGTTTACAGTTTTGAGAGGATTTGAAATCTTGTATGGAGGATTTGGTATAATGTAAAAAATGTATTTTGTATATATTTGAGGGTGTGGATTTTATAGGATTTGATAAAGTAGGATTTTGAAAAATAAAATGATAGAAAAAATATTATATTGTAAAAAGTAATATAGAAATGATTGATTATATATATATATATATTTTTTTTATTTTATTTTTTTGATGATAATAAAATAAAAAAGGAGGAGATGGAGTAATGAGTTAGATGTATAATAATAATTGAAAAGTGTGTGATAGATAATTGATAGAGAATTGAAAATTGTGTTTAAAAAAGGTAAAATATGTATATTAAAAGTATTATATAGTAGAATTTTAGAGGATTTAAAATCCTATACCAAAATCCTAATAAACAAACGAGAATTTGAGATTTGAAATTCTAAAAGCTACTTCCCAACCCATAAACAAACAAGGTAAAATTATAGTATTAAATATTATTGGTATTAATTTATAAGAGTAATGATATCGATTTATAAGTGTAATAATATTAATTTTATATTATGAATAAGTTTCACAGTAAAGTATGGGCAAGAAGTATATGTGCAGTTACTTGAATTAATCCTTTTATTCTATCATAGTTATACTCCTTACCTTATAAGGTAATTAGTATTCAAGTTAATTTTCATTTTTAATCATCATGATAATAAATGTTACTTCTTTCTACTGATTCAATAACAACAACATACAATGTAAAGTAGCCCTAAAAACCACATACAAATTAATGTAAAAGGTATATATACATTCATACCTAAGTTCTTGTTATCCATATTATTCTAAATTTATTATCATTTTCTAACTATGTGTACATTTATACTTAATTAGCTTTAACAAAATAAATTATAAATGGGACTACTAACCTCTTGCATTGCAAGGATATTTTCATCTCTTTCTTCACAACGGAAGAGTTGAAAAGAAAATGTTCTAATTTGCCAAATCGCGGACGCAATTAACTTGCGTTTTTTGGACTGTGATTCCTGAAAAAAAAAATGATATAAATTAATTATTGAGTTGTAATTTTTTTTTTTTTTTTTTTTTGGGGTTTGAAGGTATTGAGTTGTAACTTTGATAGAGCAACTCTTTTATTTTGGTTAAACAAATTTAGTGGTTATAAGGTAGATTTATAATTCACATATGCGGAATTAAATATATATTATATAATAATGTAATTAATATAGGATAATGACATTAATTATAGGGAAAAATTATGAACTAATGATAAGTAAATTTTGTACACATCATTATTTGCTTGATTTTATAGGCAAACAATTTTACCTATATTATTATATTTTTCTTGGTACACTACGAGGATGTATCAATCAATGTACAGAACAAATACATGTATATATTCTCAAATGCTGTAAATTTTCCTTGAATTATCACATTCGCTGGAAATTATAAGTGACTTTGAAAGTCAATTATATATAGTTCGTTACACCGATCACATCTTTCTTCAAATTTAAATGTCAAATGATGACTCGAATTCATAATTTTTACAATTATCTAAATAAATAAATTTAAAAATAAATCTTATAAAGTTGAAAAGTTAGTTACCAAAAAAAAAATCCCAGGTCGTTCACCCATCCATTAACAAACTTGTAGTGACTGAGTAATGAGTAATGAGGTGAGGTTTCTTGTACAGTTGCAATAAAATTAATCGCGAGTACTAGGATATATTTAAGATTCACCCATCCATTTAATATTTTATATACATATAACCTTTTCTGGATTTATTAGGGAATTATATATAAAATAAATTAATTATACTTTTTTTTTTTCCAAGTTTGAACTTTTACATATCATAAAACAATTTTATAATATCAAAATATTTGGATCATGCCCACGTTTTGGATTCAAATTCCAGATTTTTTTAGGACACATACGCAAGTCTTCCTAGGGCGGTTACCAACATTTTTGTGATATAGGCCACTTTTTTTTTCTTTTTTTCTTTTTTTCAAAATCAAAATTACACTTCTGATTAGAGGTATTCAACACTTATTAATTAGCATTTTGCTAATTAATAATTATAAAAACTAAATCAGAAAAACACATACATTTGCAACTGCAACAAAGAAAAATAATGAATGCTTAATTGCAAATAAAATTATCATCTTTCATTTAATTGTAATATAATGTAAAATTTTGAATAATTACAAATAAATTATTACTTTTGAATATTTTTGCAAATTAGGTTTATGGGCAATCTTCTATGTTCCAGTTTCTCTTTAGTGATGTCATATCTAGTTGACTTTTCGTTATGCAAGATGAGAAACATTTAGATTAACGGGTGGCTACCATGATTACCCATGTAAGATTCGAACACAGAATGAATTGTTCGTAATCCTAACTTATAACAATTAATATTTAAAAAATGTAATTTATTTGCAATTATACTAAATTTTAATTTAGATTATAAGTAAGTAAAAAGCTATTGATTTTATTTATCATTAAACCAATAAAAAAAATGATACCTTTGCTTGCTCCTCAATATTTTCATCTTGTTCGGGAGGTGGTGGTCGCCAATAGCTAATAGGGTATACCTACAAAATCAAGGTTAGTAAATAAAATTAAAAATATTCACATATATATATATATTTAGAGTCACTCTTCAATGCACCTCATGCATCAATTCAAATTGGTGCAATTGGATTCAATTTTAATTTGGATGAACTATGCACTCTACACATTAACCCCTAAACAATGAACTCTAAATCATATATGAATCATTCGGACCGAGTGAACCATGAACCACTCGGGTCGGGTTTGGGTCCGGTAAAAAAAACCTTAAACCTGAAATTAAAGTTAAAAGAAAACTGAAATTAAAAAAAAAAAAAAAAAAAAACTGAAAAAAAAAAAAAAAAAAAAAAAAGAACTCCTAAAATTAAATTGCACCAAATTAATTTGGTGCAAATGGTGTATAGGAGAATTTGCTATATATTTATATGTACACATACATTTTCTGGAGTATTTCTATCTCCTTGCTTGGGAGATGCTGAAATATTGCTGGAACTAGAAGCCATTTTTGAGTAAAACAAGATGGAAGAGAGTTTCTTAAGAGATATAAGAAAATGATGAGAATATATGTGTGTTATATGCTATGCCCATGTATTTATATACATATATAGTTAGCTCATCTCAATCGATAGGGATCTCTTATTTCACTTTTAGCGTTTTCATCTTATGTTTTACTGTTTTAATTAATACATAATACGTATAATAAATAATATCACAAAAAATCTTTAATGATATGTGTCATGTTTTAAACATAATGAAACACCAAAATAAAAGAGTATGTCTAGTAAGAAAATTTTCAAGTGTGAAAATTTATAAAATTGTCCTAAATCAACCATCTACACCCTAAACACTAAATAATGAACCCTAAATTATGATCCATTCGGGCCGGGTGAATCATGAATCACTTGAGCCGAGTGAACCATAAACTACTCAATATTGTCTTACCTTCACCAATTACAAAATTTGGTTGTAAATTAAAGTTTTTTCATGTATGAAATTTTTTATACTAGACTTTGTCAAAATAAAATATGTGATCTATATATAGCGTTTCAATTATCTTTAGGGCTCGACTATTTACACTCATAAAATTACACTACACAATCATTTTATATTTCAAGTATATAACTAAAAAGATATAATACTTGACTCTGTAAAGTAGGTTTTGTTATAGATTATTAAGTACTTGCAAGTAGTTTTTAAATAGGTAAATATTGACGATTGGCATAAAGCCGCATAACTTTCATATGAGTGAACGTTGTTCTTGGATGTTAACTATAAATGAGTTATAAATTAGTTTTTATCATTATTATATTTCTATTCCACATTTCTTTCACTTTTATTCTACTCTTAATGTCAAGATAAATTATTATACATGACAATATTGGTTTGATATATAATGAAATACTTAATAATGAGAACTAAACCGTACTCCCTCCACCCCAAATCGCAATTGAACATTTGTCAAAAATGTTTCGTCCCAAACTCAATTGAACATTTCTATAAATGATAATAAAACAATGTTTTCCCTTTTATCTATACTCCTCAAAGGCTCAAACACCTCAACATTATAACCAATGTCATTACTTTAATATTAAAGTCAATTTTATTTCATTAAATATATACAAATGCCACCACTTTATCATTTAGTCTCTATAAAAAATAACTTTATCTTTTTAATAATTAAAAAAATATAAAATTTGAGTGTACAGTAAATGTTTAATGAATAATGGGACGGAGGAAGTATCACAATACAACTTCACATTTTGAGATGAAAAAGAATGAATTTTTTTATGTGACCCAGTATAGAATCAGACAGATTTAAAATAAATACAAATTAAATGTTTCTTATCCACAAATTCATTTATTATTTTTACTTTTGCGTAATAAGAATTTGGAATTCATCCTGTCAATATATATATATATATTTGGAATTAACTAAAGTGAAACAGTAAAAAGATAATTTTCAAATTTAATCTCTTCTCATTATATTTATTTGCATTCTTTTGATACAATCAACATTTATTACAATCAGATCTTTAAAACGTAATTAAAGAAGATTATTTTTTTTAAAAAAAGTATAATTAAGTAAGCAACATGATTGTTGTTATATAAAATGAAACACCATTTGAATTAGAGAAATCTTACTAATATATGGAGTGAAATCTTATAACTAACCAATTTTATATGTTTAAATAGCAAAATGTATGAATTTAGGTCATGTAATTAACATATAAGTAGTATTTATTTTGCATAATAGTAGTTGCCATTTGTTTTTGTAGATTATTAAATGTTTGTGAGTTATTTTGAGGTAAGTATATATCAATGAGTGGTATAAAGTCACGTACATTTTGTCTGAGTGACCATTTACGTGGTTGAAAATCAACCATGAACGATTTATAAGTTAGCTTTTATCATTATTTTTATATATTTTTCACTTTAATTATATTTAGAAACTGGTTATTAAGACATTGTTTTGATATAAATAATAATGAGAATTAAATCATATCACCGTGCGACTTCACATTTTGAGATAAAAAAAATGAATGATAATTTTGATTAGACACGATATAGTATCGGCAAGTTTAAGATAAATTCACAATAAATATATCTTATCCACAAATCCTATTTGAATTTTACTTTTGAATTTGCACTTGTCTCACATGAAAAGTATCACAAGATAGTGTCTCGAATTCAGTGTTTTCATAACCGAACCGGTGATCAAACCGGTCTAGGCATCGGTTGCCGGTCCAACCGGTTGGACCGGTTCAACCGACGGTTCAACCGTTAAATTGATTTATGCATATTTCTTTTATATTTTGTATGTTACATTAAAAAATAAATATTTATTCATAAAATATTAAAATTATACTAATTTATAACTTATAAATCTTATATTAAAATAAATACAATAGAGTTTGGAGACCAAAGATGATGGCGTTGTGGATTAATTCCACACAATATGTGACGACGATAAAGAGATTAAATGAAATTACTGACTTGTGAATGAATTTATTTGAGAGAAAATGATATTGAGATAAAAACAATAACATTATATAGAGATATTTAGAAAAAAATAATAAAAAAATAAAAAAAGTGATTTAATAAATAATAAAAATAATAAAATTGAATTAACCGTTTTTAAGGAGTAATTGGACCGGCGACATGAGCGGTTCACGGTTCGACCGGTTCAACCGGGCGGTTCAACCGGTTTTTGAAAACACTGCTCGAATTTAATTTATTGTCATTATATTTATTTGCATTCTTTTTGTAAGGTAAACATAATTATTACAATTTGATCTTTAAAAGTAAAAGAGGATTAATTTATTTGACAAAAAATATAATTTGGTAAGCAACATGATTGTTCTTATATAAATTAAATATAATTTAATTAAAGCCTAATTAATACAATAAAATCTCTATAAATTAATATTTTTGGGGTCGAAATTTTTTATTATTTTAAGGAGGTATTAACTTATTTATAAATTAATAATTTTTTATTTTAAAAAGTGTATTTCCTGTACTATGAATAAAATTTATTTTCATAAAAGTAAATATATTTAAACTAATATATGTATTATATTCATTGAACTAATATAATAAATATTCATCATACATAATGTATATAATATGTAGTGCGCATTGTGTCTTGATAATCAAATACATAACTACAAATAAACTTCAACATACAAAGTTAATATAATTCACTTGCAATCATGTGTTCATATGCAATAACATAAAAGAGTTAAATGTGTTCAATATATATGAATATTTTGATATAGTTTGAGAACACAACATCATAAGTCAGAACTATTAGATATAATAAGAAAAGTTATAGTGAGCTCGAAGTAGATTTGAATTTTAACAAAAAGCAATTAACAATATATTCTTATTTACTAAATTACCTTAGTTATTTTTTGTAATTTGAAGAAATTATTAATTTATAATATTGATGGAGCCACTGATTTATATAGGGATTTTCAAAAATTATTATCTTATTATCTAGTCGAAATTTGTAAATTTTTTAACTGGCCCAAGTCGGGATCAGATAAAATTATTATTTTAAAGAGTTTATTACTTTATAGATATATAAAGTTTATAAATATCTCCTACAACTAACAAATAATATATGCTTAAATAGTAAAATGTATGAATAGGTGTCATGTAATTAGAATATGGTTATTTTGCATTAGAGCAATTGTCGATTTTTTGTAAATTATTAAGTGTTTACACGTTGTTTTTAAATAGGTAAATTATTGATGAGTGGCATAAAGCTGCATAATATTTGTCTTGTTGACAGTTTATACGGTTGCAAATTAACTATAAAAGAATTATTATAAAATAGCTTTCTTATTATTAGTTTTCTATTTTATATTTCTTTCACTTAAATTCGAAATAGAATTGATCGTTAAGACACAGTTTTATGAAGGCTTAATTGCAAAAAAAATCACGATCTTTTAAAAAATTACAATTTAATTTCAACTTTTGAATTTTTTTAAATAAAACTCAATTTTAACAATTTGTTGCAAATAGAACTCACGAGTAGTACATCTCCTGCCCATAAATAACGTGACATTCTAGATGGAAAAAATTTACCATCTCATCATTTACCTGGCCAAAATGACGACATTGACACCTGATCGATCAAGCATTCTATAATTGTTAACATCCTAAACTCAAATAGAATTTCCTAATTTTCTCTTGAGCCCTAAAATGAAATTCCTCCCAAACTGAAATCGCAGTCCTCTGAAATCCCATCTTGTTCAACCTATCTGATATCGTTTACTGAAGTAATTCGTACATGTTGAGCGGATACCGTTATTCGCCCAATTTACCATCTTCTTTCTATAACAGTGTTGCTCTTAAGCTTTGTGGTCATGATTTTGAGGCTACCTGATTTTACGTCCGTGTCTAATGAGAATCTAATTAGAAGGTTTTGTTGGTGTCTTTTAGGTCATTTATGGGTAGGACGTCTTCTGCCCCGACTGCCCGTGAGCTCGATTTGCAAAAGATTGTTAAAGTTGAATTTTATTTCCCAAAATTCAAAGGTGGGATTAAATTGCAATTTTTGAAAAGATCGTGATTTTTTCCGCAATTAAGCCTTTTATAAATGACAACATTGTGTTGATATAAAAAGATAATGATAATTGCGCTAAAAAAAATAATAATAATTGAACCATATCACGACTTGAGATGAAAAAAGAATTACAAATTTTGATGTGAGAGAGTACAATATCAAGTTTAAGATAAACACAAATTAAATACTATATGTTATCCATAAATCGTATTTGAGTTTCTACTTTTGACTACTCCCTCTGTCTCATATTATTTGACTTATTGAGAAGAGTTTTATCCAAAAATAATTATAATTTTGCACTAATTAGAAGAATTAAATGTCACACTCTAATTTTGCCCTTATTTTTACTTTTGTAATGACATGCATTAAATGACCATGCAAGAAAATATAAAAGAGTAAAAATGACACATTACAGATATAATTATTACTGCTGAGGAAAATTAAATAAATGGATTATTCCCGACCCTCTCTAGAAGTTCAGACTTTTAGATGAGACAGAATTCTCTCATGGTATCAGAGCTTAGGCTCGCCCAGATCCTAGGTTCGATTCTTGTGGATGCACTTCACCCATTTAAATTGTCTACTCGTTGGGTCTCCTCCCAAGAGAGCGGAGACAATGATTCGGCCTACGAGTGAGGGGGTTTGTTGAGGAAAATTAAATAAATATGGATTATTTCCGACCTTCTCTACAAATTCGGACTTTTAGATTAGACATAATTCTCTCAATTACTATCTAATAATTTTCTTGATTTGTGTAAAATCTTATTATATAAAAGGAGGATGCTCCTCACCAGCTTCTGACATGTGTCAATGTGTCTTTCACCAGCTTTTGACATGTGGCAATTGGAGTTTCATCTTTTTCTTCCATGTGTCTAGTACTTCTGACACGTAATTACTTTCTATCCTAATTCCTAACACCTTTCTTTTCTCCATGCCTGTTTTTCCATTACCGTCGCTCAATCTCCCCACTAAAAACTTGAATGCAATTTATTAATTAGCCCTTTCATCTTATCATCATAATCAAGTCATAAAGGAAGAAAAAATAAAGAGGAAAGAAATCGACGATGTCTACTGAGAGCGAAGGCGTCATCATGGCTATATTGTCTTTATTTTTTGTTAGGTAAGATATCTATGTATATCTGATATCTGCAAAGACATGCATCTAAACTTCTGTTTCTGCTTTTGTAAAGTAGAATGTTTCTCATCAAATGTTGTCATTTGTCACTCCTAATATATTGTCGTGTGTCACCCCTAATATGTTGGCAAGTGTCACTCTCCCCCACTTCGGGAGTCTATCTTCAATATATGTATATATTGGAAGCCCAATAGGTGTTCGGCCTACGGGTATAGAAATTTTCTGAAATTTAATTATATTAATTCTCAGTGTGGAATCACTCCCCTATCTAATTTTTCATGAAAATAATGAAAGATCGATTGAGAAATCCGGTAAGGAGATACAAAAGGAGTCTTTGGTGATTGTCCTTGCTCATGGGGTCGGTGCTCCTTCCTCTGATTGGATGATTAGGTGGGTATTTATCCCACTTCTCTCTATTCATGTATGTTTGTATCTTGCTGTGTTGTTTTTTTTTTCATGATCTTATCTCTTAATTGTGAATATAGTCTTTTTTGTGTTGGTTCATGTAAATTGTGTATTTTGCTTTAATGGAATTGAACTGGAGTTCTATTTTAATATCAACTCATCTTTCGTAAGTTTGGTTCATGATGGTAATAGAAATGAATATAACATAATTGGTGTGCTTAATGAAAATAAAAGATGTTCAATTCATCTAGTGGCGGACCCAAAATTTTATAATTGGGGGTACGGTCAATAATTTATAAAAAAATATATCATATCTTTAAAATGTACACAATCCAATTATACATGCAAATAAATAAGTTATTGTAGTGCAAATAAATAAGGTATTGCATTAAGTTGAAATAAAATTACAATTAAAACTTATAAGTGGCACGAACCTTCATTTTTTGGAAGCAAATTTATGACATTGTCATCTATAATTAGTAAGACACACATGACTGTACAATCTTATAATAAATGATCATATTCATAATTTCTGTCCAAATAAAAGAATTACGAAAAGAGAAAAATGTAGAGAAGGACCAATACTTAAGCATTAGTTATCATAATATCAGGCAAAGACTAAACAACTAATCATTGGAGAAAAAGAAAAAAACTAACTTTAGGCTCAGCCCAATTAAACAAACAAACAAAAATTAGCCAATAATATTAATGTCCAACCCAATTAGAACAAATAAACAAAATTCAGGTCCAGTAATATTAATATGTCCAACCCAAATATATTTTACCCCTTCGAAAATTCAGGAACAAATAAACAAATATCAAGTCCAGTAATATTAAGCCCAAATATATTTTACCCCTTCGTCTTCGTGTTGAGTGACAGAACCGCCATTGAAGAAGTTAGAAAGCTTCGGGACACTTCCAGTCTCTACTAATTCAGTGAGAATGCAGTCATTTATTGCGAGAACTATTGAAAATTCATATTATAACTAAAAAAAGTATAATATATACTATAAAAAAAAAAAAATTGGGGGTACAGTTGTATCCCCTTGTACCCCTCTGGGTCCACCACTGAATTCACCTTTATTATACTTCATAATTCGTTATTTGATCATTTCTATTATCAATCCCATCGAAAAATTTAAACCAAGAGCCCCAGTTACTTGAGAATTTTGTAAATTGTTTGTGTACAACTCGCTGGCTCCGAGCATATTTACGTTAAGCATTACTGAAATCACAGTTTTGTACTTCTGAAGTTTGCAAATTTTTCGTAGTGGCAGTAGCTCTGAGGTGTGTAAATAAATTATGTTCAGGTTTGGATGTTAGATAATGATATATATATATATTGTGTAGGTCTGGTGTGAAAATTTTAATGTATGAAAAACTATAAAATCACTCTAAATCATGATTTATTCGGGTCGGGTGAATCATCTATACACTAAACACTAGATAATGAATCTTAAATTATGACCTATTGGGGTCTGATGAACCATGAATCACTCGACTTTGTCTTACCTTTACCGTATATAAAATTTATTTGTAAATAAAAGTTTTTTCATATATGCAAATTTTCATACTAGACTTTGTATATATATATATATATATTTGTTTGGAAAGACTAGATGCATATTGCATATTGTCAAAACTCGAGTGACTTTCAAAATTTTAAGTGAGAAGTTTCGGATAATTTTACAGCTTGAAAGATGCTTTCATACTTTATACTGATGGAAATGCATGCTAGCCAAGGCACTAAGTGCTATTCAAGTAATGACCTTCGACTATTCTTGCATTTACTAATGTACTTATACTACTTTATACCTTAAGAAGGTGTTCCTGTTTTACTACACAGAGTAAGCTCATGAAACACTAATATTAGGACAACCATCGAGTTTAAGTTTCACAATTATTAGTTTTAAAGACATTGGATTGCATTTTCAGCCTATGATCAAAGAGCTCATTGATTATTTCAATTGAACTGTTGCAGATATTGTTGGAGGAAAGAAAAGAGTATGTCTAGTGTGAAAATTTTCACGTATGAAAATCTATAAAATTGTCTTAAATTAACCATCTACCCCCTAAACACTAAATAATGAACCCTAAATTATGACTTATTCGGGTCGGGTGAATCATGAATCACTTGGGCCGAGTAAAACATGAACCACTCAATTTTGTTTTACTTTCACCGATTACAGAATTTAGTTGTAAATTAAAGTTTTTTCATGTATGAAAATTTTCATACTAGACTTTGTCGAAAGAAAAAGGTTCTTCCATAGGCCGAAAAATTGGTAGACTTGCACTGTGAAATTGTCAGAAAGACCATGGCTAATTATCGTGGGTATCCTCTGCAACTTAAACAACGACTTCAAATGAGGTTATAAGAATTTTCCCTTTTTTTTTTTTTGTAAACTTTTGTCTGTTTTTGTTTGTGCACTCTTAGATCCTGTTTATTTCATTTTTATTTTCATTGTTAGAATATATTTGATCACTATTTTTGTTTGTTGGTTAGTATATATTTAGAAATTGTAGTCGATTGTGAAAAAGGAGAGATTTTTTTTTTCTTATATATATACCTTCATATTCGATGTTTTGACCGACATATATAGGAAAATAAATTGAATATGCTCCTTGAGATTTTTATTGTTTCTAAATTGTAGAGGCTTGATAAAGGCAATAATAATTTATTTGGTGATTTCCTTGTGCGAAATTTTTCGTTTCTTACCTATCTAAATTATAAAGAGAGAAAGCGCAAAATACAAATCACATTATTAATGATTCACCTTCTCATCTCTTGAATAGGGTTTGATATTATTTTTTTGGGAGATGTGGAGCCTTCTCTGCAATTACTGATTGGATGGATCGAAATCATAAAAATGCTCAGATTGGATTTCAGTCTTGGAGGCTACAACATTATTAATGGTGTTCGCTTGGATTTTTACTTATGTAAGTTCTAGCCTTATCAGTTTGAAGCCCCACGTATGTCAATGTAAGATCCACTTAAACTAATTTTGAGGAGTGTACATTTTATCTATGTTCTATTGTTTATGTTAATCTTATTGTGATAATCAATCAAGAACTTTGTCCAAGGCTAGAAAGGTTGATGTCTGAAGATGTGAGGGATATATTGTTTTAAGTTTAAGGGCACTGTTATCTTTGTATTAAACATTGACTTGATTGCTTCTCTAATTACATTTGTTGATAATTTGTTTATGTTGGAGTGGTTTTACATTGTGGTATGAGTTATTATGCCTTTTGATTGATTTTGAAATTATGAAGTTGTATATAATAATGTGGTACGTAGTTAATATAAAATGAGATTTACCTGTAACATTGTAATGTAGATTGTGCAGGACTACATATGCCTCATCTGTTCTAATTTACAAAATTTATCAACAAAATTATTTGACGGTAAATTTATTTAATGTTTCCAGCTTACTAACTCTGAATGATGGTCTTGATGTGGTGAAGTAATGCATAATTTCAGATGGAGTTACAACTACTGAACACCTTTTTCTTTATTCAGGTTGCCAAGTGCTGGAGTGGTTAGAAAATAATTCTCGCATGGTGAAAGGTGCAATAGTGATTGGTCAAGAAAATGAAGCACTGGCTGCTATCTTGCTACCATTAAAAAATATATGTTTTGGTAATCTTGCATTTACAATTTTTTTTCTGATAGATAGATGAATTTATTTGTGTGTTTTAAACTACTTTTTTCTATATGTTTTGAACTTTTTATGCGAGAAAGAATTATCATTTAGTGGTCCTATGTCATCTCTATTCTTTGATTTCTTAATATTTTTTTCTAATAAAGAAACAGAGACCAACTTATCAACGCAATGTACATTGTATACAATCCTCAAATTTGCTATTTCCAAGACAAAGTGAACTAGAGGAAGCAAGAACATTTGCCATCAAAGTGTCAATGCAGCTGAAGAAGATGATCTGTATAATTAGGTTGAAATTGTATATTAATGGTTCCTAAGTTCAGACTTTGTTCCCAAGTGATCAATTTAAATTTTAAATATAGTTTTTAATAATGACTTGGAATTGTTTTATGATATTAACCTGGTTGAATATATGGAATTAGGGCATTTGGATATCCAAATTAACAGAGAGATAGTACGTTTATGTCTAAAAAAAAATTAAACACCCACTATTATTTGTGTTCGCCTACGAAGAGAGAACACATGTATTTTTTAATTATGTCATATATTCATGATTAGCAGGTATCATAGTCACTTGATCTCAAAAGGATGAAAAAATTATAATCATCACTCTAATGGAAAGACTTCATTTTACACGTGAGTGTATATAAATATTGTATATGATAATTTCTTATACATTTTTTAAGATGTTAGACCTTGACAACACGTAGCTAAAGAAAACACGAATTATGTTTCTATGTTTGCATGTATTCACTATTATTTTAAATAATTAACTTTTAATTTTTTTTTACTAATATGCCCGTGCAATATAACCTAGTGTTGCAAGTCGTATTACGTGGAAATATGATGTGGCGTTTATATGCGACAACTTACAAACAAAATTACAACTTGTACGACATTAAATTAAATAATCAGGAATTGTTGACCCAGTTCGTCATAAATGACTACCTCTGGGGGCATACCAAGCCAGAATTATGTTATTAATGACTTGGCCGTTTTGTGTCGAGCACAATTTACTATTGTTGAATACAATGGTTATTTGGGAGGATGAGACAATACTAAGGTCATTTCAGGGAATTTCTTGTGAACCTTTCTATTGCTCTTTTTGGACCTATTTATAGCACTTTGGATGAGCTGGTGGTGTCCTGACTAGCTCGAGCTGGCGATTTCGTACCATGCAAGAACTTATGTGGGACTGCCACGTTTTCTAGCTTACCCCCCAGATCGACATATGTCCTGTTTAAGAAGTATACTACTTGTCACCTCTTTTAGGGTGAACCGACCGGGTGGTTGTCTACGTGCTCGCCATCGCGTGGTCATTTCTGACAAACCCTTTTGCTCGCCTAGGGAGTCGTATCCCACATATGCTCGCCCTAAAGGGGCGAGCATGTTTCCCTCCATTGTCTATCTTGCTCGTTCACTTGTGCTCGTCTCTATCTACATTACATGGCTTCAGGATGATTCGGGACGAGCACACCGATTGTTTCTTGTGCTCGCTGAATGGGCGAGCACGAGTAATAACATATGTGGCGACCATGTCCACCTGACACAAACCTGTTTGGCGGTCAAATGTAATGATTTTGACTTTTTGGTACACGTGTCCGTCTGACGAGTTATACTTAATATGGGGCCCAGTACCGAACACAACAATACCCCCCATTCGGGTCGCTTTGTCTTCTTCAAAGGGGCCCGGATGTATGAAACCAAAGGCGGGAAATTTCAGAAATTGTCTCGATTCCCGTGGGGTGTGTTTCGAGGTTAATCTTCTCTTTAGTTGAATTTGAAGAGTTGTGACTGACACGAAGTACAATGTCTGTGTAATCATTTGCCTTTCGGATTTTCAAAATCCAAAATATCTTTGAAACCTATATATAAGCGGACCCGGCCGCTTTATTTCTTCTTGCTTCTTTCATTCACCACTTTGATTTACCTTCTCTCTAAGATTTCCGGTGAGATCTACCTTGACTAACATCCGATTTTCTCAGGTAATTCATTCGAATCTTTTCCAACCCTCATTATGTCTTCTTGTTCGGTATCCCTCGATTCTTCACTCGACTCCGATGGGTCGGATCATGGCGGGTTGGCTTTTTCTTCCTGTCGCCCAAGTGCTCGGGGCGGATCTAATTTTTCAAGGGTATCTCGTTGGAGTATTCGGCAACCATTCATCGTACTTTCCTCTGATTCAGAAGAGGCTATTAATGAATTGGATCAAGAATTAGCCCAACCAACCTTTTTAGAAGAATATGATGATGAGGCTCCCCAATCACAGAGATCAGTTGGGACAGCAAGTGATCCCGATATCCCCATTGGCCGACTCATCAGTCCAATCTTTGATGATTATAGTGCTCGCTATAACTTTGAATGGCCCGAGCAACCACACCGTGTTGGGGTTGAAAACGATTTTCCCGCGAGCGATATTTCTAGTGTGATCAATAGGGACATGCTCGATCAATTATACCGGAATTATAAAACTCCGAAGGATGTGTTTTTCTGGGTGCCTGGCCCTGACGAACGAGCTGATTAGCCTCCCGCAGGATGTGTGGCTGTTAATGTGGACATCATGGAGGCGGGCCTTCGGTTTCCTCTCCGTCCAGCTATTACACGTTTGCTCATTGAATGGAACATCACCATCACACAGCTGATGCCAAATGGTTGGCATATGATTATGAGCCTTCTGACTCTGTTCGGCAAAACAAGACCCGTGTACTTCCCTACGGCTTCTGAACTTACCCATTTGGTTCACTTAACCCGACCCAGAGGCGAGCATGGGTGGGTGTATATGCAGGCGAATTCCAAAAGTAAAATCGTTGAGGACGTGCCGAACAAGATCAAAGATTGGAAGAATAAGTTCTGGTTTGTTGGGGGTGACTGGAGGAGCCCGGCTTCAGGAAGTGAACCTAGTGCTCCTAGATATCCCCACGGATTTTGGAATTTGTCGGAGTAAGAATCTTAGTCTTTTTCTCGACTCGGTGAACTGATTTTAACTTTTTCCTTCTGTTTCAGGGATCCCAGCTGCTACTGATAGGGATACACAAGACGGATTTTTCAGCAGTATCTGGCAAATTGAGGTTAAGAATCGTTCGGAGCGTTCGGTGAAGACCTTGAACCACGCAGAGCAAAGAAGATTAGGTGGTTTGTACGTGCCTCCTCACCATCTCATTGCTCTCAATCCTGCTGGTAAATTTCATCTTCTTATGTTATCTAATTGCTTTCTTAATCATGGCTTTTGATGAATTATATTACTTCTTGTCAGCTCTTCTTGTTGTTACCATCGCTGTTAGGACGGTCGAGCATACTGAAATGGCTCGAACCAAGAGACCCCAAGAGCTAGCCCGAATCCAAGCCGAGAGAGATGCCCAATGAGCCAACCGAGGGGAGGCGAGCAGACTGAGAAAGGCGAGCCGACCTGCCGAGCCCGAATCGGGCGAGTTGAGCCGGCAGAAAAGAACAAGTCGTCCTGCCGAAGAGCATGGATCGAGTGACCAGGCTTCCTCACCAAAGAGATCTAAAGGGCTGCCTGTCGATCAAAATTTGGTAGCTCCATCGAGCACTGATATTACTATAGAGGCGACCCCTATTGCTGAAACGACCAGAATAACTGCTTCGGTGGTCGGCTCGATCACACACATCGCTGAAATGGAGGCCGACATATCTACTCCACCTCCTGCAGGACCCCGAACCTGCACTCCTTCAAGCTCCCAGCTCCGTTCTCCCGAGGACAAGTCATTTATGGGATGGGACCCTGCTCGGGTGAACATGTATATTTGTTCGCCTGTTGGAGTGTCTCTTTGCTCCATCCATTTTGGTCGCGTAACATACCTAATCATTTCTACAACTTGTAGGTTGAACAGATTATCGCCTCTGATGCCAGAATTGAAGGACTATTACTGCTCTCCTACAGTTCGCAACATTCCTGGCCTTCCCGAGCACGTTCAGAAAGTGTGTGAAACTCCCATCCGAAGCATGGACTACCGAGCTCGAAGAGGCAACCAAGGGTCCAATGACTTTGGAAACCATGCGACTAGGCCTAGTGTGTCACGGCCAATCTCTGGTCCTTCTTGAGAAAGCTTATGCCGAGTTCGCCCAACTTCACACCCAACACTTGAAGCTTATCTTGAGTTTCCAAGAAAAAGTGGACGAGCTGACCAAGCCCAAGATGAAACAAAGTTGGCTCAAGAAAAAGTTCATCAGCCCAGACAGAGGCTCGCCTAGCTCAGGAAGATGCTCGCCAGGCCATAGAGGAGCTACGCCTTGCTCGGGAGGAGTTACATCGTGCTCGGGAGGAGCTACATTGTAACCGGAAAGAAGTGGCCAGCATTAGGAAGGTTCAGGACGAGCTAAACCTTGAGCTCCGAAAGCTCAAAACAAGCATCGAGGTCGTAGAATGCGAGAAAACTCTTTCCGCTCGGCAACTCCTCCTTCTTCTTCAAAGAGACCAACACTTATGCAGGTCTTGAAAACTCCAAAAAACGCACAATCGAGGAGTATGTTGATTCGATTTCCAAATTTTCTTATATATGTGCGTTTGCGGATGCTCTCCGTTCTGCGAGAAAACCCTTTCTACCGATCAAATCACTCCACTCAAAGCCCATCTCGAGAAGTATCTGGCCGACAATCCCCCGATCGCAATCTTCCAATTGCCGATTTAAGTGACCTATGCAACTTCTCCAACCTCCCCGATGGGATCGAGATTGATGACCCTATCATGGATGAGGAAGATGGTCCGGGTGAGGAAGTTGAGGGTTATGCCGACCAACCTTACCGAGTCGAAAGCGAGGTTGATCAAAAAAGCTTGAGAAGCAGAGTGGTCCACCTGGTGGCGAGCGGAGTGTACTAGCCAGCGAGCCCACTATCCAAGATGGTGCTGAGGGAGATGCTCCCGAAGAAACTGAGCAGTCGAGGCAAGATGTGCTCGACCCGTCTCTTCCGCCAACCCCAAACAATGAATTTTTTCCTTAGCTTTTCTTCTGTGTAATTTTTGTCTTCTTCTTCTGAACAACTTACTGTTTTTGTTGCACTTGCTACCTGAACAATTTCTTCATGTTGACTATGAATGGCTGGTTTTGCCATTTTATGGATTTTGTTTGTTTGGTTCTCTAATTTATGCCCTTTGTCTTTTGTTGATGTTCTAACATGGTAAATGCCTAAGTTCTTTCCTGACTTGTCTGGTTTTTTTGATTGTCTTATTTTGATGCAATCAGATTAGTCGCCTTATTTAGCTGCAATCAGATTGGTTAACTTATGTGTAACCCCCTTTTTCTTTCGTGATCGTCTTATGTTAGCTGCAATCACTATTATGCTCGGGCCGTCTTATTTAGAAGCGACCCCGTACCCATTGCTCGCTTTGTTGCGGGCATCTGTAAGTACGATTTGTTTCATCAGGTGAACCTTAGGTTCTGCTCGTTCATCTTTGTTCGGGTCGTCCGGCTTAGGTGCGACCATTAATAGGCTTTAACTAGAAAAATTTAACAAACAAAAATGCTTTGCAACACGTTGCTATAATATTATAACTTTTTACATTTGGAAAAGACTATCTCAATTACACATAGCTATAAATTTCAGACTATTGTTTTGTTCGATTCAAAACCTTGGTCTTGAGTTGGGACGAACATGAGCTACTGACATCTAGTCCGAGCTCGTTGTGTAGAGACGCTCGGGAGAAGTCCATCTCTTCATCTCGCCATGAGCTGCCGACATCTCGTCCGAGCTTCTGATGTTGACAAGTTTGAGGCGGGTCAGCTCTTTGTTCCCACTTCTTCAAACAACATGCTCAGGAGCAGCAACAACATCAGGGTTTGTCCCTCCTGAACAAGTTGTGATTATGCGAGCTGTTGTCGTCATGAGCATATGGCGAAAAATCCTGCTCGCCTATACCTGGTGCGGGCATACGCCTCTGCTCGCACCATTCTATCCCCGTCCGTGCATCCGATTACTTGTTTGGGCCATACGCGGATGCCTGAGCATCAGCGTCCGCGCATCGCCTCGTGCGTGTGCCTCGACATCCCACCCCCACGGTGGAGATTTTTGGGATGCGATGGGGACTAGTGCTTTACTACTGCATAAGCAGTAAAAATGTGATGTGGCAACCATAACTTTGTCAAGCTATTCATTCTTGACATGAACACCCAGGCGTGCTCGCAGAGTAAGCTTTCAGCCCCGAAAAGAATACTTCTCCCGATTTGAATTGGCTTTTCCAAATCGAGACCAAAGTACTCCGCTTCGCGGCTGGGATGCTAGGTTTCCAGCTCGTGCAAGAGCAAACGCCAAAGCATCTAACCGAGTTAACGTGGGAACTACTGACTTCGACGTTGTGAATTACGTCTGGAGGCATAACAAACCAGCCAACTCCATCGAAAGTTGTTTCCCTCAACATATCATAGAAAAATTTTTCTTCTAATTTTTCTCTCTCTTTCAATGTCTTTTTCTGGCTCTTGACAGACCTATTTATACAAACATACCTAGCATGTGTTGGCATAGCAAGTTGGTGCTGGCCCCATCAACTTACAACCTCCAGTTGACACCTGTTTCGGCTATTGCCACTTCTGATTAAGAAAATTACACGTACCCCACTTGGTTGCCACTCATTTTTACCATGAACCGACACGTAATCTCTACCTTGATAAAGATAAAGATGAAAAACATTTTGTCGATAATATTCAGCTCTCCATGTCCGGTACCTCTTGTTCGGCTTTTCTTGATAGTTGTGCTCGTCCCAAGCGAGCATTCGCGATTGGCCGCTTAGTTTGTCTTTGATCGCAAACGAACACAAGCTCACACTCTAGCTTCTTACTGATAATATTTTTTCAAATTTGATGTGTTCCACGAATAGGACAATGGAGCTCCATTCAAATCTTCCAAATCATATGCCCCATTCGATAAACGCTCCGACACCCGGAATGGTCCTTCCTAGGTTCGGCCGAACACACCACCTGACACCCCCGTTGTTCGCCTTAAAATGAGCTCATCGACATTAAACCTGCGAGTACGAACCTTAGAATTATAAAATTTCTCCGACCTTTGCTTGTATATAGCATTCTTGAAATCGGCCTCTAATCGCCTTTCCTCCAATAGATCCGTACTTAAAGCAAGTGCCTGATCGTTGGTGTGTTCGCCGAAGCACATAGTCCGTTGGCTCGGAATTTCCACCTCCGCTGGGATAACAGCCTCCGTTCCGAATGCCATGGCAAAGGGGGTTTCTGTCGTTGATGTTCTGAAGGTAGTACGATATGCCCATAAGATTTCTGGCAACTCTTCAGCCCATCCTCCCCCCTTGGAATTATCAAGTTTAACCTTGAGGGTATGCTTGATGATTTTATTAATAGCTTCGACCTGTCCGTTAGACTGGGGATAATATGGAGTAGAATAGTGTTTCTTTATTCCCCAACGAGCACAATTTTGTCGAAACTCACTTCCATCGAACTCTTTCCATTATCCATTACTAATGACTGAGGAAGCCCAAACCGACAAATGATATTTTTCCAAACAAAATTCCACATTCTTTGTTCGGTGGCCTTTACGATGGCTTCAGCTTCTGCCCATTTGGTATAATAGTCAACAGCGACCACAACGAACTTCACCCCCGACGTGCCTGTAAGAAATGGGTCAATCAAGTCGATCCCCCACTTAGCAAATGGCCACGGGCTGTATACAGACACTAGTTCTTCTGGGGGGCTATGAATAAGTGGGGCATATATCTGACATTTATGACATGAGCGAGCATAAGCGAGTGAATCCTTTTTTAGTGTGGGCCAATAATATCCTTGCCTAACGATTTTGTACGCCAAAATCTGTCCTCCGGTATGATTCCCGCATATCCCCGCATGAATTTGCTCCAAAATTACATGACCTTCTCCGGGAGTAAGACATTTCAATAATGAAAGAGAAAAACTTTGTTTATACAAGCATCTATTCAAAATAGTGTACCGAGCAGCTTGTTATCTAAGGCGCGTAGCTTGGGCTTTACTTTCAGGGAGAACACCATCCCGAAGATAGTTTAAAATTGGGGTCATCCAAGTTTCTTGTGCTTCTGATGTCTGGGCGACCACAACTCTTGGAATTGATGGCAAACAGGTTGTGACGACCACATCGTCCGTCATGCTCGTCACTCCTTCTGCTGTTGCCAATCGAGCCAAAGCATCAACAAATGAGTTATCCAATCGAGGTAATTGCTCGATATAAACTTGTTGGAACTGCTCAAGAAGTTTCTTCGCTAGCTGCTGGTATTGTATCATCTGCTCGCCCCGGGCTTCGTACTCGCCCAGTACTTGGTATACAATTATCTGGCAATCGATGTATATCATCAATTTTTGGATTCCCATTGTCATAGCCATTTGTAAACCAGCGATCAAAGCTTCGTATTCTGCTTCATTGTTGGTGGCTGGGAAATCGAAACGAATAGTTGTCGTAAAAGTTTGCCGGGTTGGGCTGATGAGAACCAAACCTGCTCCCGCTCTCAAACTTGTGGACAAACCATCTACGTGCATATGCCATGGTTGACTGATACCTTTCTCGGGCAACTGTGGATATGTCAACTCAACCATGAAATCAGCCATTGCCTGACCCTTGGTTGTTGTACGCGGGGCAAACGTAATACCGAATTGGCCTAACTCCACTGCCCATTTGAGTAACCGGCCCGATGTATCCTGTCGGTGAAGAACTTGTCGTAATGGGAAAGTAGTTAGCACTTCGACGGAATGGTCGAAAAATATGGTCGCAACTTGCAAACACTCATAACGAGTGCATATGCCAGTTTCTCCAACGGGGGGTACCGGAGTTCGGCCTCCTTGAGTACTTAGCTTACATAATAAATAGGAAAATGCGTTGCTCCCTCAGCTCGAACAAGCACAACACTGATTGCATGTTCTGAAGCAGCTAGGTATAAGTAAAGTTGCTCGCCTGGAACTGGCTTGGACAACGTTTGAGTATTCACCAAATAGTGTTTTAATGACTCGAACGCACTTTGGCAATGTTCTGTCCACTAGAATCTCCCTTTCTTTAATGCATCGAAGAAAGGCTTACATTTATCTCCGGTTCGAGAGATAAACCGATTCACGGAAGCCAGACGTCCATTTAGCTTTTGAACTTCTTTTATATTTCTAGGTGCTTGCATGTCGAGCATAGTTTGAATCTTTGATGGGTTCGCCTCGATCCCTCGTTGGCTGACCATATGTCCGAGAAATTTTCCCGAATGAACAACAAAACTACATTTCTTCGGGTTCAACTTCATGTTATATGCGCGGAGGATATCAAACGTCTGTGATAGATGTGTGAGATGGTCTTCCTTGTGTTCGCTTTTGACTACAATGTCATCGATGTATACCTCAACCGTCCGTCCTATGTGTTCGTCGAACATCTTGTTCACCAGCCTTTGATATGTGGCTCCAGCATTCTTTACCCCAAAAGGCATACGTTTCCAACAATACATATTTTTCCCGTTGCAAAACGAAGTACTTTCTTGATCGTCGGGATGCATGGGAATTTGATGATACCCAGCAAATGCGTCCATAAAAGTCATTAGCTCATGTCCCGCAGTACTATCAACCAAGTAATCAATATGTGGTACAGGAAAATTATCTTTGGGACACGCCTTATTTAGATCAGTAAAATCGATGCATAACCTCCAAGTTACATTAGATTTTTGGATGAGCATAGGGTTTGCTAGCCATCTCGGGCATTTTACCTCCCGGATGAGCTTGTTGTTGAGCAGCTTTTGAACCTCGGTATCCAGAGCTGCGTACTTCTCCGGACCGAATTTTCTTCATTTCTGAATTATTGGGACTTGAGTTGGGTTGATGTTGAGGTGATGGCATGCATGCTTAGGATCAATGCCGACCATGTCCTCGTGTAACCAAGCAAACACATCCAAATTTGTTCGGAGATACGAGATTATTTCGGTTCGAAGTGGTTCCGGGAGTTCTGATCCAATGAAAATTTCTAACTCCAGCCTGAGTGGGTCGGCCATGACGGACTCCAGCTGCTCGACAAGTGTTGCTCGTCTTCTCTTTTGCTTCCACCTGGGATCTAAGTTTGATCCCTGATGTTCATCTTCGACCTCCATAGGGTCGAAACCTAAACGAGGTTCTAAATCCGGTAATTCGCGTTCTGTTTGTCCCTCGGGTGGGTCTATACACAATAGATCTGAAGCTTGTGTAATCGTCCCAGGTTCCATGCTCGCCTGATCAGGCTTGCTTTCTACCTGGAGGCGCTTTCCCAAGGGGTGTGTTACTTTGGGGTGATGTATTTGCCTGATGGTTTGCCTCTCCGACTTCCCTTGATTGTTATATCATGCCAATGATAGTTTACTTTTCTGGCATGCATGATAACAAGCAATCTCTAGCTTTTTTCTGATCGCCCTTAACATTGTCCGTTCCTTCAAGCGTTGAAAATTTGACACAATAGTAATAAGTTGAACATGCATCTTTGAATTCCTGAATAAACGGGCGACCTAGGAACCCGTTAAGTGGACGGAGCATTGATGATTATAAAATCTAGCATTCTAGTTCGTCGAATCTCCGGATTACTAGTCGATTCTAACTCGACTCCTAGCCTGATCATACCATATGGTCGGGTTATAGATTCCCCGAAACCCATAATGGTGTGATCACAAGGCTTGACATATCCGCTTAAATCACCGACTTGCTTCTCCATCAGTCATAAAGTGCTGATGAACAAAATGTTCCCATATGCCCCGGTGTCCACCAAGAGTCGATGTACCTTCAACCCCAAAAGTCGAGCACTAATGGTAAGGGAATCATTGTGGGGAGCTATGATACCGTCGAGATCGTCATTCGAAAATATGATTTGGTGAGATGGTGGTATATTGGCCGACGTGCTCGCCTCATTCACCTGATGTACGCTTTGCATGGCGCGTATCTCCATCTTTTTTCGTCTGTTCGACAATGTCGGGATCTGATTGCATCCACCCACTGGCCCAAAATTTGGGCGGATCATATTAATCTCTTGGCTCTCTCAACCTCTGTTTGTTTTAGGGGCTCATTTCTTTGGCAAATCCAGTTTCTTGCGAAACTCCTCTTGATCACTGTCAGATAGCTCATCCGCTTTACGTTTTTCCCTTTGGTTTTCCGACTTTTCACCTCGAGAATCTCTGCTCGCCAGTTTTTTGAGGAATTGAGTAAGGCGGTCTTCTTCATACAGTTTCCACAACTGACGAAGTAAATCACGACATTCATCGGTATTATGCCTGATATATTCGTGATACGAACAAAACTTAGAAGCATTAAGACGACTTCTATCTCTCGTGATTTTTTGGGGCTTTTCTAACATATCTCGATCTTTAATATGACTGTACACTGTTTCTGTTGAAACACCTAAAATACTACGGAGAAAATACGCCTCTGCTCCTTCTTAAAATGGTTTAAAAGATCCTGGAGGCTTATAACCCCCTTCACTTGTTGCTCTCTTACCAGCGACCACTCTTTTCGTTGCAACCTCCTGTCCTAAACTTGATTGGGCGAGCAGCTCTTGCATAGATATAATTTTGGCTGCTCGTTCTCGGAAGTCAGCATATATGTTCGGCCAATCTTGATGCATGGCCTTCCACATATCCGAATTCAATGTCAAACCACCCACCACGGTGAGGATTTTAGCATCCTCTTCGACAGGAGCTCCGTCGTTCAAGCATTTATCAAACCTCTCTACGTATGCTCTATCTAACTCGCCTTTTAGGTGGGAAAAATGCACCAATCGTTGTTTTGGAGTTGGCCGAGCACACATTGACGAGAAATGGGATTGGAACTTCTGTCCTAACTGTGTGAAGGAGGTGATTGAAGCAGCGGGCAGATTTGAAAACCATCTGTGTGCTCGGTCCCCCAATGTCATGGGAAATGTTCGACATTGAGTGGTATCAGTGGCGCCCATCGCTATCATATAGTCTGAAAACTTACTGAGATGGACATGCGGATCTGATTCAGCATCGAATGAAGGTATGGGTGGCCGATTTTTCGCCACCTTCTCCTGTATATCCGTTGTCATAATAGCGGGAGCAAGCGGCGAACATGGGATTGTGCCCGCTCGAGGGAGCCCTTCGTGGCAGCCAGATCGGCCTGCAAACTTTTTATGGCCTTCTGCATCTCTGCAAATCTCGCGGAACTTACTGAACCAGAACGGGGCTGGGTTCCATCGCAAAGACCATGTTGGTCATGCTCACGATGGGACAGTCCCCCCTTCCGTGTAAGCCCGGTGCAACCCAATCGATGATGGATGGATAGCTTAGTTGTAGTGGATTTTTCTGGAATATGCGGCCTTTCGCGGTGTGATCGATCATGAGGTACTGTATGGGGCATCGTGTTCACCCAATGTTCCTTTGCTGGATCCTGTAGCCTATGATCGCCAATCCGTTCTTTCGCCACCACCGTCAATCGTTCAAATGCTGACCATCTAGACCCTTGCGGTTGGTCGCCTGACAAGTTTTTTGCTTCCTTTTCCTCCCGCTTCTGGGCGACTTTCTTTTTTATCTGTTCACTGTCTAAAGTGTGTGAGCGTCGATCATCTTCCTCCTGGACTTTCAATTTAGCCAATTCTTTTTCATCTCTATATCTCTGTGTTCTCAACAAGAATGTGATCGCCTTCGTGGTAGCAGTAGGATCGTTGGCTATATCTTCGAGACTAATAGTCTCCACCGCCGGATTTTCTCGAGGTCGCGGTTGAACCTCCTCGTGAATATGCGGGCGACTTTGTCCTGATCTTTCTGTCTGAGTATTTCCTGAATGAGGCATTATATTTCTTTTTTCTGCCTGGTTTTTTGGAAAGTGTTTGGATTGGTTATGGGTGTGCTCGCTACCCTCCTTCTAGTGCGTCAATTGTTGCAAGTCGTATTATGTGGAAATATGATGTGGCGTTTATATGCAACAACTTACAAACAAAATTACAACTTGTACGACATTAAATTAAATAATCAGGAATTGTTGACCCAGTTCGTCATAAATGACTACCTCTGGGGGCATACCAAACCAGATTATGTTATTAATGACTTGGCCATTTTGTGTCGACCATGTCCACCTGGACACAAACCTGTTTGGCGGTCAAATGTAATGATTTTGACTTTTTGGTACACATATCCGTCTGACGAGTTATGGGGCCCAGTACCGAACACAACACCTAATATTCTTAAATGAGACTGCGGGAGTAATATGAATTTGGACTTGTCTCACTTGAAACAGTCTCACAATCTAATGTCTCAAATTTAATATTTGTCTTGTATTTATTTGCATTCTTTTGATATCCTCAACATAATTATTATAATTTGATCTTTAAGAGTAAAAGTGGATTATATTCGCTATCAAACGCTGCAGCCGAAAGGACACAGGGCACATGCATTTTTAATGCGTCCACGAGGCATTAGTGCTCCGACAGAGCAACGAGCTCAGTGATTGGCCAATAGGCCTACAACCCCTGCAGTGCCAAAAGTAGGTCTGCTGTCAGGGAGACCTCTTTCCCAAATACCTTGGTTTGTCCTATAACACGTGTAAGGCCACAATCTCATACCTAAAATGAAACGGTGAGATAGGCTCAAATAAACATGCTATAAACACTCTAAGTAAAACAATTTTTGGGTTGGTCTCCACATTCATACACTCTCAATATACAAGCAAAGAGTATATAAGAGAGGAATTCAAGGATTCCCCCAAAGTCTTGCCTTCATATTTACATTTCAAGCATGTATTATTTTTTTATATAATTGTTGGTTAGTTGGGTAAATATTAAAGATACATAACACTCCTAGAACCATGCCCAGCAAACTGAGTATCAACATCTTTAAAACAATAATTGAAAAACAAAATTGATAATTATTGTTATATAAATATAAACATAGTTTCAGTTAAAAATCTAACATCAGGCTAATCCTATAAATTTTAAAACCTGAGTTGATTATAAAATTCGGCCCCTTTATATATGAACTGAAAATTATACAAATTAACTGTATTTTATAATTTAAAAATTGAATAATAACTAATGATAACTTAATATAAAATGAAGGATTTGCAAATATTTTAGAATGTGTTGCAATATATTTTCTCATTTCACATTAATAGTTTGTCATTTTAGTTTTTCTTTCAATGAAAATAAAAGAGAGGAGAGAGAGTTTGTGAAGGAAAATGTATTTTTCATAATAAATTGATTTTTACGGTAAAATTAATAGAGAGAATTGCAAAAATATAGCAAAAATGATAATTATTTCGAAATAAAATTTATTTGGCCAGATTTTATACCAAGAAAATTAGGATAGATTTAATTATGTGTATGTCATATATTTAAAGAATTAAATTAAAATAGTTGTGGACTTGTGGTGCTTAAATTATTTATTTTGGATAAAACATGGACTCAAAAATAAATTAAAGATTTACAAAAGAAGACTTAAACTAAAATAGTTGTGGACTTGTGGTGCTTAAATTATTTATTTTGGATAAAGCATGAGCCCAAAAATATATTAAGGACTTGCAAAAATCGTGGGCTAAAAAATAAATTAAAAATTTATAAAAGGTGAGACTTAAACTAAAATTGTTGTGGACTTATGGTGCTTAAATTATTTATTTTTGGATAAAGCAAGGACTCAAACATAAATAAAACATTTGTTCGATGTAAAAAAAGCGAGGTGGGATTTTCCATTTTTTTTTTTTCCCCATGTGTTGTGTTTTGCTTACAAAATAGAATAAAGTATTTGTCATTTCCACTTGAACATTTCACAACATGTTAGTAATTTTACAAGTATAAATAAATAAATAAATATATATATATATATATAGAATTTTTCGACTACTCCGCGTGGCCCCTAAAATTGACAAATTTTTTCTCGGTTGGTTTCCAACTATGGTGAGATATTCGTCAATGGTTTAGCCTCATGAAAAATCTCTCTAAGCAAATATGGCATTTGTGCTTAGATCTGCCTAACATATTTGGATATTTAAATGACTTCAACTAAATTTGGCTTTTAATCATCAATAATAAAATGTATGAGATCGTGGATTTAAATATTAATTATATATATATATATACATATTATTTATTTATAAGATTAGTTAGCGTTTTATTGTAGATTATTAATTGTTTGCAACTCCCAAGGATTGACCATTAGATTACGGCGTGGTCAGGCGATTGGGACTTAGGTGTGAAATCATTTGTTTCATCTTTGAAATCCTTGTTCATCGGTGATTTCATCGCTGAAAATCCTTTGTTCATCGATCTCATTGAACCTTCACATCGAAATCGAAATCACTGCTCATCCGAACTTATTTACGTCTTTGATCGATCAATCAATTTTTCGATCTGGATCGGAACTCATCCTTCTCATCGATCTTATCGCTCTGCTGGCGTTGAAGTCTCGATCATCCCCCATGAGTTCCCCCAGATTTGTTCTCGATTTGTTATCGTCCTTAAAATAATAAGTTGATAATGTTTAAAAAAAAAATATCCCAAAATTAATTGTTTGCAATTAGTTAATTGCATAAAATTTGTCATTTCATATAACATGTTAGTAATTTTACAAGTATAAATAAATAAATATATTTATAAAAATTACAAAAATTGACAAATGTTGTTGGGATAACATATGTCGGGATCTACGGGATGACCTATGAAGTAAACACAAAATAAATTAAAAATTATTAATTTTATATATATATTTATATATATATATATATATATAATATATATATATAATCCAACAACAACATTGTAAATAATATTTCATGTAAAAAGATCTTAGAGGTCTCACGCTCGAATTTCTAGGAGTTTTTTTAGATAGTCGGTGCATACGATCTTAGCTCGGCTTGGAGGGCCCCCTTAGAGACGATCCCGAATTAGTCGTCGTTGATCAAGTATCTTAATAATTGTTTGCAAAAGTTAATTCTCAAATTCATTCCCAAGTCCTCGTGTTTATCAATTAAAGATGCCTTTTAAAAAATTACAATTAAATCTTTTGTTGGGATAAAGGTTCTATCGGGATGACCTGATAAACGAAATTTAAAAAAATTAACTAGCATGAAAATAAAATATTAATCCAACAACAACATTGTAATATTTCATGTAAAAGATCAAACATGCAAATTTCTAGGAGTTTAAACACTAGTTGGAGATGAAAAAAATTCATCCCCACCAAAAGTATATATTCCCAAGTCCTCGAATAACCCCGTGGAAGGTTCTCCGATGGTTTATAAAACAAGGAAAATAAAATATTTTGAGTCCAAATAGGAACACTAGTTGGAGATGAAAAATTCATTTCCAAATAGGGTTGAAAGATCTTTTCTTGATCAAGAAATCTTGAATATATCCAATTTATTCTTCTTTCCATGTGTATTTTTCCACAAAAATCTCACACCATATTTAATCCTAATTTTTGAAAAACAAGAAGCAAGATTTCAAGATTAGATCTTTCTTGAATTTATGAGATATTCTTGTATTCCAAGAATACATATCTTTTTCCATAAAAATTTTCCAAGAAAATCAAGAAAATCTTTCTTCCCTTTCTTATACATTATTTTCGAAAAAAAACAATTAAAGAAGCCAAGTGGGAGATTTTTTGAATTTATTGGATAATCTTGTATTCCAAGAATACATTATCTCCTTTCCATAAAATCTTTTCAAGAAAATTCTTCTCCCTCTTTTCTTTAATAATTTTCGAAAAAAAAAAATAGAGGAAATATTGGAACAATAATTTATTTTATTTTAAGCACCTTTTATTTATTGGACTATAATTTGGCTACTTGAGGGGCCTTTAGGAGAATTAAGATGGACCTTCCAATAGACTTCTGAATTCCAATATTGAGCCACAATATAATTCAACCCATTAATATTAATTAATACCACTATATAATTAATATTGCACTATCCAATCTTAACCCATATTACGGTAATATGACTCCCGATTATTATTTCTCGTGTTTAAGATTATTTAGTCAATTAATTAATTAAGCCACTGAAAAGCTTTATATTAATTAATATATTTATCCTTAGAGTAAGGACAACCCAACTTTATTATCCATTCCTAAAATTAATTAAAACTGCAAAGATTTGGTATGATAAAGGTTTAAGACCACCAAGGGGACCAATCAAGCAAGACTTTTGCAAGCACACGATTCTCTCAGATTAATTTAAAGAATCGTCGTTAATTAATATTATTGCCCAAGATATAGGGTATCGAAGTCGCAATGATTATCTTTCCATTTATAAGTCAAAACAATAACTACTAATCACACACAATCCTTATTAAGTGACAGAGATTAAGAAATCAACAACAACTGAGGTCTAACTCTTCATCCATTAAGTCAGTGCGAATGGGTTTATCCTCTCTGTAGGTCCGCTTCAGCGCATCGAATACACTAGTGTAATCTCTTGGTCAAGACAAGTCAATCTGAGTCTTACACATCTATTTCTACCAATAGATTGTTCGGATCTATCTAAGTTGTGAAACACGCACTCGTTTACAAGAAATTGTTAACGTGATCTTCTGTGATCTGTTATCATCACGTTAACTACAATGTAACGCGTGCTACGAACTGTTTGCAATAAATATATATAATATTCAATCATATTTAAAGCAACCGTAATAAACAATTTATTTCAATAAATAAGTGTTTAATACATAGGTTATACAAAATAAAAACATAATTTCACTTATAACTCAATGGATACATGAACTAATTAATTCTTGGAATTTAATACACCGATGACTTTTTCGGTGTTACTAATGTTGATGTGATAGTCGGAGCTACCCTGATTGCCACATAGATAGCACATAGATGTCACAACTGAAGAATAAATCATTTTTCGTTTTGTTTTTTAAAAGAAATTTTAAACGTTTTTAAATGACAACACACTGAAAAGTCAAAACAGTTTCTTTAAAAAATCAGAAACCAATTCATATTATTCTTTCCCCCAAATAAGTAGAACCCTAAATTGCGCTACATGTCACAACTCCAAATCGCTGTAAAGATGTAAATTTTTATTTGGTTTTATATACTAGTAGTTTCTCTCTATTTTTTGTTTCACGCACACAAAATGTCACTCAAATATCCTCAGTTTTTTTTGTGTGGGTTGAGGTGTTTCTGTGTCATTTCTAGACTCCAAGATAAGAGTCAAGTGATTTAGTTTGAGTTTTGGGCTGTTTTAGTTTTTTCATGGTTGGGTCATGTTGGATTTGGAGCACATTTTTAATTTAGTTGAGTTATTTGCTTAATTCTAGAAAGACAAATTTTTTTGTGCACTATTTGCACCAAATTAATTTGGTGCAATTTAATTTTAGGAGCTCTTTTTTTAATTTTTTTAAGTTTTAGTTTTTTTTCTTTTCAATTTCAGTTTACTTTTAACTTTAATTTCAGTTTTAGCTTTTTTTTTTTTTACCCGGGTTCAAACCCGGTCGGAGTAGTTCATGGTTCACCCGACCTGAATAAATCATGATTTATAGTTCATTATTTAGTGTTTAGGGTGTAGATGTTTCATCCAAATTGAAATTGAATTCAAGTCTTGTGAATTAAATCTTTCATGCAAATGGTCTTGTGAAAAATCACTCTTCTAGAAAAAGGGTTCCGTCAGTATTGGTTTGAGTTTGATTTAAAAACTTTGAATAATTTGATTTAAGTAATAAAAATATTTTATTTATCAAACGTGGCACCCAAGATAGCTTTGGGCCTTCGGCTGCCAACTTAACATTAGTAACACCGAAAAAGTTATCGATTTATCAAATTAAAAGATTTAATTAGTGTGTGCATCGAATTGTACATTTTTTAAAAGGCATATTGTAATTGATAAATATTCTAAGACTATGTTTACTTTGGGTTTTGTAAACCTAATTTTAGGTTTTAAAATTTTAAATCGGTTTTACTTCGAGATTTTATATATCAATTTTAAAAAACTACCCCTATCAACCTATAAATTTTAATCATTACAAAATCATCTAATCATTAAAATTTCTCTCAACAATAATATAATAATATAACATCATTCTCTTTTACACATTGATTTAATATAAAGCTCATTCAACAATAATATAATAATATAATATCACTTATTCTTACATTTTGATTTAACATAAAGTTAAATTTCTCCTTACTCAAAAATCCAAAAGAAACACACAATATTATTTATTAGGATTTAAAAAATATTAGATTTTAAAAAACCAAATTTTAAAAGTCACTTAAAAACCCAAAGTAAACATAGTCTAAAGGTCATACATTTTTATGTAATTAACCTTTTTTAAACAGATAATGATTGTGGAGTGGCATAAAATCGCATAAATTTTATCCGAGTGAACGTTTATGCGATTGTAAATTAACTATAAACGAATTATAAGTTAGTTTTTATTGTTATTAATTTTTATTTCATCTCTTTTTTCAATTTAATTATGTTTAGAAACTAGTCGTTAAGAACATTGTTTTGATATGAAATGATGATGAGAAGTAAACCATATAATCATAGTCACATTTTGAGATGAAAAAGAAATGACAAATTATGATGTGAGATCGTACAATACCACATGAATTAAAGAAGTTATGATGTGAGACTTTGCAATACCAAATGAATCTAAGATAAATACAAAATGGGATAATTGCTATGTAGTACACTTTTTCCCTGCTCTCTTACTCTCCACTACAATTTCACTATTCTTATTACAAACATTTCAAATATACCCTCATGCCAATTACTCCACCACACAAATGACGCATGCCAACTTTATTTTTCCAATCAAATAGCAAATCAACCAGTCATCTCTCTCTCTCTCTCTCTCTCTCTCTCTCAATTTTCATTTTCATAAGAAATTTATCTCTCTATTCTCTACTTCTCTCCATTTCTCTCTCGTTTGGAGAGAAAGAAAAACTGTTAAAAGTGAAGAAACAATTGAGGAGTTGAGGGGACATAATTTTCGGCAGTTGTGTGCATCTTGATGATGATGGCCGCCTACTGTGGTAGCGGTGACGGTCGCCTGGTGTTGAGGGGGCATAACTTCCGTTTTTGCAAGGCGTCCGCCTGGTGTGGTGGTGGTGGCGATTGCGTGGCCTCGTGGTGTTGGTGTTTTGGGGGCGATGACGGCGGTAGCGACAGTGGTAGTGGTGGCGATTTGTGGATTTAAAAGTAGAAGGGGCTACATTAAAAAAATCGATAGTTTGTTGGTGGTGGTGAGGAGGCGGCAGACGGGGTGGATCTGATCCGGATCTGGTTCGTGGGGTGGATCTGATCCAAATCTGGTTCGTGGTGGTGAGGTCTCAGGGAAGTCGGCGCCGCCGATGAGGATGGTGGTTGCGGAGTGGTTCTAAGGCGTGGTGGTGGTGGTGGATCTAAGGTGGTGGTGGTGGGTAATCATAATTCCTCGTAGATTTACCGGTCTATACTTTACCGATTAGGCTTTCCGGCGGCATGAAGGCATCAAATTATTTTTCTCCGGCGACATCTGCTTTTACCGATCTGTGTCTCTCGAGGGGCTTCTTAGGTTGGATTCAGGTAAATGGAGCCCCATTTTGTTTCTTTTGATTCGGAAAATTGCATTGCGTGATTCAGGAAGTGTGTATATTTTGTTTTTTGATGGAGGAATTGCATTGTGGATTTTTTGAAGGTCACCCCGGATGTGTTTACTGAGTTTTTTGGTCTTGCTCTGTTTTTTCTAGGTTTTCTATTTATTTATTTTTTTTGGTTTTTTGGTTTGTGTGTTTATTTTTTATGGATTTTTTTTTTTGGTTTGGAGAGTTAAGTGCTCCATCCAAAATCAACCCCGTTGCTCAGTAAGTTTTTCGGGATTTGTGTGTTAGATTCTGGATTTGTATATGTACAAATTCTATGTTTATATGCAATGTCTTATATAGGTATACAAAATATTTAATGTACATGCAATATTTTATGTTATATGCAATATATTTATGTTCTATGCAATGTATGTGTTATATATGCAACTTATTTTCAACAATGTATTTTCACAGCACTTATGCATTTTTATCTTGTACAATGCACTTTCTTAACCATACATTTTTTTTCCGATGATCAAGGCATTTTTTTTTATTACTTAACTAATTATTATTAAATTAAAGGAAGTAAATTAGAAGAATTATTTCAAATAAATTGAATAAAATAAAAAATAAAAATAGCAGTTTTTTTCTTTTGTTTGTTTTTCTTGGTTGAAAAATTAAATAATAAAAAAATCTGTTAATTAATTAATTATTATTATTATAACTGTAACCCACAAAAAAGAAAAAAAACAAGACAAGACAAGCTAAGACATAAAGTAATGACAAGATATTAAAAAAAGAGTTGAAAAGAAAAGTTTTATTCAGATTTTGATAAAAGCAAAAAGCAAACTCAAATCAAATTAGGGGCAAAATGGGTAAAATTTTGTAGCTAGTGGTTATAAATTTTTTGATTTGTAGCTCTTTGCAATTTTTGGTTTTCATTTGTAGTTAACCGTCATTGCCAATTAATTGTATATCCACAATTTTTTTTATTTTTACTTTTGAATAAGATTAATTTCCAACTCTAAAGGAGATATAGACAGCATTGTGAGCAACACATTTACTGAGATTCAAAGAATAAATCGAATTAAGGTTAGGAGTATCATTATTCAAAGGAGCATTTAAGAGAGAAGTGAAAATTTTTAAGACATAAGTTCAAATAGCTCCCTAATTGTCAATTTCTTCTCTATTGACTTGTAGGGCGCTAATCTTAGTTTTACACTTCCTTATATTGTTATAGTTATGAAAAAGCCCAAGTCGTGATCTCCATTTTTAAGCTAACCTTTAGTTGGTGTTGATACTTCACGATTGTTTAAAGATCATAATGAGCTTCCACTTCCCGATCATGCAAATTCTCCCACGTGTCTTTCTCAAGCCTATTAAATTGAATGGCTTGAAGCTTATCCGTAGCGGCGATGTTCTCCTTGTAGATGTTTTTTAAATGAGAGACATTCAAAAATTTTAGAGTGATTTTCAGTTTCTTTAGCTTATAAGCAAATAATGAGATAAGATTCTTATTCTCACTCTCACTCCACAAAGTTGTAGTAAGACTCTAGGACCATGCAATTGAGAAGATTAGCGTCTGAGTAGAATAAGGTGATGAACAGAGGTGTGTCTAGCCAACACCGACACACTAAACTTGCATCAAATATTAATGAAACCCTGGTTAGCAAGAATGCGATCCAAATGAGAATTTGTTGGAGTAGCTAAATGATCAAATTTTACCAAAGAATAACATGAACCTTAGTACTCTAGGTCTCTTTTTTTCTTTTTTTTTTTTCTTTTTTTTGATCAGCCAAAAATTTATTAAATACGATGAGTACAGGGGGTACTCAAACCTGTACACAATAGTATCACAAGAATTAAATCACTCAACCCTCCTATTCACATTGATTATGTCGCCTATGTCTACTGAATGTTAAGGGCATTGCCACAACAAACTAGATGATTCGAAAGCCAATCTACGAAGGTGCCCGAATTCATACCAGGAATTTTTGTAGTCAATCATGACCAACTTCTTTCCTTGATTTCGAGGATAATTTGACTCTAATCCAGCTTTTCATTCTCAAAAATCAATTTGTTTCTGCATCTCCATATCATCCATGCTGTTCCAATCCACAAAGCAGTCGCCATGCATTACCTTTTGCCCGAGTCGAGGATTGAGCAGTGTTGTTTGAAGTGTGTCTCTATCCTGTCTGCATTCCCGCCCGACCATTGCAGCCAATGATGTAACCCATCCCAAATTTGTGTACTAAATTGACATTTGAGAAAGAGATGTAGGATGTCTTCCTCGTGTGAGTTACAAAAAACACACATATTGGGGTCGTTACCATTATCGATATTCCTAATTAGTAAGTTGTCGAAGGTTGGTAGCCGAAGATGAAGGAGTTTCCATACGATCGCTTGGACCCTCCGAGGTGTATAACTCTTCCAAAGATAGTTGAAAGTCTTGGGTTCACGTTGCGCCTTTTCATTTGAGGTTGCGTCTTTGATAATAAATGCATACGCTGACTTTGTGCAATAAAGACCAGATTGGGAGTGAATCCATCTCCAATGATCCTATGCATCTTGACAAAGTTTGCATCTGCTAAGATAATTTAGAAGTTCGTTAACTTTGGACTCGTCCCCCCATTTCACACACCCTCGCTGTGTTGGGAATAAGTTGCACAGATCTATTCGGGGTGAATATTTAAATACAAATTTAATTCTTTAATTATTACTAGCATGAATTAATCCTATATTAATTCAAATAATAATCCAACAACATATCATGCATATAATAATTCACGTAAAACCTACGCATGCGGAATTCTACGAGTTTACGTGAACGTACCTCTCGGGATGACAGTGAATTCGGTTGGACGGACTAACCAAAAGGACTTCCCAAGTATTCCCTTAGCCCTTGCTCAACTATCCGGTGGAAGGACACTTATCGAACAATTAACAAAAAGGAAAAAATAAACTTTGTTGCACCACTTATGTGGATTTGCTAATTTTTCCAGCACATGGAATTGTGTCTTGGGAATGAAAGAATCATCCCCTATTTATAGGTGAGGAGTGGTCGATTTTTTCAGTGGAAAAACAATGTGGGAAAAGACTTTTCTTGATCACCAAGAAATCTTGAATATATCTCCTATATTCTTTTTCCCATAATTAAAATATTCCACAAAAATCCCACCTCCTCAAATTATGGAATTTTCGAAAATAATGATGTGCAAGATTCCAAGATTTGGATCTTCTTGAACTTATGAGATACTCTTGTATTTCAAGAAATACATATCTTCCATAATATCTTTTCAATAAAATCAAGAAAATCTTTCTTGCCCATTATATTTCCAAATTTTCGAAAATCTCTTATGAATAACCAAGTGGGAGATTTCTTGAATTTAATGAGATAATCTTGTATTCCAAGAATACATATCTTCATTCCATAACAAAATTCAAAGAAAATCTTTCTCCCAACTTATCCATAATTTTCGAAATTTTATAGGAAAAATAAGCAACAATATTTATTTTATTTTAATCACCTTTTTCAGTTATTGGACTATTTGTTGGGCTACTCAGGGGGCCTTTAGGAGAATTAAGATTGGACCTTCTAATGGACCTTGAATATCTAATATTGAGCCACAATATAATTCAAGTCCATAAATATTAATTAATCCCACTACATAATTAATATTGCACTATCCATCTTAACCCATATTACAGTCAATATGGCTCCCGGTCATTATTTCCCGTGTTTAAGATTATCTAGCCCATTAATTAATTCAAGCCACTGAAATAGCTTTCCGTTAATTAATATCTTTTGTCCTTGGTCAAGGAACGATTCAACATTATTATCCATATCGGAAACTAATTCCACTTGCAAGATTTGGTATGATAAAGCTTATGAACCTCCCAAGGGGGCAAATCAAACAAGCGTACTTGCACACGATTCTTCGTATTAAATCTTAGCAATCACATGTGACTAATAATATTGCCCAAGATAAAAAGTATTGAATCTCATTGATTCGCTACCCATGATAAGTCAAAGCAATAGTTACCAATCCCACGTGATCTTATTTAAGGGACGAAGGTTAAGAAATAACAAACCACTGAGGTCTAATTCTTCCTTGTTCAGTTCTGAAGAATTTATCCTCCTGTAGGTCCTATTCAGTGCATCAGTCATGCACTAGTGTAATCTCTTGGTCAAGACAAGCCAATCTGAGCCTTACACTTCAACCTTTCACGATGGTTTGTTCATTTCCATCTAGGTCGTGAATAGCGTACTTTTAGTTACAAGAGACTGTTAATTTAATCTTTTGTGATCTGGTATCACTAAATTAACTACAATGTCACGACTTATTGAACAATTATGCAGTAAATATATGTAACATTCGATAATATTTAAAGCATCAGTGATAAACAATTTATTTCAGTAAATAAGTCTGAAAATTCAGTTTCGATTATACAAAATAAAAGCATATTTTCCAGTATAATCCCAACACGTTGCCCTCTGACTACTAATCCTAAAATGCCGATTGAATCTAATCCTAAGTGGAATGTCCCCAACCCAGCAATCGAACCAAAAATTAGTACTAGACCCGTCCCCAACAACCCTCTGAAAACTGTTTTTCAATAAAACCAACTCATGTATGATCAAATCTTATTATATAAAAGGAGGAAGTCCCTCCTGAAAAGCTGCCAAGTGTCGCCCCTAAGTTGTTGCCATGTGTTTATCCTAGCACATTGCCAAGTGTCGCCCCTAGGTTGTTGTCATGTGTTTATTCTAGCACAATGTCAAGTTTGTCTTCCTAGACTTTTACAAACGGCTGAAGTCGTATAGGTGTTCCCAACTTGCCGTTATAGAAATGGAGATTTAATGCTATTAATTCTTGGAGTGAAGTGTGCTGCTGTTACAGAAATTTAAGGAGATTTAATGCTATTAATTCCTGGAGTGGAGTGTGATTGATAAGCTAAGGGGCGTTCACTCTATGAAAATTTGGCTTATTTTTGTGTGTTCTCCTGAGAAGTTGCCAAGTAGGGAAAAAAAATAGAAAGAAAAATTAGAAAACAGGAGTATGATTTTAAGACTTGATTGGGGGAAGCACCATAATGAGTTTTCATTGCAGGAATTTCAATTAATAATTAGAGAAAGATGACAAAGATGACTATAGAAATCTACAGAATCTTAATGATATGTGAGTAATTGATCAATGCAATAAGGGGAAGAAATAGAGATGGTTTTAGTCAGGGGTACGAGAAGGTAACAAATGATATTGGAAAGGAAAGATTTAATCACGCGGCGCCGCAACAACAAGACAGCGCGGAAGCGGATGATCCGCAGTGTGGTTCAAATTTATGACAATCAGGCGCGCACCAGGTTGATGTGGATAAAGGCGATTTTTCATATGAAATTATTGCATTCGCCAACATAAAGCAGTTGCAAAAATCAACGAGTTCCAATTCGAATGATCCCTCTTTTGATTTTATCTGGTAATAGAGGTTTCTTGCTCTCCATTATTCTTTGTTTTTTGTTTTTTTTTTACCTGTAATCATTTATTTACTTTCATTTTAGGCATGTGTACCGAGTGAGCACTCCAATTCACATAAGATGTACATGAAAACTTATCATAGTTTGTTTTAAGTTTATTGTAAATGTTGGCTTATCATAAGCTGTTGCGCAAAATTTTAATTGTTTCTTTACTATATTTGTTATATGATTTATAATTGCATTAATTTTTATTTGATTGTTTATTTCAATTTTTCTTATTTTGATTTAATTTTATGATATTTCTTTAAAAGGAATAAATTCCTGATAACTCATTTGACAATATTTTTCTAATTAAATTGACATTTATTATTTTTAAACTTGAAGCAATAAGAAAAGTTATGTTATTTTAATCACATGTATTTGCATTGTACAATTTAACTGAGCTTTTATATATTGTCCTTTTGAAAATCTGGAACATTGAATTTTTTATTTTTAAAATAAATTTATTTTCCAATATTTTAAGTTGTAATCTTGGTATTATTAAAGGAGAATGTGTCAAAAAGAGAACAATATCATTTGCAATTTTATAATATATTCATGATTAGTTTAAAAGAATTTTAAAAGTAAAAACATCTAATATAAGTGAATATTTACAACAAAGTTCATGTCTACCTAAATTTTCATGTCTGTCTAATAGATAATTACAATAGGCCCGTGCATTGCACGGGCGAAAGACTAGTTATGTTAAATGCCTAAATTTGAATTGTGTGGTTCTTATTTTAATTATAATTAACAATTTTTTAAAATTAGCAAAAAAAACTAAAAAAATTATTAAAGTAAAAATTGGGGTACAAGGGGTACTCCAACCCATATAAAAAGTGAATGAGTAAAGCGACTCTAGAGAAGAACCAATTCTGAAACTTACAACATAATGCAAAATTAACTAATCCTAGGTTCTTTACGCCACGCCGAATAAGATAGATCTCTAAAATCCGAATTCTTTGCCACGATCCACGACCAGTTTCTTGCTTTAATCTCCTCCATTATCTTGAGTGGATCTTGTAAGATGTCTTCAAAATTTTGATTATTTCTGCATTTCCAAATAGACCACACTATTCCAATCCAGATGGTAGAAGCAATAATACCATGAGAATGAGACCCAAGCATAACACCATATTGTAAATACTGAATGACATTGACCAATATTACGTACCATCGTGGTTGTTGGCCCATTTGTAAATGTTGTTCCAGATATGTGAGGAAAATTTGCAAGCGAAGAACAAATGTTCAATGTATTCATCATTTTTCCCTCATAATACACATGAAAAGTCGTCGTTTACTTGAATGATACCTATTTTCTCCAGGTTGTCTTTTGTAGGTAGCCATTGTCTCATAATTTTTCATATTATTGCTTGAACTTTTGTAGGTGCCAAACTTCCCCATAGGTGATTGAAAGACATCTTCCTTACTTGATCTTCGTGTTAGTGTTAGTGTCCTAGAGACAATCTATTGTAAAGACATAATACTCGATGAAACACTTGTTTGAATATTATAGTTCACTTAATATTAAGGTATGACAATACACTTGTTTGAATATTATGTTTGATTGTTTGCATTTATTCATGCAAGTGTTCCCATGAGTCATTGCTGTCATTGAGGTTGTGAGAACTCAGATGACTTAAGCATGATTCTCAAATAGCCCCGATCAAGGATCATCAAGAATGGGATATTGATGATGCCATGGAGATTGGTGTGCGATCTGCATCATACTCTTAGAGAGTATAATAAGATCTCACTTACTACGAGATACTAGGTATCTCATGATGGATGCACAAATACCTTAGAGGGTATTGGTATACCCATCCGAGAAACCGTTTGATGTATTTCCACTATATGTGTCTACGGGTGTCTCGGTTAGTGGGAGTGATGCGATACTCCTTTGACTTGAGGTCAATACGCACGACATGTGTGGGATGATGAACATTGACCATGACCGACGCTTGCACCCTAACTATGGGGTATATATGGCTTGAATTGGGTTCATCACGAAGTACATGTGCGTGGTAGTTGAGCCAAGAATAGGATTCATTCCTCAAAGTGGATTTAGAGAGAATACTCATCTTCTCATCATAATTGGATCAAAGTCATCGGCTGATGCACGTCAACTTAGACTTTGTGGCTAAGTGTGACATACATGATCAATTAATGATTGGAGATAACATGAATAAGTTATTTGAATAGACACTTCATCATGTTCAAGACTTAATCGAGTATTCGCGAATGAAAAGAGGAAATCGTAATAGCCCATGTTTCAGTTACAGGTAGTTGCACGTTTCTCGCAACGTACCTCATATATTGAGAATGTCTGATTTATTGTCCAGGGTTCAATTAAGACCGTTAGTTTGACTAATCGCTCGATATATGAGGGCCTATGGGTCACACAACAAGTAATTCCCTTTTACGGATTATAGTTGGTTGATTAAATGTTAAATTAGGTTTAACATTTAATTTATGGAGAATTAATTAATAATAGATTAATTTGGAATTAATTAGTATTAATGTTTAATTAAATTAGATTTAATTAAATAAGATTCCCAATAATAATATATGAAATATTATTTTAGGATTTAATATATATGGAATCAAATCCGTAGAGATTTGATATACATGGGAATTAAATCCGTAGAGATTTTATAAATGGGAAATAAATCTAAGAGATTTATTTTATGAGATTAGGGATTTTATTTCCTAATCAGGTTAGCTTAAGATTTAAGTTGGGTCTCTCCTATATATATGAGATCTTGGGAATTCACAAACAACGTTAATTCATATTTCTCCGTAAAATCTAGAATAGGAATTTTCCTAGCAAATTCCGTCTCAGATTCAACGCTGACAAATCTGTGCAAGTCTGTGAACGGGGATTACGTGGATACCATAGTAGAGAAATATGCGTACGATTTACTGTAACATTTCTCTTTATGTTTATACGTATTCAATTATGCAATTACTTGTTCGTTGTTGGTGAACTGTTTATTTCCGCTGTGCATGTATTACGTGTTTACGTGCCTAAAAATTCCAACACTTCGTCCTGTTTGGGAATGAGTTGCACAGATCTATTCGGGGTGAATATTTAAATACAAATTTAATTCATTAATTATTACTAGCATGAATTAATCCTATATTAATTCAAATAATAATTGCAACAACATATCATGCATATAAAAAGCCACGTAAAACCTACGCATGCGGAATCTACTGGTTTACGTGAACGTACCTCTCGGGATGGCAGTGACTTTGGTTGGACGGACTAACCAAAAGGACTTCCCAAGTATTCCCTTAGCCCTTGCTCAACTATCCTGTGGAAGGACACTCGTCGAACAATTAACAAAAGGAAAAAATAAACTTTGTTTCACCACTTTTGTGGATTTGCTAATATTTCCAGCACATGGAATTGTACTTGGGAATGAACTAATCATCCCCTATTTATAGGAGAGGGAGTGGTCGAATTTTATGTAGAAAATCAATGTGGGAAAAGACTTTTCTTGGTCACCAAGAAATCTTGAATATATCTTCTATATTCTTTTTCCCATAATTAAAATATTCCACAAAAATCCCACCTCCTCTATTATGGTGATTTTAAAAAATTTAGTGTTACAAGAATCCAAGATTTGGATCTTCTAGAATTTATGAGATATTCTTGTATTTCAAGAAATACATATCTTCCATAATATCTTTTCAAGAAAATCTTTCTTGCCCACTATATTTTCAAAATTTCGAAATATTCTATATAGATAACCAAGTGGGAGATTTCTTGAATTTAATGAGATAATCTTGTATTCCAAGAATACATTTCTTCATCCCATAACAAAATTCAAAGAAAATCTTTCTCCCTCTTTTATCCATAATTTTCGAAAATTTAGAGGAAATATTAAGCAACAATATTTATTTTATTTTAATCACATTTTCAGTTATTAGACTATTTGTTGGGCTACTCAGGGGGCCTTTAGGAGAATTAAGATTGAATCTTCTAATGGATCTTGAATATCTAATATTGAGCCACAATATAATCCAAGCCCATAAATATTAATTAATCCCACTACATAATTAATATTGCACCATCCATCTTAACCCATATTACAGTCAATATGGCTCCCGGTCATTATTTCTCGTGTTTAAGATTATCTAGCCCATTAATTAATTCAAGCCACTGAAATAGCTTTCCGTTAATTAATATCTTTTGTCCTTGGTCGAGGAACGGTTCAACATTATTATCCATACCGGAAACTAATTCCACTTGCAAGATTTGGTATGATAAAACTTATGAACCTCCCAAGGGGGCAAATCAAGCAAGCGTACTTGCACACGATTCTTCGTATTAAATCTTAGCAATCACATGTGACCAATAATATTACCCAAGATAAAAAGTATTGAATCTCTCTGATTCGCTACCCATGATAAGTCAAAGCAATAATTACCAATCCCACGTGATCCTATTTAAGGGATGAAGGTTAAGAAACAACGAACCACTGAGGTCTAATTCTTCCTTGTTCAGTTCTGAAGAATTTATCCTCCCCAGAGGTCCTATTCAACAAGATCGATCATGCACTAGTGTAATCTCTTGGTTAAGACAAACCAATCTGAGCCTTACACCTCAACCTTTGGCGATGGTTGTTCATTTCCATCTAGGTTGTGAATGACGTACTTTTAGTTACAAGGGACTGTTAATTTAATCTTCTGTGATCTGGTATCACTAAATTAACTACAGTGTAACACGTACGAATTATTGAACAGTTATGTAGTAAATATATATAACATTCAATCATATTTAAAGCATCAGTGATAAACAATTTATTTCAGTAAATAAGTCTGAAAATTCAGTTTCGATTATACAAAGTAAAAATCATACTTTTCAGTATAATCCCAACACGTCCTCCATGGATGAGTCAACTTAAGGAATGATAATGGTAATGGGTATCATTGAGGGGTCAATCACTAAGGGTTATTGATTGCATTGTTATTGTTTGGTTAAAACATCAACAATGTGTATCATGTGAGGTAGGTTGAGTGAGTGTGGGTAATCAATTGCTTACTTCTATTCCCATTACCTGTGTATCAAAACTACCAAACAACATCAATAAAAGTAATTCCCATTACCCACTTCCATTACCCCCAACCAAGCGGGCCCTAAATTTTTGTAAGATACTTTAGTCAAAAAAATTCCATTGTTGAATATACTTAGCTCAATTTTGTACATGTGAATACATTGCAAAATATTATTAACAGCCACCCTCCTCCCCCACCCTTAAATTTCTTCTCCAATCCAACTTTCACTCCCACCCCATATTGCTCAACTCCCCCGTTAAACTAATCTTAGCCTCTTGTTGATTGCTCAATCTAAACAACCTATTGAAAAATTAAAACTCACGCTAAGAGGTGAATCTCCCGCCTGTTGTGTGCATATCACGCGAGGTGGAACCCACCTACCAGTCCGTCACCATAGTCCAAATAGTAAGACAACCCAAAACCTTCAAGTATGGCACCTCGCCCATCTAATAAAGCCGATGACCAAGCCAACTCAAATTCACCGAGGTCGTGGACCTCAATCCGACCTACTATGGAGCATTAACTATGATATGACCCATGTCAGACACTGGGTACAAGAGATCTTCCCTAACCATGCTTGGTTCAGAGGGAAATCAGTAAAAGACATGATTAGCTGTCTATTTTTGGTAGCTATAGTAGGAATTTGTCAGGAATTCAGGGATTTGCACAGAGCGACCTGCAAAGGGGACGAGCGACGAGGGCCGGTGTCGAGCGACCTCCCTCGAGGTCCCAAATATAATTAGATTTAGAATATCTTTAGCATTTAATGTGTAACAGACATTTAATGCCCTTGCACTTGTAATTAAATATGGGTCATTTATGACCCAAAAGAATAAGAATTCATACCATATCAAACCTTTTGCAAATTTATTACTTGCACTTATGATGAACAAATACTCTAACACACAATCATATGCATTCAATGCTACCAACACTCATTAATTACTTGTTTGTGTTATCAAGATCCTAAGCCACACCTAAATCTCTTAACCCGATATTTTGATACACAACACCACCCAGCAATGAGACCAAAAAGAAGTATGCTCTCCATTCCCCACCACCCTCTTCATCCCTTGCATTAATTGCAAATTTATTTGTTAACTACATGAATCTAACTATCATTAATTTGTTAGTGATAGAATTTTCTAAAATTGATTAATCATATAATGTTACTTGACTTCAGTAACATTGCAATATAAACCGTAATTTGTTGGATATAAAATAAAGTAACAATTCAATATATATTTAATTCAATTTTATTTTCGGTATGATCTGATACGATTCAATTTTTATTATTATTATTTTTTATTAAGCTCAATTTAGTTACAGTGAAAGAGTAGTTCTCTCGTGAAACTTGTTCATTGTAAAATTGAATTCATTTATCTAAACACAACCCTCCAATTATTACGACTAACTTTTTTTTAATATAAGTCATATCCTTCAATATTACGAGTAATACCATTTTTATCATATTTTTTTAGTTATCACGATTGATACATTTTTATAATATAAGTCTTACCTATGAAATATAACTTTATATATCGGTTTGTCTTAATAAAAAAATCAAACGATTATTTTCTATGAAAGTGATACTCCCTCCATCCCAATCTTAATCGGTGGGTTACTGTGTGCTCGGTTTTTAAGAAAAAATAATAAAGTGATAAAATATTGGGGTATAAAGAGTTGCTTATTATTATTTTATATGATAAAGTGATAAAGTGAAGGATAGTTGAGGGTATAAATAGTCATTTATTAGTATTTTATGTAATAAAGTGAGTATTTCCATTTAAAAATTGTACACTTAAGATTGGAACGCCTTAAATTGAAATAATTTTGTTAAGATTGAGACGAAAAGTGTACAAAAGCCAATGAGAAAGCAGGAAACGTTCAAGTGGGAGTCAGCGGAAATGGAGGTACTGGCGGAATTAGAGAGAATCCAAACCCGAATCCTTGAGCGCATTTCGGAGCTCGAACTGTCTCAGTTACCCCAATCGTTCTCCCATTCTCTCTCTATCTCCGATGACTCAACCTCCACTGAAGGCCGCCTCTCCGCCGTCCTCCGCGCGAACGCCGTCCCAGATTTCTTATTCAAGCGCGTGCCCTCCGATTACTACGACTGGACTCTCGAAGCCCGCCGGGACGTCCTTGGTGCCGCCTCCATTCACCATCTCTGCAAGAGCATTGTTTTGGTACCCTCTCGTCCCTCAATCTTATTTCAATTTGATAGGGAAACCGCGATGTCTAACTTTGACCTTCAATTCCGGTTTGTTTAGGTTTATTTGTGACATTGTTTACTTGAACAACCATGATTTGATTACGGTTTGTTTAGGTTTATTTCTGACATTGTTTACTTGAACAACCATGATTTGATTACATGCCACCGACAGGTATCTGGAAATTGTGAATTCAGGATTCACGTGCCTTTATTCAATAGATGATTTAGTTCATGAAGGCATAATATATACTCAACTTATGGGCTGTGTGATTATGAACTTGAAGAAATAGTATCAGAAACTGATTTATTAAAATTGTTGACGATGAATAGTGTTCTGTTTTCAAAATGAGGTATAGATGTGCTCTTGATCCACCATATTTTCAGGAAGGAGAATTAGAAACATTTCGATACAGATTTCAGTGATGAAGTAGATGGGGAAGTGGGAAAAATCAATTCACTACTAATAGTGTAACTTATTTAGAGTTTCAAGTGTAGAATGAGATTCGACTTAAACCTCTTGCTTAACGAGATATTGGATAGCACATGTAGACTCGTGCCTAATTTTACTTATACGTGGGATGCATATTTACACTGGCCTACTTTAAAAACAAGGGCTGGTTATTGATGCTTGAAAACTAACATCCATGAGTTAGAGATTTAAGTTATCAAAGTGGTGATCTAATTTAATGTCCAGAGCCTAATGCAAATAGAATTCTGAACACAGCTTGGGAATAGTCCTTAAGCAAATATAAACCATGCAACAACGAACATTCATGGGTAAATAAGTACTGATTTACTCAAATACATCTATCCATTACATTAATATTATTGCTCTAGTTTTGCTATTGTATTTTTCTGTGTTACCATCTAGTTGTACGCTTTACGCACCTTTACGTAATTACGTTGCTCTCTCAAAAATATGTGGAGACTAAAGCAAACTTTCATTGGACATTTATTGCATAAATAATGTTGTGTAGGTCTAATGTTCTGTCAAGAAACGAATTACTATATTAGATAAAACAAATATGAGAATGTTGAAGACGAAAGTATGTATACAAGAATTTATAGAGTAAAAAATAAGACCCTTGAGATGTTTTAGATATATTATAAAGGTATTTACACGTGTATATTAGGAAGATTGATGAAGCTAAGACTAACCTTCTTAATCACGTAGAATGATTTGAGAATATGTGAGCTTTCACAGTCTAAAAGAGAGTGAAGAATAGGATCCTTGTATGTGATCTCTATAATATATATATATCGGATTAGGTTTCATTCAGTTGAGTAATTGATGAACCCTATATACCGAGGATACCTAGATACTCGAATGATTACACGAATACGCTAGGAAAAACAGCGAATCACTGTGAAAATCAATATCAAAATTCAATGTGTTCAATCTGCAAGTAAACCCTACGCTAAATAGTTCGGCGCAAACAAAAGGCCCATGGGCTGCGCATAAAAGAAACCAAAATTGAACGAAAACTAAATAAGGCAAGAACTAAAAATTAAAGGGCAAGAATCAGAAACTATGTAAACTAATTAAATTAATCTGCCGCCAACTTCTTTCTTCTTCTTCTTCTTCTTCTTCTTCTTCTTCTTCTTCTTCTTCTTCTTCTTCTTCTCTCATAAGTTTGACCAAAGTGGTCCATGGGAAAGGCGATCGCCCATCATCATCCCCTTTGTCCTCAAGGTTCAAGTCCTCTACTGAAACCACTTCCCCAAGTGGCATCGTCAAACTCCATGCCTTCAAACAAGGCCTCACGCTGGCCCACGCATCGCAACTCTTCCAACGGTACTCGAAACATCGCCAGAGTTCAAACACCGCAGCCCTACACCGGTAAAAGCGGTAAGGTCGATTGAGCCACCGTAGCGTCGCCAATCGACGTCTCAATAGTGAAACATGGAATACGGGATGAATTCGCGAATCCGGGGGTAACTCCAAGCGATATGTGACCTGTCCAATTCTTTCAAGAACCCGAAAAGGACCGTGAAACTTGGCGGCCAACTTCTGATTGATACGTTTGAAGATAGACTGTTGCCGGTATGGTTGTAATTTAAGGTAGACCCAATCATCAACAAGAAACTCCTCTAGTCGACGTTTGACATCGGCATACTGCTTCATCCGGTTTTGAACCCCCTCCAGCGTAAAACGAAGCTCTCTAAGTAATGCATCACGAACCCAAAGTTGCATGTCCACCTCATGCACAACTGTCGAACCCGCCTCATGAAACGGAATCGGAACAGCGGGTCGCCCATAAACGGCCTCAAAAGGAGTCATGGTGATACTCTGATGGTAAGATGTATTATACCAATATTCGGCCCAAGCCAAGTAGCGTTCCCATTCCTTCGGTTTGCCATGGGTGAAACACCAATCTTTGCTTTCGAGACACCGATTTACCACTTTCGTCGACCATCGACTTGAGGATGGTAAAGCGCGGAACTCATTTTTAGTGTCGTCCTTTGCGACGAAGAACTTCGCGCCAAAACGCACTAATGAACACTCGATCGCGATCTGAGACAATGGAATGTGGAATCCCGTGAAGACGAACAATATGGCGTATGAACAACTTGGCGACATCCTTAGTTGTGTACGGATGACTCATGGCAATAAAGTGGGCGTATTTGGACAAACGGTCCACGACCACCATAATAACGTCTTTCCCTTTAGAACGGGGAAGACCCGTAATGAAGTCCATCGAAATGTCGACCCAAACTTGCTCCGGAATAGGAAGCGGAGCTAAAAGTCCCGATGGCGAACGACAATCACTCTTGTTGCGTTGGTACGTATCACAAGCTCGAACGAAAGCTTTGACATCCTTTTTCATCCCGTGCCAAAAGAAAAGCAGTGAAATGCGTTTGAACGTACGCATATGCCCGGATGACCCCCAAAAACAGATGAGTGAAACTCCTGCAAAAGCCTCCCACGAAGAACCCCCTGTGGTACCCAAATTCGACCTTGCCGTGTCAAACAATCGTGCCGAAGGCCGAACTCCGATGCTTTTCTTTTGAGTCCAATGCTTTGGCCAATAACAGCCCCAACTCTTCGTCCTTCTTCGTTGCCTCGGCGATGTCCGCCCAAATTCCCGTTGTCGGTGAGGAAAGAGCCGTGAGCAGCGTCATGGACTCACCGTGGCGTCTCCTGGACAACGCGTCAGCAGCACCATTATCTTTACCCGGCCGGTAGACAATTTCGTAGTCGAACCCTCTAGCTTGGATATCCACTTTTTGTTGCTCGGGGGTTGTTATGCGCTGTTCTAGCATGAACCGCAAGCTCCGTTGATCCGTAATTATTTTGAACCGCCTTCCTACCAAGTATGTTCTCCACCCTCTAATGGCCTCCAAAATAGCTAGCATCTCTTCTCATAAATCGACCATGATTTCTTCGACTCCGCGATCCCCTTACTCATGTATGCCACCGGCCGCCCGTTTTGAGATAGGACAGCCCAGCCCCAATGCCATGCCCAGACGCATCAGTTTCGATCACAAATCCTTCGTCGAAGTTTGGTAAGGCCAACACCGGAGTTGAACTCATAGCCGTCTTCAACTCGTCAAAAGCCCGTTGCGCCTCATCTGACCAAACAAAGTTATTCTTCCTTGTTAAATTATGCAATGGACGAGCTTTCTCCCCGAACTTCGCGCAAAACTTGTGATAATAACCTGCGAGGCCGAGAAAGCCACGCAACTCCGTCACACTCCTCGGCGTAGGCCACTCCCTCACTGCTTCTATCTTTTTCGGATCCACTCGTACCCCCTCAAATGAAATGAAATGACCCAAGTACTCCACTTCCATACCCCCAAAAAAACACTTAGACGACTTAATTACAAACTGCTGTTCGCAAAGAATTTTCAAAACTGTTCGCAAATGCTCCACGTGCTCAACCCACGACTTACTATAGATTAAGATATCATCAAAAAACACAAGAATATGCCGTCTCAAAAGGGGTCGAAATGTGTGATTCATGATCGCTTGAAAGGTGGAAGGGGCGTTGCTCAAACCGAACGGCATGACCAAATATTTATAGTGGCCATTATGCGTACGAAAAGCGGTCTTATGCACGTCGTCAGGGTGCATACGAATCTGATGGTAGCCGACACGTAAGTCGAGTTTTGAGAAGTATAAGGCCCCATGCAACTCATCCAACACATCGTCAACAATAGGGATTGGGAGCGATCCTTAACGGTTGCATCGTTTAGTGCCCTGTATTCGGAAACTCTATCCGTGGCCCTTTCGGTCGATAGTCCTTGGCTACTTCAGTGCGCCTGCTGAAAACTGATTCCTCTTCAGATTTCTCGTCTTCTTCTTCAGTGTCTTCCTCCTTCTCATCTTGTTCCGATTCAGAACCGTCCCTGTGGAAGGGCCTGGGTCTGTGACCGAATGGATTGTCTTCCTTCTCTGGCGTATGAGATCGTTCACGCCGTCCCCTACGCCCGCTGTTGTCGCCGGTTCTTCCATAATTATTCCTGATTTCATCCCGTCGAGCGTCCCCAAATCGCCCGAGTTCCTCTTCACCGCGTCGGAAGCGCTGAGAGCCCTCATCCATAGTAGAGTGTCTATCCCGACGTCTACTTCCCTCCGAACGGTCCCCACGATGGCTCTGCAAGTCGCGCATCGCGTTTGATAACTCCATCATTGACGATTCCAGGGCTTCGAACCGTTCCTTGTTCGTCAATCTCTCTCTGATACCAATTGATGAACCCTCTATACCGAGGATACCTAGATACTCGAATGATTGCACGAATATACTAGGAAAAACAGCGAATCGCTGTGAAAATCAATATCAAAATTCAATGTGTTCAATCTGCAAGTAAACCCTACGCTAAATAGTTCGGTGCAAACAAAAGGCCCATGGGCTGCGCATAAAAGAAACCAAAATTGAACGAAAACTAAATAAGGCAAGAACTAAAAATTAAAGGGCAAGAATCAGAAACTATGTAAAATAATTAAATTAATCTGCCGCCAACTTCTTTCTTCTTCTTCTCTCATAAGTTTGACCAAAGCGGTCCGCCGAAGGCGCGACCGTGGTCCCATCAGTAATACTTTTTCGCATTTATATAATGACTCTACTTTGGGCGAGGCATTCCTATTAGATTGTCCTATCGATGTATTGCCAATTCTTTCGTTCACAAAACCAGACCCCTAAAATATTAAAATTAGTTCCTTTTCACTTGAGAAACTCTCCTATCCATGTATTGCCAATTCTTTCGTTCACAAAACCAGACCCCTAAAATATTAAAATTAGTTCCTTTTCCTTGATAAATTTCTTCTTGAGTGATGAATTTTGGAATCGATTTGCATGGAATTCATAGTTTTTACTCCCTCCGTCCCAAAAGACTTAGCACAGTTGACTTTGACACGCGTTTTTGCGAGCGAGTTTTGTATTAGTAGTTGGAATGATAAAATGACTTTTAAGGAGCGGTATGATAGAAGAGGGGCTTATCTATCTCATACCACTCGTTAAAAGTCACTTTATCATTTCAATTACTAATACAAAACTCGCTCACAAAAATGTGTGTCAAAGTCAACTGTGTTAAGTCTTCTGGGATGGAAAGAGTACAATTTAAAATTTGGGAGCTGTGAAAAATATATGACCAAAGACAATTCTTTAGGCTGAGGTACATAGTTCAGACTATCAGATCCTACCATCACCTTCATTTCTTTTCCAAGGGGAAACTTAGCGTCTTTATTCTGATATTATGTTTATTTCTCTTCCATAGTTATTAATGGCGCAAGGCGCCACAAGGCGCGAAGCAGCGCCTAGCGCCTTAGGCGCGCCTGGTGCCTTAGGCGCGCGCCTTGCATCCCTGGAAAAAACAACATAAGACCTTGATAATTTCTTAGTAAACCTAACCATTGCTTCTGTAGCGATACCCCAAGTCAAATTTTCACCTTGGTGAACCAACTCATCTTCATCTTCCATTAGACCAACCATCCACTCATTGCTTTCATCTATATCCCTCAAAGAGATAGGATCAATGTGATTACGTGAGTCATACCGATTACCGATGCTTCAACGCACGATTATACTTGATAAAAAGTGAATCTTGAAACCCTAGATGCGTTTCACTTAAATATTAAGACTTAAGAGATAGTATTTTTTTATTATTACGATGTTATTTGACAAATAAAAAAATGGTTATTTTTATTTCAAACCCTAGATGTACGCAAAGGCACGCCTTTAGGCGCCTTTTGCCCGAATCAAGGCGGCGAAAAGGCACCGAAGCCCCCAAGTAAAAAGCCAAAAATCCCAACCGCCTGGACCTATGGCAGGCGAGGTGGCTAGCGCCCCGAGCGCCGTGCGCCTTAGGCGCGCCTCGGGCGCGCCTTTAATAACTATGTTCTCTTCTATTACTATCTGTATTAAGCTGATGCAACCACAAATTAACTTGTGATGACTTTGTCTCCACTACAGCATTTTGCATTGTAAAAATTAAGTGTCTTAAATATGAATAAATAAACAAGAAACCACTGCTATATCCTGTCCCCATCCGTACACTACCATGAAAAATCAAAGTAAGGAATCCATTTTGGTGGGAATTTATGATGTGGCAGATACTATAAGGGTATGCTTGATTTGCGATCTTGAGAATTTTGAAATCTGGATTTCACAATCTAGTGGATTTTAAAATCTTAATAGATAGTAGCAGTGTGTGTTTGATGTTTGTTTTGAGATTTAAATAAGGTAGGCCTTAACTTTATGTCAAATCAATCTGCAATTGTAAGAATATGTGATGTTGTATTATTATACTGTTGTTGAAATCTGGATTTCACTATCTAGTGGATTTTAAAATCTTAATAGATAGTAGTAGCAGTGTGTGTTTGATGTTTGTTTTGAGATTTAAATAGGGTAGGCTTTAACTTTATGTCAAATCAATCTGTAATTGTAAGAGTACGTGATGTCGTATTATTATACTGTTGTTGATTGTAATTGTAATGATTGAATGATTGTGTTTGTATTTTATTGAAAGTTGCAAAAGTGAGAATACAAGGTGCGGAAAGTGATATATAAAATACGATTGGGAATAAAAAATAAATATGGGTCATTGGAGAGTGTGGAGTAGAATAAAATGTTATTTATAGGATATATAGGTATTTGTAGGGTGGATGTATTAGGTTTGAAATCCCAAAGTAGAACTGGAGTTAGATTTCAAAATCCCAAATCCAGTTTCCAAATCCCAAATCAAACATATCCTAATTGTATGGTATTCATGATAGATTTACTGTCAATTTGAGAGCAGTACTACTGCTAGGTCTAAACATACCTTTCATTTTCCTAATTTATGTAGCCTTCAGTTCTAGTTTTTTTTTTCCTGAATGAAATTCCTTTACTTTGCATAGGTCAATACTCAAGCCCCACCAGATGTAACTGATTGCCGTAACCGAAACTATTCCAAGTACTATGTTGTTGTTGTTCAGGTAATAAAATTACTTCTCTTCTTCCCTCCTTGTGAAAAGAAATCACCTAGTTTGTAGTTTGTACTTCCACAGAATGTTTCTTCGTTTGCAGTATACTGCTCGCTTCAATGCAGAAACTGTCAAGAATTTTTTGTACACACTTAACAATGGCAAGATATCCAAGAAGAAAATCAACTGTAAGTTTTTTTTAAAAAATTACTTGTGGTTCACATTATTATCACAATTATTGTATTTGTGAGTTGTGGTTTGCATGAAAGTTATGGTGGCATGGAAATTTTTGTTGATGAGAAACACTATTGGGACTAATGATGACATTCAGTTTACGAGATTCAAATTTAGAATTTTTTTTTAAAATGTTGTTCACTTAAGGTGAATTTGATTCTGACTATATCTGCTGAATGGTGTGAATACTGATTCTACCCTTTACACGTAACAGATTTAAATGTTTCATTTAATGCCAATGATGAAATACATTTGTCATAGGTTTCTTACATATCTCTGATTTATCTATTTTAGTTATCATTGTCTTTAAAATTTCTTTTGCTGGTCACTTTTGTAATGACTATATCTTCTTGGAAATTTTGGAAGGGTAAGCAAGAGGTTTCCAAATATGAATCTGTATTCATAAAAGAAAAGTACCCCCCAACTCAAGCTATAATGTAAATATTTAATATACTGTTAGGTCGCTTGCATTTTCCTATCCATTTGCTATATAATTAGAGTAACTTATTTTCAGTAGCTTTCTTATTTTTGGGTTATATTTGGATAACTGAACTTCCCCTTGACCACAGTTTACCTTTTTCCGCTTCTCGTGAGGAGACTATGCAGATTATGCTTTGATGATATCATCTGAATTATTTGCTTAACTCAAAATTTTGCTGTGAATTCTGAATTTTCTTCTTCAAAATAATTTTGCATTTTCCTTTTACCTTTCTCTGGATCTATCTTAATCCAGAATAGATGCTTTTTTTTTTCTGGAGTATGCACACCCCTATAACTGATGCATAATTAGTAACCTCTGTGTTTTCATTTCTCTTGTTTGTTAGACATTTATTTTTTTCATCAAATGAGAGCTAGGTTGGTTATTGCATACACAAGAAAAGCATAAATCCAATTCAATAGTTTTGTATCCTCTCCGCTCTTGCAAGAAGATTTTAGTTCTGCCCTCTTTTTTTTTTTTCCTGAAAACACTCTTATAAAGCCAAAAACTTATTAGCTTGAATGCTAATCAAATTTGTGGAAACAATGTAATATTTGATAAACAAGGTTGAGTAACCATTTGCCTGTTCCAAAACAAAAACAAAGATAAACAGGGTATAGAATAAACAAGTTTTATTATGATACCCCTTTAGTGGTGAACTGCCATCACTTACTACATAAATATAAGTTTCTTTTAGGCGTGAATGTCTTATTTAAAGACTGTAAAAACATAACTGAAATTATTGACTGGTAAAATGCAATATGGTGACTACAATACATTTCATTTGCCTTGATAAGTGCTTTCATATTTCTATTTCAGATGATTTACATGCTCATGAAGTATTTTTACTGATTACATATATATATATATATATAAATTAATTGTGAAATATTACATCCATTTAAATTAGTTGATCTGCAACTTACTACGTATAAATAAGTTTCTTTTAGGTGTGAATGTCTGATTTAAAGACTGGACAAAACATAACTGGAATTATTTACTGGTGAAATGCATATGGTGACTATAATACATTTCATTTGCCTTGATAAATGCTTTCATATTTCTATTTCAGATGATTTACATGCTCATGAAGTATTTTTACTAATTGACATATGTATTGTGAAATATTACATCCATTTAATTTAGTTGATCTCTTCCATCAATGTGCACAATTTTTTTTTTTCGTAATTGCTCCAACAATTGTTCGTTTCCTAATTTCAAATAAAAGATTATTCGTTGCTGTCACTATACTTTGTGAAGTTGATGATGCTGACTGGATCAACTCATGCAGTGAGGCTTGCACCAGAAGAAATTTCTGGAAAGTTGACTGGTTATGAACACAATGGAGTAACCTGTATTGGCATGAAAACAGATATACCGGTAAATCTTCTACAATCTTCTATAAGAAAATTCGATTTTATGATCTGAACTTGTTTATGCTATTCCCACCTGTCAATGTGCTGAACTAGAAAGAAAGACAGTCTTGTATGCATCATGTGCACCATGCAACTCAAATTTATTTTAACTAAAAGGTGATAGTCAGTCAGTGCTAGTTGTTTTCACTGAAAAGTATTAGTTATGTATTGTTGCATTGTATAACTGGTGAACAAGAGACTAACTCAGAAAGAAAAGCATGATAAAGTTTTTTTTACTGTTAGTTTAGTATGCTGAACTAATTTATGGCTCATAAAACTTAAAAGACCTTAGTGCAAGTACAATTTAGCAAATAAGGCATGAAATTTATAACGAGTTGCAATTTTGTGATTTGTCTCGTATCTATCTTCAACAGTAGTTGATTGGGGGAAGAGGGCACACAAGGAGCCATGCCTGTTCTCCTGTAAATGGATTATTAGATCTGTGTGGCTGCGCCTCTTAATGTATGTACAAATTATCTGATTCCATTTATTATGCCAGCTGTTTTTTGGCCACTGTCCCAACAAATACAACCTATCATTACCAACCTTATAATAAGGTTGTAATTTCTGATGTGAGGCTTCAGTCCATTTTAAATTGATAATCTGCATTGCTCTCTGATGATGCATGCTAAAAATTAAGTTCATGAATCTTTTTAAATGCAGATGTGAGATAACTTTTCTTTTACATATTTTATTATAAAGCATGTAGTTCCATGGCTCAGTTTGTCCCTTAAATCATGGTGTTATCTGAGTTTTGTTTGACTAGAGGCTTCCCTCAAACCACTATCCTGCTTGTAAATTTACTGTCTTGATGGTCTAACAAGTTGTCAAAACACGATAAATTATTATGAAAGAAAGTCCCAAGATGTAATATAGATCATGAGCACTACTTTATCAAGGTAGTAGCATAACACTTTCGTCTACCCTGTTCTTTTATGGAAAATACTTCTATGCACCAGTTGTACCATGCGACGCAAGTGCATTTTTAAATGGTATTAGTTGTTTTCATTGAGCAGTATTAGTTTTGCACCAGTTGCACGGTGCAACTGGTGCACCCAAGTGTTACTCTTCGTTTTGATGTTTGCTTGTTCTGCAGACACCCGATAACTCTGCTTGATAAAATACCTGAGTCATAATCGGGCATGCCTATTGTCTCATTTTAAGTAATTGAAATCAAGTAGTAAACATACATTTAGTTGAGTTGGCATGATTGATCATAACATGACATATCTCTATACCAGGTGATTTTGGATGAAGCAATTGTGAAGCTTAACCCAGATTTCTTCTGGCTGGGAGGTGGCGAAATTGATCTTAAGCTGGGAATCAGGACTTGGCAATTCATTGATTACGTAAAGCCATTCGTTGTTAATTGTAGTGGCAATTGATTTATATAACCCCATCGTTGCTTTTTTTGAAATCTATGTTTGCAATGTTGGTAATTTCATTTAGAGATACTCTCGTGAGACCGTCGAAGTCAATTAATTTATAAAGAAAAATCCAATTCAGATTAGTGAGAGTATTTGGGCAGTAAGATCAATAATTTTGATATGTTTCAGACACTGTTACTATTATACCCTCTCACACAAGAATCCACTTTCATTAATTTTGTGTTGTTCTCATGAGTTAGATATTAGACAAGATCATGTGAATTGATGTGCTGTTGGGAGTAAGATAAAAATGAGCAGTAACAGAGATAAGTATTTGTTTTTCTCCTCACATTACAACCATTTTACAGGTGTTGAGAGACGATGCGATAAAATTTTGGGAGATTTACTGATAGATATATTTTAAGATTATAACTTACTAATAAGTATAAAATGATTGAATATGTGTAGGTACCTTTGCACTTTTATGTGCAATTTTGGCTATAATGCAATCTCGTTTGTATCTATTAGTATTTTACATAAAAAATATGTACCTATTAGTAATTTCCCCCTAAAATTTTCATACTTGCTCTTTACCCTTATTCTTTCTTCCTCTTTCTTTTCTTCCTTTTTACTATTTTTCAGGTCAGTAACTCTCTTGTGAAAATCGTTCATATTATTGAATGTTCGACTGTTATGATTCAATAGAAATAAGTAATACTTCCTCTGTCCCGGTTTAAGTTTCCTGTTTCTTTTTGTTGTTTTTTTTAAGAAATAATAATAAAATAATAAAAATGAAGGGTAATTGTGGGTATTGAGAGAGGAAAAAGGTATGTGGAGTAATGAGTGGAGTAGTGGGTGACATTCTTTGTAATATTGTGTGAAAAATAAGGATAAAAATTATGGATAGTAGAGTTACTTTTTCCATTTATAGAAGCATGAAAGTTATTGTGGGACGGATGAAAAAAAAAATTGAGAAACTTATAGAGGACAGAGGGAGTATTATTTAGTGAAAACCACTAATACTAATCAAATAATATTGTTTAGTGAAAATAGGGGATATTATTATTTTTTGATCAGGCAAACAAATACTCTCTTCATTTCTTATTAGATGTCGTTTTAGTCTTTTGAAATATATATGTGGTTTTAGTCTTTTGATATTTTCTCCTCATTTATCTCATATATACCCTGAATATGGTGATTTCAAATTTCCTACAAATGTGTTGTGTGTATAATTTTTCATCCAATAATAATTATTGTTAAAAATATTTAAATAATATTAACTAAGGTTAATTTGGCCATAAAAATATATCCTTAATTTTCTTAAAAAATTCAGAATGACATCTAATAAAAAATGGAGGGAGTATATATTAATAATTTGAAGTGCAAGGGGTACTTCAACCTATTTACAATGATACCAATCAAAATGAAATCACATATATAGGCCGATGATTCCTGAAAATAACCTACTCTTAAGTTGGAAAACCCCTCTTCGAAACCCCTCCGAAGGTGATCAAACGAAAATTTTCTTTTGACCACGATCCACGATCAAACTCTTGCTTTAATCTCATTGATAATCTTTATCGGATTCAGAGCAATCTCATTATTTATACAGTAATTCCTTGCATACCATAGATTCCAAATGACTCCAGACCATAATGTGACGGCAATAGAGATGCTCTTTCCACCTCCCAGGACGTAGAAGTGCTGAAGCAAATTGGCGATAATAGGGGATACTATTAACTAAAAATTACTAATATTGTTTAGTAAAAACAAGGAATATTGTTCCGTATAAACAAGTTGTATCTTTTAATAAAATAAGTTGCACAATTCAGTATAAACAAATGTTGAGTGCACGGTGCACCTAAATACATATAAGACCTAGCCTTTAAAAAATTCCCATGTTACTTGTAATGGAATAATATGTGTCATGTAAGACATTGATGACAAGCCTTGTTGTACAATAAAAGCAAAAACATTGAAAATGTTTCTAAATCAAGATTAATTTTAAACAATTTTAGTCATATATATGATTTTGTAGTTCCATTTCTTTGATAAGCCATGTGACTATGTGGGAACCGACGGAAGATGTCATGAGGTTAAGTAATTATATTCTCAAACATTTCAAGAAATTTTCAAAATACCGTTGGACTTTTTTCTTGATGTCATATAGCATTCAACATATACATATTTCAATCAGTATTTGGTGGTTGTTATAAAGCACGATGGTCGGGTGTGGAACCGACCATTATTATTAGACATAATTAAGAATTTAAGAGTAAAATTTCGGTGCATCAGTTGTAATATGTTGATATAACATTGACTCAATTTTCTAAAATATTTCAATCAAACTGTTTTTTTTAAATATTTTTAATTATAGTAAAAAGTTATTGAAAAATATTAATTCATGTAATTAAGGTATCAATTTATATGATGAAAAATATTATTTAATATTAAAAATTACTAATATTATTCGGTCAAAAAAACTAATACCCCTCCATTCAATACACGATTTACCATTTTCCATTTTAGTGTAAATTTTGAGTATAAATAGTGACAGTGTCAAGAAAAATGGGGCCACAACTTGTCAAAAAAGGAAATGTAAAGCTTAAGTTGGGACACCTAAAATGACAAAGGATAACACTTATGCAAAACAAATTTATATATGAACTCATTGTTATGCGCAAAAAATATCATTGTTATGTATAAAAATTATCAATATTTAAAAAAGTCTTTTAAATTTTATAAAATAATGATAATTTTTATGCGTAAGAATGATAGTTTTTATAGATCACATTGATAATTTTTATATATAACAGTGATATTAAGAAAATAGAGTTCACTGTGAATTATAATTTACACAATTTTTTACTAATTACGAAATATAAAACTTACTATAGGATGAAGGAAGTACGCTTATATTTCATACTAAAAATAAAATTGAGAAAAATTGTGTCAATTGGTAAGGAGAGATGGACTTACACATCCTTCCATGCCCACAAGTTTTTTTATTTTTCACTATTTTCTCTATGTCCCATAATTGTTTACACCATAAAATAGACATACTTTTTAAAAACAATTAAAGAATGTGATGAGTAGCGTTTTAAGGGATAATTCGATAAAATTTTATATATAAAATAAATAAATTGGTTGGACTTGGTGTAGTGTGAGTGTCAAAAGTAACGACATTTTGTGTAAAAATATGAATATATATTGTGAGGGTGTGTAATTTATGAAAAAAAATAATTTTTTAAGTGTGCAAACCATTATGGACATCCGAATAAGGTAAATATGCCAACAATTGTGGGACAAAGGTTCTATTTTATGTTGTAAAAATTATATTAATTATTTGTCTTAGATTTTTCCTAAATATGCCATTAAAAGTTAGACACCAATTTTTAATCCTCAATTTTGTTTTTCCTAATACCAATCCCCACTTCTACTGCAATTAAGTTTATACTTCCTAACAGTTGGGACATTAAACTGAAAATGCAGAAACTGATCAAAGAACAATGTCATAACAGTTGGGATATAATTTTTTTTTTTTGAAAAAAAAAAAATCCATTTAGTAGAAAACATAAATTAACTAAGCAACATTAATGCGATGGGCGGAAAAAAAAAAGGGTTTCAGGTGTATTATTCTTTATTCTCAGCACATTTAATGCAAAACATGCAACATGTAAAAGGACCATCATCCCCCTGCTCATCACATTCTCCATCGTGTATATATGCATTGAATAGAATTAAACAACCAAGAGCAATGTTGTGGAATTGCAATTTATTGTTATGCAATGATGTAACATTTCCTGTCATATGGTATAGACAAATGACATGTAGATTGAAAAAAAAAAGGACTTGATATGTCTTTTTACGTGTCATTTACGAGTTTGAATTACAAATGATCCCATCATTTTGGTCTCAATAGATTTAGTCTCATAAGTGTTTTTGTCGTCGATGTAGTCAGAGACGGATCCAAAAATTTTCCATCATGGGGGCACAAATTCAAATATAAGATAAGTGGGTCTCATGTACATTCAGTTGCACCGTGCACTTATAGTGCATTTTAGAATCACACAACTTATTATACTAAAAAGTGTAACTTATTACACTGAACTGTGCAATTATTTTTCCATATTAATATTCAGTGTAAAAATATTACACTTTTCAGTAAAAGTTGCACGATTTTAAAATGCACTATGAATACACGGTGTACCTAAGTGCATACAAGACCAAGCCATATAAAATATAGAAAGTGTTGGAATTACAAAATATATTACAACTATTGCAAATTAAAATATAAAATAATTTATTTTGAACAAATATAAATATGGAATATTATAAAAAAAATGGTAAAAGTTGATTTTGGCAAGGATTTGAACAACAACCCTCGTCCGTCCGTCTTTGTATGTAATCCCAATAACTTTGACAATGTTCAATTTTAATTCCAAATTGATCAGAACAACGTTGTTTTGTCATTTCAATTTGGGATTTTTTGGTGAATGTTGTGATTGAACTGCCACGTCCACTTTTAAGTGTGTTTAAATAATTTTTGTCATCAATTCTATTTTTATTTTAAGTTTTTTTAATTTTTTTTAATTATATGCCTGAAATTTCAGCTGTTAATTTTTTTTTAAAAAAATACACGCGACAGCCTAGTCACAGCATCTGCCGGAAAGCTCTAAATTGAAACGACAAAACAATGTTGTTCCAAACGAGTTGAGATTAAAATTGGACGTTGTCAAAATTATTGAGACTAAATCAACGATAAAAAAACTTATGAGACTGAATCTATTTAAGGCCAAAATTATGAGATCATTTATAATTCAAACTCTGTACTTCTATAACATGTGACAAAAGATGCTACTAGATCTCTATTACATAACGGGGAATTCCAACCATGAAATTAGAGGAGAAATTTTTTCGAAGTGTCGTCAAAATTTCACAATTCTTTTAATAAAATCTAATATTGATTCATGTATCTGGGCCTTTTCATTGTATCCTATTCTATCCACCATAAAACCAAACTGAGGAAATTAAAAAAAAAAAAGATATAGAGATATTTTTTTTTTGTGGCAAATTAAATCAAACATGTCCTGTGTCGTTAATGTTATGAATAGGTGGTTTGCGATGAGGTTGTGCATAATCCATGACATCAATGTCTTTTTCCGATGATTTCTGCAGTGTCGAACGATCTCCTCTTTTCCATGTCCGCACCTAATTTATAATCACTATTTAATTAGTTGTCTTGTTTTTTGTAATGCCGATCGAATAACTTATCAAGACTTACTGATAGGTATATTTCAAAGTTGTAATTTATTCATAAATACAAAATGATTGCATATACGTAGGTATATTTGCACTTTCACGTGCAACTTTAATTATATATATGCAATCTTGTCTGTACCTATTAGTAATTTGCATAAAAAATTTGTACCTATAAGTAATTTCACCGAACTTATCATGCATGATAAAACAATAGAAATAAAATTTTGCAGATTATGACCTTCTTTGTATTGGTCTCGATAGAAACATCGAGCTCTTAAATTTGTGAAAAAATCAATAAATATATCGATAAATTTTAAAAATATGATAATTTAATATACATGAAATAAAATATGGTATAATGTTATCACATATGCAAACAACAAGCTTTCCGTATTATTTATTAATTATAATACCTCTGCTGAAGCAGCCTGCTGAAGAAAAGTTCTCACCATTTTGCCTGCTGCATGCACATCACTAAATTAGAGACCCAATTACTAAAACTACAAATTGAAAAAAAAAAATAATAATAGAAAAAAGGAATTAAAAAAAAAATGTTATTTACAGGAGTCAAGATCGAATTTACAGGGCACAAATATAGTGAACGCTAGCTATTAATATAACAAATTCAAATAATAAAATAATTATTATATATTATTAATTTTGTGAGAACACAAGAAATTATTAAATTAACAAGTTGTTATATGTAAGAGTTTTTGTATAAACCTTGATTGGCAAACTGCACCCCTTTTGCATGGTGGTGTTTTGTCATTACATCCTGCACAAGATTAAATTTACAATTTGTTAGTTGAACAATTAAGCTCTATTTTGAACATGTATAAAACATCAATACAAAATGATGACATAAAAATATTCTAACCTTGGTGGAAACCTTATGAAGTGGTCTAGCAAAGCATGCATGGAAACAAAGATACAAGACAAGGAAAGAAAGTGAATCCATGATATATAAACAGATATATTTTGTGCAAATTACAAGTAGAGATGATGAAGATATATATGTAATATGTTAGGAAAGGAAAATGGAGCATTAAATGCAGGAGATGAATTTTGTTATAAGAGAACATGCAGGTGCTTCTACTCGGTACAATTTCAAGATATTGATGGCCCATTATGTCCCCTTTCCCTCTAATTTTTTAACCAAAAAGACATGCAAAATTTAATTTTGATCTTCCCTACATATATAACCGAAAAAACTACTTCTTATAAAATAGTTATATATATATACAAACTCTCATGTGAAACTTGTTCATAGTATAAAAATTCATACCATTACACTTATAAACTAATACCACTACTCTTATAAACTAGTACATGTAACATTTAATACTAGGATCTCAATATATAAATATAATGATATCAATTGATAAGTATAGTGATATTAATTTGTAAGTGTAATAGTATAAATTTTATATTATGAACAAGTTTTATCGAAAAACTGATATATATATATATATGACTAAGGGGGAACTATACATGTGTTTGAGGACATGTTCTCCACTACTAGATTTTATTACTGCATGGCTTCTTACTCGTCCTTGCAAATTATTTTGTCCTTTTCCTTTTTTTATTTGTAGCCGTTAGTATATGTAAGATACACTTATGATTAATAAAAGATTGGCTCAAAACGGTTGAAGCTTATCAAGATGTATCACATGAGATATATTTTGTTTATATATGATTTGATATTCGGTGGGTGTAAAGACCAACTAAATCGGGATCAATTCCACCAATCACTAATAAGGGCCCCAATTTAAATTAGAGCAAAATTGACTAATCTCGGGAATCGATCGTAACTTGAGATTTTGAAACTGAGACCTGACTAAAGTGGAGCTAGCATACTAATTATAAGTACCAAGCAAGTCTCTGATAAAAGTAAATCTAATTGATTAATTTTAATGAAGCGAATATATATATCTAAATTTTAATATGATATCAGAGCCATGAATAGTAGGGTATATATAAGTTACATGGTTAATGATTCAATACAATTTATATTCTTATGAATCTATTCCGTTTAAAGGATACTGTCAAGAACAATATTACTCAGGAATACGATATTCCTGAAAATCTTGATTTATTAAATAAATGGACTATTCCTAGAATTGAACCTAAAATGGTTTATAAATTAGGAGCTTTTGAAAAGCTAGGTTTTAAATAAATTGTTAAAACCACTGAATCTTCCATACCTCTTCATGAAGAAGATATAGTTATTAAATTACTTAGTAAAAATGATATTTTACCTTACAAAAGAACTCATAAGTTCTTACATATTGGTTGTGCTCAGGTCGCTTTTAGACCGCTCACCTTAAATGGCTTACCAGAAAGCTTTCTAGCTTCTCTTAGAGATGGCAGAAACCTTAACTGGACACAATCCCTAATGGGAAAAATAGAGTCTTATAAAAACACTCAAGATAATACCAGTAATTGTACTGGTAATTGATCTTGTTGACTTCATTCAACATCTTCCTTTCAGTTAAAGGAGAAATACCCCATTCTTGGATGAAGATAATCTTCTTAATAATGAACTTTGAGTAATTAATACTATTACCCTTAGGTGGAAAATGTTGGATTTCCATACTGCCAAGACTAATAAGAATGCTCTGATACCATATTAACATAAGGATCGTGCAAAGATCTATATCAATAGTATCCTGTGGATCTTTTACAAACACAGATAGGAATTTACTGAGAAATTCCATAGTCCATGAGTTAACCTGAAAAAAACTTTTACACCCAGGAACGCTGCGCCTATTAATTAGCATAACGGCAAAAAGGGCTAGCCCACATGGTTAACTCATGAATATCACTGGAAAGCTCAAACCTACCGGTTAAACCAACTCTACCTTTGATATATCAAATTACAGATCAACATAGGAATATAATTCCAAATGCACATGATAGTAGAATATAGTTAAGTCAGGTCATGATTCAATACAAGTAATTTAGCCGACCATTGAGGAGGCGATCATCAGAAATAAAAATTTAAATACAGAATTTAAATAAACAACAGTGTTGGGATATTTTAGTTTTGATGAATTATGCCAAAACATTATCAACTTGTGTTGTTGAAGCTGATTTACAAATAACAAGTTGAGGGGGAACGAGAGAACAAATTGAGGGGGAACTCACGAAATCAGACGTAGATGATCAAGATCGACGAGGTCGCAGCGAGGTAGACCGACGAGATCAAATGAGTTCCGAAAGTTAACCATGAAATTCAGGCAAAATCGGGAGAGAAGAAAAGCTAAGCCGGTGATCGTAAGATCGATGACCGTAATGGGACCTGATCGATAATCGGAAGAACGAGCCGATATGGTGATCGGAAGAATAAGACAAAATTTGATCGAAGAACCCGGCCGTAAGATCGGAAGAGAAGGCCGCAGATCGTAAAAGGAGCGGATGAGACCGACGAGATCGACGTGATTGAGATCGATATGAAGATGAAAGCGATGATCAAGATCGGACGTGATTGAGATCGGATGTGCTAAACCGATATGCTAAACCTAATGTCTTGACTGATGCTATCCCGAGATGTTGATCTCGAAGATATGTTGATCTAATCGATTGAGCCGATCGATCGAGCAAAGAAGAAATCGATAGCTTTAGTCAAAGTAACTGAAGGTCGATGTCTCGAATTGAGAGAACTCGAACTCGGCCAAAGTGTCGTGTCAAGATGCTCGACGAAAGGTCCGGCCAAGAGAAGTCTCTTTGAATCAAGTAACCCGAGGCTCGATAGACCTAAAGGCTCAGATAGACCTAAAGGCTCAGACAGGACTGAAGAATCGACAGACTGAAGGCTCGCATGTAATCAAGATCCTGAGACTCAGAGAATCTTGAATGATTCCAAGGCAAGGAATCTGAGGAATATAGCCGTTAGAATCAGCTGACATGGACCAATGAGAGGAAGACAACCAGCCTGGAAAAGCTGCAAGAAGCTACAGAATAATATGGATTTGAATGTGACTCCATCCAACGGTAACATTCAAATCCACACTATAAATACAAGTTCTTCCTTCATTATTGGTGTGGAAAAATGCGTGAAACATCCATCAAGCCAAATCATCAAGCATTCCCACCATAGAACACAGAGCAAGAAATACACACAGATATTCAAAAGTGTTCTACCCTAGATCTAAACACAAATGCTATATCCTAAGCTTAGAGAGATTTTCCCATCCTTAGCATTAAGGCTAAACAAATGTAAGGGAAAATCTCAACCTAGTTGGAAACCAAACAATCTTATACCCAAACTCAAGAGTCGGTTAAGTTTGTAGGTGAGTGTGAACTCGGTAAATATCTAGCAATCCCGAAAGGGAGGGTAGGCAATCCCGTGAGGGTGATAAGTCCCGTTTGAGTGTGAACTCGGTAAACATCTATTGGGTATTGGACTAACACGTTAAACTAAGTCCAGTCGGTTAAGTTGGTGCCCCATGAAGGGAAGAGTGGATGTAGGACGAGTTGTCCGAACCACTATAAAATCGTGTGTTCTTTACTGCTTTATGCTCTTACTTGTCATACGCATTCGATTATAAGCAAAACAACACACATGAGCTTAAAACGCAAAAATTGTAATCACTCTGCCCTCTCCCCTGTTTTATATGCATCACACGAAATGTTTGCTTCCGCACGCGCAAATGGGTTTTCAAAATCGGGACCATCAAACAGTATACCTTAATGAGCTACAACCATAAACCAGTTTATAAACAAAATTATTACAAAGCTTAAGGGTTACACACGAGAGGGATAGAGAGAGAAAAAGAGAGGGCGAGTAAACTCAAGCGTACCTCTAAAAAGAAAATACAAACCTATATATAGATGAAAGAGCCGGACATCAAACCTCGGATTTCAAAATAAAAAAGAAATAGTGCAGAAAAAAACAAAGCCACAAAAAGACAAAAAAAGTTTGAATAGTAATTACTATTCATCAACAGTACTTTGTCTGTAAAGTGACGCATGCAATGACGAATTTTATTCGCTGTTTATCTGTAATCATATCTTGCACCATATGATTATCTCTTTAAGCCTTTAAATCACCAGTAAAGAGGCTTGCTTCTTTAGGAGCATCAAAGTCTCCTTAAAATTGACCAACTGATCACGATCATCAAACCACCCTTCATTTCTTTTGTATATAGCTTCAATTAATGGAATCCCTTCTTCCAGGACTCTAATCTTCTTTTTAAGAGTCTTGAGATAATTTTTATCTTTGATAATATTGTTATTATTATCAATGAGAATATCAGAAGGAGTTCTCCAAATATTGTAATGTAAACCACCTGTATCATTCAAGAGGTAAAATAATTTGGAACGAATTATTCCATGACTAATATCCCATCCTTCAGTTGAGATGGATGTAAAGAAACCATGTGGGTAGGATCCTTCCATAATTATTTTTTTATCCTTGATTCTCTCTTTAAGAGAGTGTTTGAACAAGTCAAAGCTTTCGTGAAGAGAAAGATCTTGGCAATCTTCGTTTGGGTCTTGACCGTCCTGAAGATCAGAACCAGATAACATAGAAGCATCAGATTTTGAATCTGAAAAATCAATATCTCCCAATAGATCATTTTTGATCAGATCCATATATTGATCAATAATTTTCTCTTTAGAGAGAATACCTAAATACTTCTTGGAGTATTCAGAAAAAGAAGAATGGTATTAGGAACATGGTCCTCAATATTTTTCTTGTAAAAATCCATTTTGGATTTAATCCTATCAATGTTTTCTTGAATAGGAAGTTCATTGGAACCTGGTGTAAGAGTATTAAGATTATTCCAAAATCTTGTGGAATAAATCCTCCATAAACAAGGAATACCAGTTTCAGTATAACCAAAATCTGGTCTCCATTTCCAGACCCATGGGAGTCCTGAATCGATAAAAAAACATACAAATAGTTTTACAACTTGTACTGTGAGATTTAAGAGAAGATGATACTATAGAGTATTCTTCTAATAGAGGTTTGACCTCTTCTGGCAAAATATTTGCCATGGCACCGAAAATCTCCCACCAGGAGAAAAACCAGTTAGGAATTTGATTCCTTCCAATATTATCACATAATTTGATCAACCAAGTATGAGAATGCTTGGAATTGTGATAAAATAGAGTCTTATAAAAACTCTCAAGATAATCCCAGTAATTGTACTGGTAATTGATCTTGTTGACTTCATTCAACATCTTCCTTTCAGTTAAAGGAGAAATACCCCATTCTTGGATGGAGATAATCTTCTTAATAATGAACTTTGAGTAATTAATACTATTACCCTTAGGTGGAAAATGTTGGATTTTCACACTGCCAAGACTAATAAGAATGTTTTCATAGAAACCTCCAGTCTTGTAAGACTCAACAGTCCCTCCACAATTCAGGATATATTTTTCCATAAGAATCCATGGAGATTCTTTGAACTTTTCAACATCGTCTTCAATATGAAGAATTAATTCTCTCTTTGGAGAATCAAAGTAGATGTATTCTTTCTGAATGGCTGAAGCATATGATACTACAACATCTGGTTTTGAGGAATTGTCCCCTACTGGAATATTTTTACTACGTTGTCTGAGGAATTCTTGAAATTCCTTGTGAACATTTTCTTCTTTTGAAGAAGAACCAACACCAGAAATATTCTGATTATAAAGAGATTTTCTTCCTTGCTGTAAAATAGGAGGTCCTATGCCTCCTCTTCCTCTATAAGAGGAATAAGGACTTCTTCCAGACTGTCTCATAACTATCATGAAGAAATAAATTCACGAGTTAAAAAATCTGGAAGATGATTATCTTTCCCTTGCTTATGGATAATGTTAAAATCAAAATAAGCAAGATGTGATTGCCATCGGGCAAACATTTGCTTTGAAACATTATGTTCAAATTCTTTGAAGAGCATGAATGTAGCAGCTTTACAATCAGTATAAATTGTAAATTTTTTATTATATAAATCATCTTGGAATTTAAGAACACATTTAACAATATATAAAATTTCTTTAGCAGTGGCAGAATAATTCTTCTGACTATTACTCCATTTACCAGAGTAAAATCTAATAATGTAATCCTTTTTATTATCAGGATTAATTTGTTTTAAAATACCACCATACCCCAAATTTGAGGCATCAGTTTCAATAATTTTCTCCCATGAGGGATTAGCAAGCATAAGACAATGAATATTCTTAACCTTTTCTTTAATTTTAATAACAACCTTAGTATGATTATCATTCCAAGGAGAATGATTCTTTTTAAGCCTATCATATAAGATAGCATAATCTTCAGCAAGATTTTTAATATAAGAAGACACATAATTAAGACTTCCTAAAAATCTATGTAACTGAGTTTTATCAGTTATAATATCAGGAAATTTATTACCAAACTCAATACTTCGTTGAATAGGAATAATATTACCTTTGTCAATTATATGACCAAGAAATTTAACTTTGGTTTGGAATAAAACCATTTTCGGTTTTGAAATGACTAAACCATTTTTAATGACTAAGTTTTTGAACATATCAAGATGTTTAAAATGTATTTCAATATCCTTAGAAAATACAAGGATGTCATCAATATAGACAATAATAAAATCACTATAGGGATTAAAAATATCATTCATAATTTGCTGAAATTCAGAATGAGCATTCTTAAGACCAAAAGGCATAATAGTCCATTCGTAATGACCAAATGGAACATTAAAGATAGTTTTATACCTATCAGGTTGATTAATCTGAATTTGCCAAAAATCTGATTTTAAATCAAATTTAGAGAAGACAAGAGCATTTACTAATCTGTCAAGAAGATCTTTCTTATTAGGAATTGGATGTCTAATCCATTTTAAACCTTATTAAGAGATTTATAATTAATAACTAATCTAGGAACTCCACGTTCCTGTTTAGAATGCTTATTAACATAGAAAGCAGTACAAGACCAAGGGGATTTATAAGGAGTAATAAGCTTCTTCTGTAATAAGGAAAATATTTCCCTTTTGCATAACTCTAAATATTCAGAATTCATTTGACAAGGTCTTAGTCGGAATTTTATTTTCTTTGAAATCTTCCTCATAAGGAAGAGAAACTATATGTTTCTTTCTATCCAAAAAAGCATTAGGAAAATCATTGCAACTTTCAATAGAAAATTTATTATTTAAAAGTTTAATTTTTTCCTGAAGCTTAGGATTCTTTAATCTATCATTAATAGTGATAGAATTAAGCTCATCTTTAAGAAAATTGATTTGACAATTTTTATTATTAATTTGATCTTGAATCAAATTAAGAACCTTATGAATATGTTTAGTAATAAACTTAAAAGTAATAGGTTTACCGTTATAGGTACCTGTAATACCTCCTTCACTAACAAAGGTAAGAGGATAGATTTTAAATAAAAAAGGAAGACCAATAATCATTTGACTAGTAATGTCTTCAGCAATAAGAAAATTATTAGAAATACAACAACCATCAACACAAACATAAGCATTTTTAAGCTTATAATTAAAATTTAAAGATCCTCCACATGCATGAGAAAGGGAGTGAGTAGTTTTTTCAAAGAACTTAGTAGGAATTATTCCTAGTTGTATGATACTTAAGTCAGCACCACTGTCAATCATAGCAATAAAATCTTTCTTATAAGAATTATTTATAAGAAGAGAAATCTTGGTATACCATTTTTGGGATATAATCATGTTAATAGTAGATACATGATTTTTATTAATATTAACATCATTATTAGTATCTAAGAATTGTGAAAGAGCACTAGAGCTAGTTTCACTATCTTCGATTTTCCCTTTTCCTTTCTCAATAAAAGAAAGACGAGTAGAAAGGTCAGAATTCTGGTTTTGAAGAATCTTGACACTTGTCTTAAGATTATTAATCTCATTAACTAAATCATTAATAGTTACAGGATTATTTTTAATATTCTTAAGGCGAAGAAGTTTTTCTAATTCACCCATATTATAATAACTACTATCAATCTTATTAGAAGGACTAGTTTTATTATTATCCTCATTCTTATAAGAGGAATCATGCAATTGTTCAATGATTTTATCTCTTAAACCAAAATCTTTGATTTGTTTAAGAAATTCTAAAATGTTATTATCAGTCAAGACACTAATATTCATATCTTGAAATTGACTCATGAGTTTATAAAACTCATTATCAGTATTATTATCAGTATTACTGATACATTTAAGACAAGGTTTTTCAAGCACACAATCGTTGCATTTTTCCTTATCAGACTTAACAGAAACTTCATCATCAGATGTAGGTTCAATAGAAGAGCAGTCATTATAGGACTTATCTGATTCTGAATCAGTATTAGAATTCATAACAATTTTAAAAAGAGTCTCTTTGAGCTCATCATTGATATCAAGATTTTTAATCTTGTCTTTAGCATAACACTGATTAGCATAATGACCAGACCTATTACATTTTTTACAAATAATTGTATTATATTTTTTCTTTTTAAATGATTTTCTTTTATTTTTATCATGTTCACGATCCTTTTCTTTATCTTTATTCTTAGAATGATGTTTTCTTTTCTTATAAGTAGATTTATGTTTAAAATCTCTTTTATTAGTTTTTAGACAAACTATTCTTAGAATTAGGATTATCTAATCCAAATTGGTCACAGAATTGACCCAATTGTTTTATTTCTAAAAGATTGTCTTTTTTTAATTTGGTTTCTTAATTTGAGTTCATTACAAAGATTTAATCCTTCCTGAATACAAATACTAATGATTTGGCCAAAAGTATAAGACTCATAATAAATAGAATTAGAGTCTTTTCTGAGAATTTTCTTAACTCTTTCAGAAAATAAATGAGGAAGACCATCAACAAATTTATTCTTCCAAATATCCTGATTACATTCAGGAATCTCATAAATTCGAGACAAGAAAGTATCTTTGTACCATCTAAAATCAGTAAGAGTTTAACACTTCATGTTTAAAAGAAGAGTTCTAGTATTTTCATATTTATTGGTATACTGACCAGTAAAATGATCTAAAATAGTAAGAATCAGATAATAAACAACATTAGTTTTAGTCTCACCATTTTCAATTTTAATAGAATTAAAAATGTCATTTCTATTATGGGGAGTTAAATAATTATCCCACCAACCTTTAAGCTGACCAGTAAAACCAACAGTAATGGCTTGTGCAGTATTAAAATCATTATTACCACTTGTTCTACATGCAGAACTATACATAAGCATACGATGACATTGAGTGAAAATATGATTATCACTCCCACCATCAATATTCCATTCATAAATACTTTTACCAGAATAAGAATTACTGAAAAAGTTTTTCTGTTGTTCATGAAGAACATCCTTAGGAGTGAGTCTCTTATAATAGTAATTAGACATAGTAGGTCTATCAACCCATTTCATTTTATTAATACTATAAGTATCAATATTACTAGAAGAACCAATATCAACAGGTTGAGTAATGTGACTATTATCTAAGTCATCATCTAAAGCCGAAATATTAAGGTTACCAAAATTTTCATTAATGATCTTTTCAAGATCAGACACAGAAGCTTCAGATTTAAAATCTTTTATCTCAATAGGAGACTGAATAGACGAAGCAGTTTTAATAATAACATTATTATTAATATTATCATTATTTTCAGATTTGTTCCGAGAATCAATTTTAGAGATGATTTTATCAACTTTATCATGTAAAGAAAATAATTTCTTCTCCAAGAATAGAAAGATAAAGATTACAAAAAATATTTTGTTCAATCATTTGATTGACATGTTTAACAGTAATTTGTAAGACATCATTTTCTATGATTCTGGAGAATGGAAGAAAATTAAATATCCTGCCTTTTTTCTCAATTTGAAAAGGAACATGAGGAGGGTAAACAAATTTTTGTATTCCTCCAGAAGTTATTTTATAATCACATTCAATAACTGAAATATAGTTAATATAAAATATTTTAATGAACCAAGGAACATAATAAGTAATTTTATTATGCTTTTCACATAATTTATAAAAACTGTCAACAAAGTAATATAAATCATCTTTTGAAAATGATTTAAAATACCAAATTCTAAAATTATCCCATTTAGGATTATTAAACTCATCATTAATATGAGCTCTTGTTGAGGAACCTTTAGAAAAATCTAAAAAGTTTGTAATATCCATAAAATTACATTTTAAAGTTATAATCCGAAATTATTTCGGGATCAAATTCATCTTTGTGGATAATATTGTTTTCATTAATAATTATTTTCTCATTGTTATAATTATTAGTTTTACAATAAGTATTTTCTCTATAAGAGGAAGTAGAAGCTCTAGAGTTAGAAGATAATTCTACCTCATAATCCAAATGAGATATGAAAGAATGACTAGACATTGATTTAGAATAAGAGGTCGAATGTCTTCTTTGATTATTTTGAAAACCAATACTAATAATACCAACATTACTTTGAGTAATATGTTTAAAATCACTATTAATTATAGGAATTTTAGGAACAGATTGTTCTATAATCCAATTTTCAGGGAAAACAATTTCTTCCCACTTAATAGATCTTCTGGTAGTAATGTTTGATTTACCAAACTTTGTTTCAATAAGAATATTCTCATTATTATCTTTTTCAATTCTTTTACACATAGGATTTAGTGTAAATAAATGTTTATAATAAATACGAGAACATATACACATAACTTCAGTACCTGGTATGTAATTATAACCATAAGCATTAACATTTGCTACAGTAGCATTGATTAATGTATCTTCAATATGATTTGAGTATGTTGTGGCCATTGCAAAAATAGCGTCTAGCATGTGGCGCAATCGCTTCAATGATCTGAATTGTGAATGCAACGACGTTATATTGTTCACCGTTCACTAATTGAAATGATGGCTTGGCTAACACTTATTTTATTTTCTAAATTAGTTGAACTTTATAAATCTACACTACAAAAAAGATGGGGTTTAACGACGGTTTTAGCGATGGGAAAAACCGTAGCTACTGTCTGTAGCGACGGTTTTAACGACGATTTGTCAACCGTCGGGAAATCGAGCGTCGCTAATCTTTAGCGATGGTTTTCCCCAAACGGTCGCTAAGTAGCGACGGTGAATCACCGTCGCAACTTAACGATGGTTTTATCGACAGTCATTTGGGTCCGGACCCGGGTCAAAATAACCATCGCTACTTTTTTTACGGTTGTGACATCATAAACCGTCGTTACCAGAGACGTTAAACCGTCAGTATTAGCGACGAAAATAACCGTCGAAATGTGCGACGGTTATAAACCGTCGTTACCAGAGACGTTAAACCGTCGGTATTAGCGACGAAAATAACCGTTGAAATGTGCGACGCTTATAAACCGTCGTTACCAAAGACATTAAACAGTCGAAATTAGCGACAAAAATAACCGTCGAAATGTGCGACGGTTTTAAACCGTCGAAATGTGCGACGATTTTAAACCGTCGCTAAATTGTGAATTTACAGAAAAAAATAGCTCACAGTGGTTCGAACCCAGCCCAGGGGGCGCCCGGGTGGGCACCGAACCACCCGAGCTACGGACCATCTCGAATCCAACCACCAAACATCTCATATATAAGCCACCAAGTCTCCCAATTAAATGACACAAATTTTCGCTCGCAAGGGAGACCGAACACGGGACCTACGGGCGCCTGAGCGAGAATCAATCCGCTCGGGCACTTGCTTTCTTGCGTTTACTTAATGAAATTAATTCTATATGTCCTAAAAATTATTATTTTTAATTCTTTATTTCAATTATCTTATTTAATGATTCAATTATATTTTAATATAATAATTTATTTTTTTATTTATAAATTTTTTATTTCATTTTTTTTTAAATTTAACCATCTAATAATCTTTAAATTTTGGCTTCATATATTTTTTAATTTACAAATTATAAATAAATGATTATAGTTTTTTAAATTTGTATTTTTAATGGATAATTACCAAAAATAAATTATGTTAAGTAATGTCAAATAATTTGTAATATGCAAATATAATTGTCAATGTGAAATATTACAAATGAAAGACAATATAATTATTATTCGTCATCCTCATCGTTGCCCCTATCTGTATTATCATCATCCTCCTCCTCCTCTTCATCACCATCTTCATTCTTATTCACATCCTCATCTTCATCATAATCGTTATCCTCCCCGCCGCTGTCAATCTCTATCAAATTTGGATTTGGAGCTGTTAAGTCCGCAAAAAGATTGAAATCTCCTGTATGCACCTCAGTTTGAGCCTCAACTTGTTCCGTTTGGAACGGAGTTCGTCAGCCGCATCTGTTGACGCCTTTTTAGGAACTTGCACCAGTGATCTCGCCTTTACTTTGCAAACAACCATCCATTCATTATTTGCTCTCGAACCTAGGTACGTGCAGTAATATACTTGGGATACCTGAGCAGCAAACACAAACGGATCATACCCCGGATATTTTCTTCTTCTTTGAACATCGACTAGTTTGTATTTGGGATGAATCCTTGTTCCTGAAGCAGATGGATCATACCAATCACACTTGAACAACACAACAGTCTTCTCAGGGAACCCCGAATATCCTACTTCAACGACTTCTTGCAGGTGTTCGAAGTAGTCATGACTATCTCCATTGAATATTGCACTGTTAATGCAAATACCACTGTTTGTAGTAGATTTGGTCGATGCATATTCAACCTTATAGAATTTGTAACCATTTACATAGTATCCGGAGTATGTGTTGACCCGACGTAGTGGTCCTCTACTAAGATCCTGTATAAATGGGTTCTCAATGTGTTGATTATAACCCTGTGACGGTTTTAGGTTAAATATATAATTGTAAACATATAATGAATTAATTAATAAACGGTGGTTAGATAACACTCACATAACTTTGGAACCACTCTGGAAAATCATGAGTAATATATTAACCTACTTGTGCATCTGAGATGTTTGGATGTCTACGATGTAGCTCTTTAGTATAGATCCTAATTGAAAGCAATATATTATTAATCAAATATTATATAACAAATATGTTATTTATTTAAATGATACGTATATGAAATACTTACTGAATGTACGGTTGAACTTCATCACAATTGAATAACACAAATTTATGTTCAGCTTCAATCTCTTGTCGGTTTAACCAGGGCCGTTCATTACTTTTTCCCATACATCGATCTGGAAACTTAAACACGGACAAGTTACCCTCAATATCATCAGCAACATTGTCTGTGCCTCTATCGTCGTAATTACGAGGCTCATTTCTCAACCTTGTTCTAACATGATCCTCAAAATAGTAAGAACAAAATATTGTAGTCTCCTCACACAAGTAGACATTAATAATTGATGCTTCAACTTTTGCCTTCTGTTTAACATTGAGCTTCAAATTATGGAGATACCTATAGATATATAATAAAAAAATTGATAAGAGCAAAACATAAAAATATATATATTTGTATAAATAGATGTACAGTGAAGGTTTACCTCACAAATGGATACATCCACATGTATTGCACTGGACCAACAATTTTGACTTCATATGCTAAGTGTACCGGTAAGTGCTCCATCGAATCAAAAAAGCTGGGAGGGAAAATGCGCTCCAACTTGCATAAAATAACTGGAATGTCTTTCTCCAAACGGACCATGTCATCCCACATAATTATTGTAGACGTTAAATCTTTGAAGAATATACTCAATTCAGTTACGACCCTCCAGATATTGTTCGGTAGAAATTCCTAAAAATGCGAGGGGCAACAGACGTTGTATAAACACGTGACAATCGTGGCATTTCATCCCAGACACCTTCCCATTTGATGTGTTTACACAACGACTCAAATTGGAGATATAGTCATCTAGAAATCTCAGCTCTTCAATCCAACTACACAATGCCACATTCTGTTTCTTATCAAGTGTGTAATTGCCAATTGGCTTGGGGATATCTTTCTATGCTCTCATCCCTCTTCAGGTGATCACGTTTGCATAATATCGTTCAACTCATCACGTGACTTTGAAGTGTCTTTTGTCTTGCCCTTTGTATTCATGATTGTGTTGACCAAGTTATCGAACACATTCTTTTTATGTGCATCACATCCAAGTTGTGCTGAATCAAAAGTGAGCTCCAGCAGGGCAAGTCCCAGAAAATGCTCTTCTTCATCCAACCACCCGGTACCATTTTATTATGCTCCTCGGCATTTTCTTCCGTTATTTTCCTCAATCCCTTCCGATTAATTTCATTTAACAAACCTCTGCCTGCATGAATGCAAATAGATATATGTTAATTTGTCAAATGTAGATAGAAATATATTAATATATAAAAATAACTAATATAAAAAATACCTGATGTCTTTTTCATTCCAGTTTATGTAACAAGTTTGTTCTTGTAAAAATCCGTTTTATTTTTCCGAAAAGTATGACCTTCTGGTAAAAACTTTCAATGGTTGTCAAATCATGAAACTTTTCTGCTAAGCTGGAGTCTGAAAGTGTCAGAATCGTCCATGCAGTAAGGACATGCTTGTTTCCCGGCTGTCCTCCTCCCGAACAACATGGAGTACGCAGGGTAGTCGTTGATCGTCCACAACATGGCAGCCCTCATCGTGAAGTTTTGCTTTCTCGATACATCGTATATCATCACTCCATTCTCCCACAGATGTGTCAAGTCTCATATCAAAGAATGAAGAAAAACATCTAGTTTTTCCTTTGGATTCTTTGGGCCAGGTACCAATACCGTGAGAAACATCGTTTGGGGTTTCATGCACATCCACGGAGGTAGATTATAAGGAGTCAATATAACCGGTCATAACGAATACTACTTACCGTGCATTCCAAATGGACAAAAACCATCAGTGCTGAAACCTAACCGAACGTTCCTAGGTTCTTCCAAAAAAATAGGAAACACCTCGTCAAGATGTTTCTAGGCCATCGAGTTAGTAGGTAGGGTGTCTCATCTCTCCAGAATCAGGATAAGACGATTCTGTATGATGCCATTTCATATCTTTGGCTGTGGCACTAGATTGATACAATCTTTGAAGACGAGGAATGATAGGGAGGTAATACATCTTTTTATTTGCCACTTTCTTCTTCTTATTCTGCTTACCTCGACCGCCAGTCCAGTTCCGATGCGATACTTTGTACCGAGAGTGCCCACAAAATTTGCACTTATCTTGCTTCATGTCTTCTTCATTACCCCAGAATAACATGCAGTTATTGATACAACAATCAATACTCTCAACTGGTAGACCCATACTCTTTAACATATTATTGGCTTGATATTCTGTAATAGGCACCTTATTACCGGGAGGACATACCTCATTGAACAACCTACTAATCTGATTATAGGCTCTTTGAGAAAGTTTGTTCTCAGCCTTGATAGCCATGAGTCGAGCATTGAATGATAACAGAGAGTAAGTTTGATATCCATCATACAGATCTTCATCAGCTGCTTTACTTATTCTGTAAAACTTAGATGCTTCCTCATTTGGTTCCTCCTCCATAGCCTCATCTTCAAACCCACCAGCTTTCATGATCATCGTATGATACATATCCGGTGTATCCACTGCAGGTGTCTCGAACTGTACTCCAGGATCATCATGTGTCTCATTGTATTCGATAACATTATAATACTCTTCAAGATCATTGAAATCAACATTCCATCAATCTTCACCATGACGTGTCCAATTGTAGTAGTAAGGAACAAAACCATTCACGATGATACGTGTTCGAACATCGACAATGGTTTTGTATGATTTGTTCTGACACTTTTTTGCATTACACGAACATCTTATACGACCTTCTGAATCTGTTGCACCATGATTAGTTGCAAAGTAAATGAAGTTATTAACTTCATTCATGAACTCCATATTTATACATCCGTTGATAAGTCGAGGAGTCGAATACATCCACTGATGATTCGGATATTGCATCTGTTTCAAATCATATCAACATGTTAATTCTACAAAAAATTGGACAGAGTTTCGTCTACATATGTAAATATCCAAATATATTCTTCTATCAAATAACATCAAACAAATCCACCAAATAATTATCTATGACAACATTCATTTAACATAAACTATCTACACAATATATATCAACACCAAATACAAAACAAACTTATCAATTATATACATTACACTATATATATTTAAACGATAGAAATGCAAAAATGTACGGTGAAATCTTCCTTGATTGTGAAATGCTTCTGGTACCAATATGCACTTCAAAAATGATTTTCGCCTCTATCTTCACAAAATTTGGTGTTTTTTTTGGAAAAAAATTGAGTTGGTTCGACTGTTTTGTGTAAAAAGATACTGCTGATTTTTTTGACAGAAATATAGTGACGAATTTAGAGACGGTTTTAAAAACTGTCGATATTCTATGACAGATATAGCGATGGAATAACTGTTGCTAGTTTCGATGAATTTCAAAAAACCATTGCTAATACCATCGCTAAAAAACATAATTAAATAAATAAAAACAAACAGAAATTAAATTTGTTCAACATAATTAAAATTGTTCAACATAATTGTCGCAAATCCGTCGCTAAAAACAGAAATAAAACAAATATAATTAAAATTATTCAATCATGCAATAAACAAAAAATTTAAAATGGCTCTTGTCTCCAAGCTGCAACAAGCGACTCCCATACGTCATCGCCGACTATGTCTGATGAGTCCAACTAGTCTTTCTTCCATGCTTGACGCCACCTGTGCATCAGCTCTTTGTATTGTACCTGAGCAATTTTGTTGAATGATTTCTGGACTTCCTCGGTCGAAACATCAGGACTCCACACCGTACGTTCCTGTATTTCATTTATAATACCACTTATTAATATAATTTGATCAATTAATATAAATAAGAATAAAATTAATTATAAATTAAATACTTTTACCGTGAACTCATCGAAATAAGCATGACGTCGTTCAGCTGACACATATTTCCATATGTGAGCGTTCATCGCAATCCCACTCCTCAATATAGAATTTTTAATTATTTGGGAAGCCTCATGAGAGCACAATACTGAAATATTAAATAAATAATATTTAATATTAAAATAAATATATAATAATAAAATTTAAAAAATAACTTACTGTCCGTTTGAGATATGGATAGGCAGACGAGGTGGAACGACACCAGCGCCAGCTTTATGATTCATCTAAATCAAATATTAAAAAATATAAATTAATTAAAAAATTACAACTAATGATAAATATATAGATAAAACGAAAAAAAATGTACCTTTATATTAATTGAAAATCGGGTTGAATCGTTTTACTTCGAAGACGCGTAGATTGAAATCAGGGGTGGATCAAATGAGATATGCGGCCCCTTTTTATAGTAATAAAAATTAGCGATGAATTTCTAAAAACCGTCGCTAATTTCATCGATAACATGGGGCCCAGGTCTTTATTAACGTTACCCAACGGTCGAAAATGCTCGATTTCTATGCGGACTTTAGCGACGGTTTATTCCATCGCTACAGCCGTCAGCTAAACCGACCCGTTATAGTCTGATTAGAGCAAACTGTCGCAAAGTCATCGCTAAATCAGATTAACCGTCTCTAAATAGCGAGGTTTACCAATCCCTCGCTAAACGCGTTGACTTTGACACTTTGACCGTCATCATCGCTAAAATCGTTGCTATTAGCGACGGTTTGTGAAATCGTCGCTAAAAACCGTCGTTAAACCCCGAGTTTTTTGTAGTGCTAGCTAGCTAAAAATTTCTTACATCGTGTATAATCATCGCTTGATTTACATTATTACACTGACAAAATCAAAATTTTTACCCCTAAACTAACCGTTACAAATGATAGAACATTAACTCGTGTTGAAATAAATAAAATGTATCTTGTCTCACACCGTGTAATCGAAGGGGATGAACTTCCTGATGTTATTTAGAACTCTATGTGTTTGATACAAGTGCACCAACACTAAGTACACTTTAGTCTTTTGTTTAATTCTGGAAAAATCAGTTCTTGTGAGAAAAATGAATATCAATGTACATTTATAATATTGTAGAAGTGTCAAGAAGAGAGATGAAATATGTGAGATTATAGAAATTTATTATATAATGATATTTCTTTTATGACCCGTGATTTTTTTTCGATTTTGGAGTTTTCCACATTATATTATATTGTGTCGTTGATTTTTGGTTTATTTCTTCTTCTATTTCTTGTTTTATTTCGTTTCCCCTTAGTGTGAATGGAGGCGGAGGATCCCAACAAGTGGTATTAGAGTCTGGGTTAGGTCTCTTGATATTCCCGACTTTTGGAAATGCTCTATGGTCTTCCACATCAGAAATTATTAATTTCTTGAGAAATGTTCGAGAGTCTCTTGTGAGGCGGTTGTTCATTAGGGGTGAAAAAATGGTATATCAAGGAGTTTAACACGGTGTTGGGAAATTTAGAGTTTTGATGAAAGTTCTAAAACACATGTAATAGGACCAGTCAGACCTGTTAGCTGACTGATGTTTATATTACCGTTTATAGAATACCAGTTGATAATTACTGTATATAACAACTGATGAAATAGATAGGTCACATATTGAGGGGGAACCTCAATATGTATAGGTCAGATCTGAAGATCCAAAGAATAGCTGATATCCGACAGGCCAGAATGCAAGAAAAGAATAGAAGATCAGATCGATTTGATCAAGTCAGATATCTCAGCTGAAGTCATGAAGCTCAAACTCAGAATACTTGAAGATCAGATGACTTCCAGAAGATCAGACCAGAAGACCTACATCAGCCGAGTCTGCTAGTTGAAGCTAAGTCAACCGACACCAGAAGACTCCATCATGTAGATGATCGCTTCGACCGATCAAAGTCACCACCAGTGAAAAATCGATGTATCACCAAATCATACGTCAATGATCTGAACAAGAAGAATGCCAACCTTAGTTGGAAGAGCAACACTGAAAAGTGCATCTGTTAACCAATAAGGATGAGACACGTATGATCGGAGCCGCAATTACGGGATTTGGTGCTGCTTTCTCCAACGGCTATAAAAGACACTATTCACGCTTTTCGGCATGCCGCCTCAAGACGCCACATCAATCCTGCAAGTCTACCAATTATAGCCTGAAATTTAAATTGCTCTCCAACGGCTCTTTGATTTCGAGGTCTATAAATATGGGATCACACTTTAGAGTGAAAATACGGAAACCCTGAAACGATCAAGAAGCTCAAGCTATAATCAGATTTCCGCACGAAGAACACGAACAAGAAGATTATTTTATTAAGTGTTCATCCCATAAGTTCTTAGCATAGAAATCTTTTCATCTAAATTGATAAAGCTATCTTAAACACTAGAAAAGATTTCATAGTTTGAACCAAAACAATCTTATCCAAACCCAAAGTTAGGTTAAGTTGTTTAGCAAGATTTCGCACTAGGGTTTCTAGTTCTGATTTACGGGATCGGTTGAGTGAGAACTCTTAAATATATCTGTCGATTGTCTTGTGTTGGACTAACACAAAAATCTAAGTCCATTTGGTTTAGTTGGTGCCCCTTGTGATAAGGAAGAGTGGGCGTGGGATCGGTTTGTCCGAACCACTATAAATCTTGTGTGCCTTTACCACTTTGATTAATCATTTACACAATCGCACGCAACTATTAAAGCAGCATACATATTCTAAGTTAAGATCAGCTAGCACCAAGCTTCTGATCTGATCAAGTTTGACACTTTAGTCAACTGGTTAAAAGACTGACTTTGGAATCTGATTTATCAAAACTGGTTTTTCACACGGGTAAAACTTAGCTTCCGCATTATCGCTTAAACCGATAGTTACCGAATCGATCGCCTTTCAGCGATTAGTAAGTTGGTTATCGATCCAAATTGATTCACTTTCGACTCGATCAAAGCTAATCGCTTCTCTCACACCGATCTGCAAGAAAAAGTTTTTCGAAGTCTATTCACCCTCCCCTCTAGACTTACGCCTCACAAAAACCCGTTCGGGACCTACAAGTGGTATCAGAGCAGTGGTTCTACAGACCACTGGCTTTGAGTATCATCGATTCTTGAGGAAGAATCTTTGTGGTCATTTGAACAAATCTTGAAAAACCGTTTTTAAAACTCATTCGTTTTTCCAAAATCACTTTCGATGGATAATACCTCTGGTATGTATCATGATCCGCCAAAGTTCTCAATTGATGAGTATGCAGATTGGGCCATTTATATGTGCAAACCATCTAGGTTCGATTAGTGGCGTAATGATGGAAGTTATCGAAAGAGGACCCATCATCATATATCACGACAACCCTGCGGTTGGAGGAGATCCGCACTTTGCCCTTGAAGTCTTGTGCGAAAAAAGCCCAAACTTTGATGGATGCAGAGGAAAGGAAACTATATACTCGGACACAATCGCGGACATATTATCATGAAAACGATGGATAAGGTCACCAAGGAAAAGATTAAATATCTCAAAATCTGCGAAAAGCAATGTGGGATACTTTAGCCGAGATATCGCGGGAAATGATCGATCAAAGACAACCGCTCTACAAGCCCGAACCGGTGAAGTTCAAAAAATCAAGATGCTTTGCCAACGAGACCATCAACGAACTCGATGGAAGGATTACTATGGCAGTGAATAAGCTACGAGAACTTGGTAGAGAGATGTCAGACAAGGACATCAACTACAAGATCTTAAGATCTCTTACCAAGAAATGGGATATGAAAGTCATGGTAATCAAGGATTGCCAAGACATTTCAAAGATGAAACCAAGAGCTTGTTCTTAAGCCTTAAAGCTCACGAGTTTGATTTAATTGAAAGAGGATAAGCGGATGAAGATGAGGTACCACGCTGAAGCCTCAACTTCTAAATCGATTCGTTTAAAGGCAACCAAAGAAGCAGATCGAAGGCCAATGAACTGTTGGAAACATCATAAGTCGAAGTAAGCAGACGCTCTGCTTACCGAAAACTAGAAAAATCAAATATTCAACTTGGTAAGTATCGAAGATTCTATAAAGATTATCAACATAAATAGGAAGAGATAGGAGATCGACCAATGGATCTCCGTAGAAGAACCAGATCGATGATCGAAGAGATCCGCGAGAAGAAAAAAAAAGAGATAATCTAAATGATGAGAGAAGAGATAATCGATCCGAAAGAAGGAGCTCAGACTACTATCGAAAGGGAAGTCACCGATAGATCATACAGATTTGAGTGATTCACCGAAGAAAAGGTTCCGTGGATCAAGGAGCGTGCTTCAACCGTGAGAAGCTTCAAGCTACAAATAAGAGACGCCTGCACTGACGCCAAAAGAAAGGGAAGAAAAGAGGAAATGAAGAGAGCAACGTTACAGAATGTAAAAAGCCATGGTTGTCGGACACATCCGGAATCGACGATTCCTATCTCGCCTCCGAGGATTCTCGGATACTCCTCTCAGAGAAGATTTCCCCGATAAGCAAAGGCTGTTGACTTCTATGAGAATGAAGATCGATATTCTCTTCATATGATGATGAGATCTCGCCTTTGATGGCCAAGGATAACCAATCTGAGGTAACCTCCAAACCGCTTTGTTCGCTTTACACCGCATCATTAGCACACCGGGGAGATTGACCCGCACTCTACTCCGAGCAATTGCTTGATGATCTCTCCAATGCAAAGAGACACTTATGCTATAGTGGAAGTTTGAAAATGACAAGCTAAGGATCGAAAATAATCGACTTTGTTAAAGAGAACGATCTCAAGAAAACTACCGAATTGAAATCAAAAACCGCTCGAGAAGGCAACCGAGAACTTAACATTACGAAAGTTAAGTCTTCGATCGGGAGAAGCAGATCAAAGATCAACTAGCAATTAACAAAACGACAAGTTGATGACTTCAAAATCCTTCAAAGCTAAATTTGATGAGCTATTCCGATTTGCATGAGAGTCTAAAATCTTCTGAGGATAATCTGCGCAAGAAAATAGAGGTTTTTACAAAATCTTCTAAAACTGTTCAAGATATGAACACCTATTTTCGAACAACGATTAACAAGAAGGGTCTTGGGTATGAGAACCCTTCCACATCCTCAAAAGCCCCGGTTGATTCACCTCAAAAAGGTGTAATCAGACGAGTTTCTGACAAAGATACACCAAAAGCCAAACTTGTATCTAATAAGGGAAAAAAGACCAGGTTGAAAGGTAAAGGCAGGTGCCTAACCAGAAGGAGAACATAAATGGACCCCAACTGGTAAGGCATCAGCCGAGGAATCAACAGAAGAATCCAGTTCTTCTAAAGAGACCTCAACCTGATCAACAAATCAGGTATCAGAAAAGACAACCTGTAAAAGGGAAGTCTAATCTGAGACCCAATCAAGGTCAGCTGCCGAATAAGCACGCTTTAGGTAAACTGCAAAAACCACCTATGCCAAAAATATACGAATCTTTTGATGGTAGCAGTCGTACCTACCCCTATAATCAGAAACCTAGGGCTGCTGCACCTGAGCCACACTGAAAGAAAAGAAGACAAACAGAAAAGATAAGTCCCAAGTCTTCTAAGTCACCCAAGGCTCACACTAATAATCATACCAATCAGAAAGCATATAAAGAGACGTATGATTATGTTGATAGGTATGGGAGATAAATCAGGCCTTCTGATCTAACTGATCACGATAGAAGTGCTCTGTTTGTATGGATCCCCAAAACCAAACCTAACCCCTCAGGACCCAATCCAAAAGGGGTACCTAAAGCCTGATTTGATTGCAGGTTCGCGTGGGTCTGGCCAACAAAGGAGGTGCGCAGGCAACTATCTGGTACATCAATAGTGGATGCTCAAGGCACATGACTAGAAGCAAACACCTCCTCAACTCCTACATAGAACAGAAAGGCCCGCGTGTACTCTTCGGTGATGATAACTTTGGTTATACCAAAGGATTCGGAACCTTAGAGAATGATGATGTACAAATGGCGGAGTCTCAGATGTGTCGAAGGTCCTAAGCACAACCTATTATCGGTTTCACAATTCTCGACAACAACGATTCAAAGTGTTGAGTTCTCGATCGATCAATGCACTATCAAGAATCGAGCCACTCAATGATTTTGCTAATCGGTTCAAGGAAAGGACGATCTACACAAAGAGATTGGAACAAAATTACCAAGAAATACATGCCTAATTGTTAAGAGTTCCAAAAGTAGCAGTTGGCTCTGGCACAAAAGAATGAGTCATCTAAACTTTAAAACTCTTAATAAGATAGCAAGGATGTCTCTAGTGGAAGGTCTTCCGAATGAAGTATTTTCAAAGGATCAGACATGTGTTGCATGTCAGAAGGGAAAATAGGTCAAAGCTTCATTCAAGGGAATTCTGGACCGCATCCAAAGCAGATATTGCAAACTTTCATATGGATCTATTTGGACCCGATTACACGACCGATCTCACGACGAATAAATATACTCGTAATCGTGGATGATTATTCCAAGTTTACAGGTTATATTCTTACATAAGAAGAATGAGACGACAACGAAGATACCCGAAATTTGGCTAAAAAAGATTACAAAATGAGAAGGGTGTCAATGTAGTAAAAATCAGATCAGATAAAGGTACAAAATTTCTGAACTCTTTTATAACTGATTTTTGCTCTAAGTTTGGTATACAGCATGAGACATCAGCTGCAAGAACGCCACAACAGAATGGAGTAGCAGAACGGAGAAACAGAACACTCAAAGAAGCTGCTCGCACGATGTTAGCTGAACATGCAATACCAAGCCGTTTACGGGCGTATAATCAACACCGCATGTCATACTCGAGCGTATGTCTTCTTCGACTAAGGCTCACTACAAAACACCCTATGAATCTGTGGAAGGCGAAAAACCTCGTGTTTCTTACTTCCATGTTTTTGGGTGTAAGTGTTTCATACACAACAATGGGAAGAGTCAGTTGAAGACCTTTGAGGCCAAGTCAGATGAGGGTATATTCTTAGGATATTCCTCATCTAGCAAGGCTTTCAGGGTTTACAACAGACGAACCCTAGTTGTGGAAGAAACACCCCATGTAGTCTTTGATGAAGCATCTTCTGAACAAGAGAAATCTGCCTCAGAACAAGATGTACCTGATCAACCAGTACCTGATGCTCAGAAAATGGATCAGCTAACGATCAAGGAAAAAGAATCAGACATCGTAACAGTATACATTCCAGATCTAGCTGATTCACCAGATCAATCAGATCCTAAGGTACGAAAAACTATCGATGAAGAAGCTGGTACAGCTGAGACAATATCAACTGAACCATCCGGTTCAGGGGGAACACCTGAAGTTCCCACGAACAGACATCAGCACATGATGAGTCCAACATCAGCTGAGACGTGTTCTTATCAAGTGGATCATAACTCTGCACCACTCCCAATCGCTAGTAATGAATCTTTATCAGAAATGGATGATGTTCTCCAAACCGACGCAAATCAGAACAGAAGGATCTGGATAACCAGTCATCCAACTGATTTGATCATCGGAGACTAGACATCAGATTGGTGAAAGTGCCATGTATTGCTGTTATCTGTCTATGAAGGAACCAACAACTGTAGAGGAAGCTCTACAAGACGCAAGCTGGATTCTAGCCATGCAGGAGGAGCTGGAACAGTTCGAGAGAAATCAAGTTTGGGAACTGGTGGACAGACCAAATCATCAAGACGTAATTGGCACGAAGTGGGTATTCAAGAACAAGAGAGATGAGAAAAATGTCATAACCAGGAATAAGGCAAGACTTGTTGCTAAGGGGTATTCACAATCGGAAGGAATTGATTATGATGAGACCTTTGCACCGGTCTCGCCGCTTAGCCATTCGGGTTTGTTTTTCGCATATGCTTCCCACAGGGTTCATCGTGTTTCGATGGACGTAAAGAGTGCATTCTTAAATGGGGTACTAGCGAGAGGAAGTTTATGTCGAACAACCTCCAGGCTTTGAAAAGGGCAACCAAGTGTACCGTTTAAGAAAAGCTCTTTATGGCCTGAAACAAGCTCCTCGAGCTTGGTATGATACACTCTCTCAGTTCTTGATAGACAGTGGGTTCACTAAAGGAACAGTGGACAGAACCTTATTCAGAATAAAAGATGGAGAAGATATTCTGATGGTTCAGATTTACGTGGACGACATCATCTTCGGATCTCCCAACAAGAGTCTATGTGAAAGATTCAGCAAACTGATGCAAGGGAAGTTCGAGATGTCCATGATGGGTCAGATGAATTATTTTCTGGGTCTACAAGTGAAGCAAAGTACAGAAGGGATATTCATCTGCCAAGAAAAGTACACTAGAAATTTATTGGCTAAGTTTGGAGTTCAAAACAGTAAGGAAGCCAAAATTCCTATGATGACTGGATTCAAGATGGATCCAGATGAGGATGGTCAGAAAACAAATCAGAAAGAATATAGGGCTCTCATTGGATCCTTACTATACCTGACTGCCAGCAGACCAGATATCACTTTTGCAGTAGGTGTATGTGCCAGATTTCAGGCAAATCCTATGCAAAGCCACCTAGAAGCGACTAAGCCCAGTTCTTAAGTATCTGAAGGGACAATAAACCTTGGTTTATTTTACCCATCGATGATAATCTAGAGCTTAGTGGGTATTCTCGATTACGATTATGGAGGTTGCAAGATTGACAAAAATCAACCTCGTGAACATGTCGATTTTTTAGGAAGTAAACCGATCTCGTGGTTTTCAAATAAGCGGACATCGATTCATGACATCTACTACCGGCAGTAGAATATATGGTCACAGGAAGTTGTTGCTCCCAAATCGCTCTGGCTTAGTCGGCAATGAGGGATTATAACATTGTAGCTAAGAATGTACCTATATTATGTGACAAAGAATAGTGTTATTGCAATCACTTTCGTAATCTCGTTCTACATACAAGATGCAAGCATGTGGATGTCGGACACCATTTTATAAGAGATCATGTTGAAAAGAAGAATATCGAATGGAAAAGATTCATACCGATATACGTAAAGTCGATATTCTAACCAAGCCACTAAATTTGAGATCGATTCGAGAATTATGCAATGAGCTAGGGCTTCGGATCTTGGAGAAAAAAACACCTAAAATGCTTGATGGGATTATCTCTGAAACCACCGGGTAAGAGACTAACCAAAGTTAAAAGGAGTCGATTGAGTTTGGTATCTCAATCGATCGTAAGATCGATCAAGGAACCGATATAAGAAGGTACTTGATCGATTCTGATTTGTCGATTAAAAAAATCGTCGATTTAAGGTTTATCGGTTAAAGGAACCGATCGTCTTAAGGAATTATCTGATTAAACCAGTTTGGTTATTTCGCTTTGTAAGTCGATTAAGCTGATACTCAACAAGCAAGATTCACAAGATTAAAGCTTACATCGCATAAGAAAATAGGTAATTTACACAACAATGAAATAATAGAAATTTTCATTGATAAAGACCCGAATGTCAGATTTACATTACAAGTTACAAGTACAAGAGGACCCGGAGGTCAGTACATAAGTCATAACCAAAAACCCTAAACCTATAACCCTAAACCCTCATCCTAACCCTAGAAGAGGGGGAGAGAGAGATTTTAAGATCTCATGCTCCCATTTTCCCCACTTAACAAGGGGTAGAAGAAGCTTTTGAAATAATCCTAAAGCCTCTCGCTGAAGCTAAAACCAATGGAGCGAGAGAGGCCTTGATAGGATTTCTAAGCCAGGAGCCCTTAGACCTGAAGTCAATGGGCTCTCCAGCTGTTAAATGGAGCACATGTGCCAAGAAAGTGGTTCAAAGACCTTATGGGCACATGTGTCGCATGAAAAAATAGAGTTGATATACGAAGATCAGCTGTTGTCTGATCAAGACCGTATATCAAACTCATGTTTTATATCAGACTGAGTCTGTTGATGCTAGTTCCGTCATCTCGATAGACACACAAGGTGCATACGGTTAGGAGAAGTGTCTTCTCGCCATGACAATGAGACCCGCCGCCTTGGTGGTAGAAAGCTTAGCAACAATTGTATGTGAAATCTTTGATGGCAATTTAAAAACAAAATAAAGGGACACACATGGTTTGATTTGAGAAGTCAAATCATTGAAAAATGGGTAAAGGTGTTTCTTAGGAAGTCTCACCGGAAATAAGGGTTCACCGGGATACATGAGTCTACAAAAAGAAGATAAGTATGGTGAATGGGTTATGTTGTAAAAAACATTGGTCCAATTTATAGAGGCCAAGCAAGGGTGCAAATGCAAATTTGATTTCAAAAAGCCTTTTAGAGAAATTTGCATCACAAGGACATCGTGTAGGAATCACGCGACTGATAATTGGATAAATTTACGGCGGATTGACATATCAAAATATTCATATTATAATTACGCATGTCAAATCGTACCAACTTAGGGAATAGAGACTACTATTCTAGACTAAGTTTTGATGGTAATACGATCCCAAGAATTGGCTTGATCTCGAAGAATCGATTAGGTCAATCAAATCGATTATATCTGAAATTGATCGATGAGAAGATCGGTTGAGCTTGATACAACAACAAATCAGATATATATATATATCAGTCTATGAGAAACAGAAATATCAGTTGAAGGGGGAACTTCAACTGATCAAGGAGGATCAGAAAAGGGAAATCAGACACAAAGTGAAGCGGATCGATTGAAAAGAAAACAGGTTGGGAAATTATAAGGATTAGGCGAAAACTAAGATCAACAAGTGGAATCAACAACTACAAGTGGTATTGATGACACAATATCGATCAACCGACACGCTTTTCTGTTTCCTTGTTTATTGCTTACTTATTTGATCTTATATGATATTATTTGCCTTACTGTACTCATTACCTTTGTGACGTATTCCCTGCAAAACATTTAATGCGGACGTGGGGTACTTGTATTAATTGCTACAAAATGTGCTTTTAAATCCAAAAGGTATTCGTACGTACTTTTCCTGACCATATGATCAAAACCGCTTAATCTGGATCATTTAATCTTTTCAAACGATTGATCTTCCAATCTTGTTTTTCCCTCCTCCTCCTTATAAGTTACATCAAAACCCTACCAGAGTTTTCTTATTCTCAAATTTGCGATTTATTCTCTGAAAACTCAAAATTACCTTTCTGTGATTCAAGTGTTTTCCTGCTATTCAAACTCATTTTCTGAAAAATTGAATCTGGTAATTTCTGGTTATTTGATGTTTTTCTTTTTCAAAATCCTTTGATCATATAGATTATGTCTATGTGTTATCCTGCGATATGCCTTATCTTTTCATGTTTTCCATATGTGTTTATCGATTACTAGGCCTGAGAATAGGTCTGATAATCTATACATGATATCTTTATGTATATGCACAATTTTAATCAAGTCTATCTTGTTGTAGATGGCCACTCACGGTATGGGAAAGATAATGTGCAACTATGCTGAACTAGTGACAAAGATTGTCGATGACAAATTCGTACAATTTGGTGCTATGCGGGATCCAAAATCCATGGAAGTGGAACAAATTCTGAAGAAAGGAGGCCTTGAGAAATTCTCTGCTTGCTCATTTGCAATCCAGTGATGCAATATGAAGCACTCGAATTCCTAAGAAATTTGAAGGTGGATACGAACACCCCTGGAGATGAGCTGATCTCTTCAGTCAACTGAGAGGAGATCAGACTGACAAATGATGACATATCTCGTCTGCTCAAAACACCTAAAGGATTTAATCTCTCCTGCGACCACTGAGGAGAATGAAGATGAGTGATCGAAACAAACTCTTCAGTGGAAGCCGACAAACATCGGACGCGTGTTTTGTCGGACCAATGCTAAAAAGGAAATACTGATTGTTGTTTGACATATTGTCAAAAATAATCATGGGTATTTCATTCAAATTTTGCTCTAACATCCATCAAACTGCATGCGAGATGGTCATTTGCAATAATTGATGAAGCCAAGAACATCAATTGGCATGGCTTCACGAAGGCCATTCTACTCCAAGAACATGAAAAATTTGGAGTTAACGAATGGAGGCGAATCTATCTCGAAGAAGAAGATCAACAATCTCAACAAGGTTGCGATTATCTTGAAAAGACAAACCGCCAAATGCTTTGAATGGGACTAGAATGGACTAAAGTCCTACAAAGCCTTCCTCACAACAACTTCACTATATATGGGCCACCGATGATGATATCGCGCCCACTCCTCCAAAGGTGAAGAAAAGGAAAACCAAGGAGGCGCAATCGCTTACACCAGATGCTCCCCAAAAGAAGAAAAGAAAACCGTGAAGGCTCAAGAGAAGAGGTCAAGAAGGCAAAACAGCTTCGTGACTCTCGCTTCGAAGATGAGTCGATGATTTTAAGAGCGCCAGATCACCGACAATCAAGACAGATCGAGAAAATCGACAGCAAAGCTTCTCAAGCCGAGCTCGCCAACATTCTGAGGAAGGAGCAAGAGATTTAACGATCTCCTTCTCCTCAAACTCGAAATCGATTCACCGCCGATTTCCGCCACCGAGCATGTTTTCCTTCCTTCCTTCCACCGCCAACTCAAACTACATCATCATAACTGTAAAGTTTACTCCGCCGCAGAGCCGACGTAATTGCTTCCGACAACAGAACCTCTGCCCGTCGAGCCAATCACCCAACTTCCGCCTACTCAAGCACCACTGTAACCCTCCACATCTCATCAACCTAATCTCGACAGACAATTCCTGAGTCTAGATCATCAAAGACCATCACAGGGAAAATGGTCGGATGCAAATTGAACGAGATATTGATGCGATGTATCCAGAGTCGTAGCCCATCCTGTTATCGAGAGAGAAGTTATGGAGATCCTCACATGGAAAGATCTCCTATTAAAGAGCTTCTCGGACTTTATGATGATTATAGAACAAATGGGAGGTCTTTGATGAATTTGCGATTTTGATTTCGATATGAAGAAATCGCTCAAGTAGGATCACCAAATGAGCCGATAATCGGGCCAATCAATTAAAGCTCGATCCACGTAAAGTTGGGGTTGATCAAACAAAATCGAGATCGGCGAAGAAGCTCTGAAGCAGATATGCCTATGAAGGATCGGAGTCGCGAGATGATAGTGGAACTGGTGTCATAGCTTCATGACCAACCACTGGAGGCACAAACAAATGAAATAGATCAAGTGACGCATACCATTCCTACATCTCACATCACCGCTGATCAACTTCAGGAGATCAGATCATGTCTCAAAGATCTCCTGAAAGAAGAAGTTGAGGGAGTGATAGAAAATCAGAGGCAGATTGGCCTCAAAGAAATAACAGATCAAAGGGAATTGGCTATTTCCCAGATTGAGGCAATCAAAGATCAGTTCTCCCAAACTGTGACCACCATGTCTGTCGAACTTATAAAATCAGTTGATGACAAACTAATTCAGGTGGATCAACAACAAGTTTCTTTTCTGATGCTCACTAAAAAGCTAGAATTGACAGAAGAGAAACTTGACAAACTGACTCTTACACTCTCTACTGCCATGGAATCTGTCAAGACTGAGCTGATCTCGAAGGTTCAAAATCTATCTGCTCAAGCTCAAGGTTTATCTGTTGCAGATCTCAACAGGGCGATATCAGTCAGCTTTGGTTCTCTGACCTCCAACCTCACTGCTCTTTTTGATCAAACCAAAAAGGGGGAAGGACAGAGTGAGAAACCAACTGACACGATCAGAACAACAGAAGACCTGATTCAGATAGTTGAATCTTATGGACAAAGACTAGACCATCTGGATCTTTTTGCTAACGAAATTTCTGAAAATATGGAAAAGTCAAAGGCAAGAAAGGTCACTCTGGTCTTTCTTCTTTGGGTGCCTTTGGACATCACAACTTGTACCCGATCACTCGGACTAAGAAAATCACAAGAAGCACACAATTAGCCAAATTCAAAGATAAGAAATCGGGTGAGAAATTGTCCAAAGAACAGATTGCGGAAGAGCCCGAATAAGTGAAGAAGAGAGAAGGGCAGACAAATTGGCAACCAGGCGAAGATCTGAAGAGGAAATTCAGATCGAGGGCGAAGAAAGGAAAGGCTGGAAAATCTGTACGAACCTCAGCTGCCAACAAGAGTTGATGAGATCATTCCAAAAACTTCCGCACATTTAAGAGGTTTGAGGAATGGAATAAGATCGAAGTGAATGGCTTCGGATGCCTTTGTTCTTGATCTTGTTCCACGAGAAGAATCTCCGGATGATGAATTCCTCAACCGGTTGGAAAATAAATATCCGCATTTTCCTTAAGTATCCGGAAAATGAGGCCAAAATAATCAATGTAAAAATATCTCGCCAAGAGTATGATCTGTTGGATTACTCGAAGAAGGCGATGGCTCATTTAATGATGACATTTCGGATATTCTATTTTGACATTCTCGAGCAAAAACGCATATAACGATCCTCGGCCAGACCAATGATGTCAAATGGAAACTTTATCAGATTTTCAACGTACCTCAAGATCAAAGAGAGATGCCAGAAGGATACAAGCCTAAAGAGTGAAGAATCAGAAGACTTCTCAGGATCAGCTGTTTTTTAAATTCAAACTTTTCTGATGTAACATGTAATCAACAAATCTAATGAGAAAAGTTTATTTTCTGATCCTAAGACAAAATCTCATTGTCTTCTGATTATGTGCTCTTTAATGTTCTATATTTATCAACTGTGATTGGTTTCTCAAAGTGTTTTGGTTTCATCTTGTTTGGAAATTTAGAGTTTTGATGAAAGTTCTAAAACACATGTAATAGGACCAGTCAGACCTGTTAGCTGACTGATGTTTATATTACCGTTTATAGAATACCGGGTTGATAATTCTTGATATAGAACAACCCGATGAAATAGATAGGTCACATATTGAGGGGGAACCTCAATATGTATAGGTCGAATATGAAGATCCAAAGAATAGGCGATATCCGAGCATGGGCCGAAATGCAAGAAAAGAACGAAAGATCGGATCGATCTCCGATCAAGTCGATATCTCAAATTTGAGTCATGAAGCTCAAACTCGAAATACTTGAAGATCGGATGACTTCCGGAAGATCGGACCGGAAGACCTACATCGGTAAGTCCGCTAGTTGAAGCTAAGTCAACCGTCACCGTAAGACTCCATCATGTAAACCGATCGATTCCGATCGATCAAATCACCACCAGTGAAAATCGATGTTTCACCAAATCATACGTAGATGATCCAACAAGAAGAATGTCAACCTTAGTTGAAAGAACAACACCGAAAAAAGTGCGTCTCATAACCAATAAGGACGAGACACGTATGATCGGAGCCGCAATTCACGGGATTTGGTGCTTCTTTCTCCAACGGCTATAAAAGACACTATTCACGCTTTTCGGCCATGCCGTTCTCAAGACGTCACATCAATCCTGCAAGCTACCAAATATAGCACGAAATTCAAATTGCTCTCCAACGGCTTTTTGATTTCGAGGTCTATAAATATGGGATCACACTTGAGTGAAAATACGGAACCCCGAAACGATCAAGAAGCTCAAGCTATAATCGATTTCCGCACGAACAACCTAACAAGAAGATTATTTTATTAAGTGTTCATCCCATAAGTTCTTAGCATAGAAATCTTTTCATCTAGGCGATAGGCTTTCTTAAACACTAGAAAAGATTTCATAGTTGGAACCAAAACAATCTTATCCAAACCCAAAGTTAGGTTAAGTTGTTTAGCAAGATTCGCATCTAGGGTTTATAGTTACGATTTACGGGATCGGTTGAGTGAGAACTCTTTAAATATCTGTCGATTGTCTTGTGTTGGACTAACACAAAAATCTAAGTCCGATTGGTTTAGTTGGTACCCCTTGTGATAGGGAAGAGTGGGCGTAGGGATCGGTTTGTCCGAACCACTATAAATCTTGTGTGCCTTTACCGCTTTGATTAACTCGCTTTTACCAATCGCATAACTATTAAAGCAACATACATATTCTAAGTTAAGATCAACTAGCACCAAGCTTCTGATCTGATCAAGTTTGATACTTTAGTCAACTGGTTAAAAGACTGACTTTGAAATCTGATTTATCAAAACTGGTTTTTCACACGGGCAAAACTTAGCTTCCGCGACATCGCTTAAAGCCCGATAGTTACCGAACCGATCTGCCTTGAGCGATTAGTAAGTTGGTTATCGATTCAAAATCGATTCACTTCGCACTCGATCAAAGCTAATCGCTCTTACACTGATCTGCACAAAAAAAAGTTTTTTCGAAGTTTATTCACCCTCCTCTAGACTTACGCCTCATAAAAACCCGTTCGGGACCTACACATGGAGAAATATGAAAGACAATGGGCTGATACAATCTGGGTTACACAAGGTGTTTTTGATCAAGGTGGATATTAGGGAATTATATACAAAAGAATTAATTCATCACCTCTCTACAAGTTCGAGCTTTTAGATGAGAGATAATTCTTTTAGTGGAGCAGCTGTAACAAATAACTCAAAATATATAAATGACGGGATATAATCCAATTTAGTTCCATAACTTATCACCTTCTTTTAAATGATTCCAAGAAAGTTTAATGTAAGAATTTAGTCCCAAATTTTTGCGAATTGTACAATTTACGTTCCAAGTTTGCTGGAATCCACATATCGATGTGGTTTTAACTCACTCGTCGGACACGTGAGCTTCAAATTTTGGGATTTTCGGTGGATAGCTGATTGGGGTAATAATATTTATTTTGTATTATTTTTCAGCCCAATTTAATAACTCATATTCCACAACATTATTTAATTAATAAAACAATATTAAAAATCAAATTGATTATGAAATCAAACATAAATAATAAGTGTAAGTGTTCTTCTACAATTCAAAATAGTCTTGAACCCAAAATTTTCCCAATATCAAATTGTGGCACATGTTTTTTAAGAACAATGACCTCGTCGTGTACCTCGCACCGTCATGACCCAAACGTCGGACATGCCGGATTCTTCGCTCCACTAAGCCCACCTGACCGCTCCCAATAGGGCCTGCCTCCCATAGTGGACCAACAACGATCTATATGCTGAATAATCAACTTGTTCTCCTCATCCCTGTTTTACCGCAAATTTCTACCTGCGGCAACTCAGTGTCTCCCATAAATCAATAAATCAGTGTTATGACGCTGGTTAAGCAAATTTTGTTATTTTTTTTTATTTTAATTAGCAATGGCTGAGAATTGTAACTTATGAGTTTGATATGATTGTTCTCCATGTTTTGTGGGAGGTCATGATAGGAATTAAGGACCAAGAAATGAATCTAAAAAATCCGTGTCAAGGTATTTGAATTATTGCTTATGCTGAATTACAGGCACAATGTTGAGGAAGAAGAAGAAGAATGGTGAATACTTTTTCATTTTATTAGTGCCAAAAAAAAAAAAAAATTACTGTTGTCAGAATTAATTTTATTTTATTTTTGTTTTTCAGATTCCTTTTATTACATATGTGTGCCCTTGTGTTTAATTGGTAGTTATTCACTTATCAGCATGCCACATGTATCCTACTCAGTATTCCACCGAAGATTCCCAAATTAAATGATCATATACGAAAAATTAGACAAAAAACGAGGACTTTTCGTTGATTATGGTGATTTTGGCACCAAAATAATACGATTCCCGAAAAATTGAGACTAGATTTGTACATCAAATTTTATTGGGATCATTTTGAAAAAAGTGATAAGTTATGGAACTAAATTGGATTCTATTTCAATAAGCTGTGTGATTTTCATTTCGAGAGTGTTAAGATCATCTTCATCGCGTATATGCGTCTCTTCTCCGTTGTCGACTTGCGTTTTAGAATTTCCTTCGTGATTTTTGTTAAATCTATTTCTCGACCCGCACTCCAGTTTCTCAACCCAATTAACCTGTGAGATTTTTAATATCATGCCTAATATAGTTGATATTGTACATGCAATATTTCACACAAGATCTACTCAAAATTAAGTAATGACATTTAAAAAAAAAAAAGTAATACTTAAATGAGACCTCCCAAAATAACAATTTTACTCATTATTATGGAATTGAGGGAATATATATACCCATTTGGTAGCAAATTTAGTCCGACAAATTAAGTCAAAAGAACTCGCAACTTTTTGATCCTCATGTGTCTGATGACTTTTTCTCATTAACATCACATTTTCTAATATCATGAGAACTAAGGGTCCGCTTGATTTGGGGTAATGAAAGTGAGCAATGAAAATCACTTATATTGATGTTGTTTGATAGTTTTGATACACAAATAATAAAAATAGAAGTAAGCAATTGATTACCCCACTCACTCAACTCACCTCACATGGTACTATTGTTGATGTTATAACCAAACAATAACAATGCAATCAATTACCCTTAGTGATTGACCCCTCAATGATACCCATTACCATTACAATTCACAAGTCATACCAAGCGGGTCCTAAATTCATGGAAGATTAAATGAATGACACATAATTAATTGCAAGTTTTAACGCTGAGGATGTAAATAAGTCAAATCGTATTGAAATAATTATGTCTCATCTAAAAGTCCGAACTTGTAGAGAGGTGCAAAATTAATTCGTTAATTTAATTTTTCTCAACACTCCCCCTCACCCGTGGACCGAATGATTGCCTCTGCCCTCTGGGGAGGAGGCCCAACGAGTAGACAATTTAAATGGGTGGAGTGCTTTCCACTGGAATCGAACCCAGGATCTGGGAGAGCCTAAGCTCTGATACCATGAAAGAATTCCGTCTCATCTAAAAGTCCGAACTTGTAGAGAGGGTGGGAATCAATTCGTTTATCTTTCATGGTATCAGAGCTTAGGCTCTCCCAGATCCTGGGTTCGATTCCAGTGGAAAGCACTCCACCCATTTAAATTGTCTACTCGTTGGGCCTCCTCCCCAGAGGGCAGAGGCAATCATTCGCTCCACGAGTGAGGGGGAGTGTTGAGAGAAATTAAATAAATGAATTGATTCTCACACTCTCTATAAGTTTGAACTTTTATATGAGACATAATTCTTTCACGTATGACAACTATTAAAAGCTCAGTTTGATAAACGTTTGTTTGAACTAATTATGTAAGATTCGTGAATTATAAATTTATAACTAAAATATTAAACTAAAATTAGAAGAGACATTCTTGTACTACTGTTGCATGAGACGAATCTAAATTCCTAGTCACAAAAATTTTCAAATCGAGCAAGTGTGTAAGACACATTGTCTAATTTGGATTCATTTACAATTCACTTGAGATCATTATAGCTCATACAAGATTATATAATCGGTGGTGCTTGAGCCGAATACCAAGTTATAAAAAATAAATAAATTATATAGTCAAATTTTATGTTGACGAGGCATATGTAGCATCCCTAACGAGTTAGACAAGAATTCATTTGAAACGGTCTCATATTGTTGTAAGTCGTGTTACGTGGAAAATATGATGTGTCGTTGTAGATGACAACTTACAAACAAAACAATAATGTGTATTATATAGTACTAAGTGACTAGGAATTGTTGACCCAGTCCGTCAAAGTTGACTACTTCTGGGGGCGTTCCAAGCCAGAGATATTTTATTTATCAATTGAAGATGTGTCGAACAAGATGTTCTTTTGACAAGTAGGACGTATAAGTAGGATAGTAATGTATCTGTCATTTTTTGGGATTTTTTCTCAACCCTATTTATGATTTTTGAGGATCTACTTATAGAACTTTGACAAGCGTGTGGTGGCTTGGCAAGTATGAACTGGTGATTATATGACATGCAAGAGTAAGTGTAGCGTTGCCACGTTTTCTATGAGGCTTCCTTGGTTGACATCTGTCTTTTTGAGCTTATGAAGCATCCTACTTGTCATCTTGCTGGTATGGTTTTAAAAGGTAGTTGTCTCGGTGCTCGCTGGCATATACCTGCTTCTGATCGGTCGTTCTGTTCGCCTTAAGAAAAATGGCTCTAGGTCAAGCATTTTTAATCTCCGATACCTACTCGCCTTTGAGGGGCGAGCAGGTTTTCCTTCATTTGGTTTCTGCCCGATCTCCATGTGTGTTCGCCTCCCTATCTACTCTGAGTTCGCCGTGGGATATAACTCCTGACGAGCACGTAAAATTACCTATAGTGCTCGCCAGGTAGGCGAGCATATTAGAACATTTATAGCGAACACACCTGGCGTACACCTGTTTGGCGGACAAGGATATTAATAGTTTATTGGTACGCGTGTCCATCTGGCGTGTAAAAGATAATGTGGGGTCAAATACCGATCACAACACATACATAAGACAAGATTTGTCTTAGCACAAATCAATATTTATCCCTCCCAAAGTGCCCAAATTATATTTCATCTCATCATGAAACCGTTTCATGTAAATGTGTCTTTAACTAGTTATATTACGCTTTATGTCATGTGGATGTTGCAAGTTGCATTGAAAATAGGGGTGAGCCTTAATGAAAGAGCAGGTGGGTCCGTGTATAGTAGAATGGGAAATAGGGACCTCCAAGAGATGGTGTAGGAGACATGGTTGCATGGCCATACCGCCATCTGCACGACCAACACACGACATGCCGGGCCGACCCTCAAATCAGCAGCGGATTTAGAAATTTTTAAGGGAGTATACGCAATTATGAAAATATTTAAAAAAAAAATTCAAAATTATACAATTTAAAACGTAAAAAAAGAATTCTAAAAATGGAGTAACACAAACAAAATATTGACAATGTAGAACTTTAAAATATATATTAAATTACAAACAAATAGATTATATTAAGTGAATTTTTTTGAGTATGTCTTGCACGAGACAGTCTCACGGTGAGATGCAACATAACTTAGGAGTAACGCTTTAACATTTTAAAATGGATGAGTGTTAATTTGTATTAACTTGTGAATCGTCTAACACAAATTTTATCTATTTTTTATATTTTTCTATAGCACAAAACTTAAAATGTAAACTAAATATACAATATATATATAGTTATTTTGCAAAAATAAGGATATGCACTTGCATACCCTTTCACCCACGTAGATTTGCCTTGTCTCAAACTATGTGGGAATTTTTGAGTTGAATAGAAAAATCACTTTAAAATAGTGTGTATCAGACGAAAAGGTATGAAGAAAAAAAACGTGAAACAAAGGTTGTGAATATTTTATAAAAAACCTTTAAATCACGTTTTTTGGTAAAAAGACACAAGTGAATGATTATTCTAAAGATTGTATCTAGTCATGAATCGATAGTCTATAAATACTCCAGTTCTTCAAAAATCAACACATTGAAAATATCGAAAACACATCGGCAACACTCGAAAGTTCATTTGTGAGTCTCATCAATTGAGGCTTAAGTTTCCCCATTTGTATTCCTCATTTTGTTATTTGAAAGAGAGTTTAGAATGTTGTTCTGTTCGTCGATAGCTTTTGATTCATAGTGCAACGGTCGAAAAGTTGAAAACTTGTTGTATCTTGGGGACGATATTCATAGAACCAAGTTGCACCTAGGTACGGGACAATAGCATCTTATTAGGAAAGAGTGATGCTCTTGCCTCGATTTATTCCGTATCAATCTTGCTATAGTCATCTTTGTGTACACACAGTTTGAATTTTTTAATTATCGTAAGAGGATATTTGTACATTGAAGACGGCTTGAATGCCTTGAATGATCGCACCTGCTTTTGAGAAAGATGTGTGGATTCGAAATGGTCAAGGAAACAGAGCTTTGGACGATTCAAAATTTGTTTGTTCCGTAAGGTATGCTTTTCTTGTCCTTTATAATCAAATGGGCATATTTTCATTAATTTGCCATTTATTTGAAATTTTGGGCTAAGGAGTCCATATTGATTCTGTTGAGCAGGTCATATAAATTTAAGTTTTGGGCCTTGTAATTGTGTCTTTAATGGCTGAGGCCTTAATAATATGTTCGGGCCAACTTAAATAAATTAGGCCTTGATATAATCTCTTGGGCTAACTTAAATAATTCTTTGGGCCACTTGAAAACAAATCGAGTTTGTTGGGCTGGTCCAAAGAATTGATTGGGAAAGAGATTACAAAACCATTGAATGAAAACGGGCCAATTGAACCTGTGGACCGAGCCATTTTATGAATTTATTTATTTGATAATACTTAAGGTATTATAAATATGATAAAAATTTGTATATACCTGGCTCATGCTATGAACCTGGGTCAAACCTGACCCACTCTCTTTAAAGGAGTAAGATATATACCATTGAGTTTATTTTTTGTTTCGTTCCTCTCTCACTTCTCTACGACTGTGAAAATACCTCTGTGAAACCTCTATTTTCGTCTTCCGAAACTATCTCCAACGGAAACTACCTCTCTACTTTCTCCTTTGTGAATCGTCTGGGAAATGCCTCGTTAAACTCTGTGAATCGTCCGGAAAATGCCTCTATCTTCTTTTTTTCACTTTGTCGTCGTTTTTTTTTTAAAAAAAAATTATTGTTCGTCATTTGTCGTAAACTCTCACTGAAATGCTATTAAATTATCACTAGTATGAAAAAAAAAACTATCACCAATACTCATAAAAACTATCACTGTTACTAAAAAAACTATCAATATTACTCAGAAAAACTATCACTGTCAAAATATGATATACTAAGTATCACTGTTACACACATAAACTATCATTGCTATATATAAAAACTATCAATATTACTTAGAAAAACTATCACTATTACTCAGAAAAACTATCATTGTCATTGTATGCTTACTAAGTATCATTGTTACACACATAAACCATCACTATTATGAGGTAAAAATGTTATTGTTACGCAAAAAAATTATCACTACACTAGTGAAGGCACAATTACAGTGTGGAATGAGTTTTAGTACATGTTTTGAAGTTTTTCCCTTCATAATCGTTCATAGTGTTATTTTCTCCTACACCTTCATCTTCATTGCGTGATGTGAGGGCGATGAATGACCGTGTGAGCAGCGACGAGATAACAGTGACGAATGAGCGTTGAATGATCGTGAGAGCAACGGCGTGACGACGTAAGAACAATGATGAATGAGCGTGGAATGAGATTGGGGCAAAAATTTGGGTCAACCCATCCATCAAAACGGGTCATTATTGAACTAAGGTTCCTAGTATGAACATGGTTCATAGGAGTGTTACTCTACAAATATTATCCCATAATTTTGGACCCCATAATATCAAACTGAAAATTTGGGGTCATACACTTTGTGCTTGAGAGTATAAATTTATTTTAAATTTAATCAAATTGACTCACATAATTTGCATGTGAATTGTCCACGCGAGTAAATAGTGGTAATTAAGGCCTCAGTTGATATTGTGTCTGAGAGCATTAATTGTGGTATGGATGTAATTCAAGCTTGACTCGTATAATTCGGTGGAGAACTATTTGAGAGTCAAATGTTACAAGTCCACATGAAATTATATTTAATTTTGGTACTTTGAGCATTATTATATCAAAACTTCAAACTTGAATATGTTGGGACCAATAAAATTTTAGATTTTAAGGTCCAAGAAAACAAAAATTGAGTGTTATTCATCCAAAATATTTGATATTTTCCAATTCGTTTTAAGATCGTGTCTTAATTATATTTGGTGAATATTAATAAATGGACAAACAACTCGAATTTGGAGGATGAAATCCCTCCACAGATACATGAGAATTTCGGAGAAAGGTCTCTTCATGGATACATTTGAATGTGAGGCGGTCAGTAAAGTCATAACCTTAAAGCTAAATGGAAAAATCTAAGGTAAATGGTGCCTAGTGGAATATTTTTCACAAGTTATATGGATTTGTTTAATCATGTTCCTATAGTCACCACACAATGAGATGAACCATGTGAATTGTGGAGAAAAGATGAAATGGTCCTACAACTATATCGAAGTTTGGCGGTGATTAGTAAAGATTGAAGCACCTATACAAATGGTAGTGCTTATCGATTCTTAGTGAATAAATCATAAGTCCCTGAAATAAAATTTTGTATACAAAATATCTAGTTGTATTAGAAGGATACATAAAGTAAACTGGATATTTTGCATAGAATCTAATCCCAACAATGTAAATTTTGGGAGGAGAGAGTTGAGTCATGAAAAATCCTCTAAACAAATATGCAATGAATTAAAAAATATCTTACTGGTCTATTAAAGATAAGATGTTTAAGAGAATAACATATAAGAGGAATGAGGCTAAACTCACACGTTAAAGGATGTTCGTAGCGGTGACTCATCCATGATGACTGGAGATACATCTTAGGAAACAAGTTAGGATTTACATTCAAGCATTATAAATAGGAGTTTTATGATTCATTGTAAGACACCTTTGAATATTGAATACAATTATATTTTCAAGATTATTCCTGTATTCTTGAGACGTAGTCTCATCCCTTGCAGAGCGTAGAACACCCGACATCATCTGGTATCAAGTCCATGTCACGCCCGCTGCAAGAATGGATCTCGAATCCGATCCCTTCTTGTCCGAATTGAAGAAGGTCATTGCCCAAGTGAAGGCCCTTGCCGCCATGCTCGATGACCCAGTTCTGGATAACGAACCGCTGCAAGTGCAGAATCTGCCGCCTCCTGTGGTGTCCCTCAGTACAACCACGTGTTGGGGAATGTTTTGCCCGGATCCATTCGAGGTGCAATTTAAATACAAATTGAAATGAACAATTATTACTAGCATGAATTAACCTATTAATTCAAATAACAAATAACCAACAACATACATGCGTACAAATAATTCACGTAAAATCCTAACATGCGGAATCTAGGAGTTTACACGAATTCTTACCCTTGAAGAGACAACCGGTTGAGATGATTGTTGTAAGTCGTGTTACGTTGAAAATACTATGTGGCGTTGTGTGTGACGACTTACAAACAAAATGGTGATGTGTCAAGTGTCAAGTATATGAGACAAGCACAACGTAATGTACGAGGTTGATAGGGAATTGATGACCCAGTTCGTCAATTCTGACTACTTTTGGGGGCGTTCCAAGCCAGGGATATGTTATTGAGAGTTGGGGATGTGTCGAACACAACGTACTTGTGACAAACACAATTTACATGTGGGATAGTGAGTTGGTATATATGTTATTACTTGGAAATTTTCTGAACCCTCGTTATGACTTTTTAGGATCTATTTATAGTGTTTTGACAAGCATGTGCTGCCCTGGCAAGCACGAGCTGACGATTTCGTATCATGCAAGAATTTATGTGGTACTTCCACATTTTCTACCCCACCTCCCTGGTCGACATCTGTACTTACTTGCTTATGCAGTTTTCTACTTGTCGTCCAAATGGTACAGACTTAACAGGTAGCTTAGTCTTGGTGCTTGTTGATGTGCACTTGTTCCTGAGTGGCCATTCTGTTTGCTTTTAAGGGGCGAGCAAAGCTTCCTTCTTTTGTTCGACTTTTGCTCGACTACTTGTTTTGCTCGCCTCTTTTATCACCGCCAAATGCCAAATGAGCATAATCTCTTTGTAATGTGGCATAGTCCCTGGCGAGCACATAGGGATAATTATGATGCTCGCCAGATCTGCTCGATGAGCTGGAACATTTGTAATTTCATCGGTACACGTGTTCGTTTGGCGTGTAAGTGACTAGAAGAAGTTTGACCGATCACAACAATACCCCCCAGTCGGGTCACTTTGTGTCAATCATGGTGACCCGACTGTCTCATGTCTTGGAAAGTCTCAAGCATCGTCTTGATTTTTGTGGGGTGTATCTCGAGGCAGATACTCTTTGTAGAAACCGAAATGACTCGGATACACAGGCATCGAGGCTTGGGTAATAATGGGTTTTTTGAATTCATTTTTCAAAATTTTAAAAACCCACTATCCAGAACCTATATAAAGCTCTTTTGTAGCTTCATTCTTTCTTTCGATTTTTTCTCTTTGCTTTCTCTCTCTAGAACTTCCGGCAAGGGTTTGCTTTTTCCGGTGAAAGATTTTTCCCAGGTAATTGTTGTTGTTGTTCATTTTTTTTATTCATCCAAATTTCAACTATGTCTTCCTGCTCGATTTCCATTGACTCTTTGCTCGGCTCTGATGAGTCGAACCATCATGGGTCATCTTCTTCGTCTCACTGTCCGATTACCCGCGGCGGTGCCGGTTTACTAAAGGCGGATGCCTCGGGATCAAGATCCAGCCAGAAAATCCGACATCTATTTGCCATCCTTTCTTCAGACTCCGATGACGCCATCAACAAATTAGATCGGGAAATAGCCCGATCCGATTTTTTAGATGATTCTGATGAGGAGAGTTCTCGGCCATGAATGGGTACTAAGGCTGTGGGCAACCGTGATGTCAGCGGACTCAACGCAGAGGGAACTGGCGAATGCCTTGCGGAAAATGAGCATGTCGTCAAGGCTGTGAGTGAGCAAAATAGAGAAACCGATATGGAGCGAAGCGAGGGTTTCGAAACTGAGCAAAACGCTGGACTTGTAAGCGAGCCGAGCAGGGGAATTGGGGGCGAGCAAGACGTCGTGCTCGAAAATGAGTAAAACATCGAGCCTGATGCTGAATCGAATCGTGAAATTCCTGTTGGTCGTCCCCACAGTCCAACATATGCCGAATATAGTGCTCGTTATGATTTTGAATGGCCCGAACAACCTTATCGGGTAGGAGTTGAGAACGAGTACCCAGCGAGCAAAATTTCAAGTGTAATTGATGTAGATATGCTCGGTCAATTATATCGGGCATACGAAACCCCAAAAGACGTATTTTTCTGGGTGCCAGAACCTGATGAACGTGCAGATCAGCCTCCCGAAGGTTGTGCAGCTGTAAACTTGGACACTATGGAAGCTGACCTTCGATTCCCACTCCATCCAGCGATTACCCATTTGGTCGTGGAGTTGAATATTACTATCACACAGTTGATGCCGAACGGGTGGCATATGATAATGAGCTTCTTGACTTTGTTGGCAAGACGAAGCCTGTATATTACCCCACTACCGCATAACTTACTCGGTTGGTTCGCTTGTCCTGACCCAAAGGCGAGCATGGGTGGTTGTTCATGCAAGCGAACACAAAGTGCAAAGTTATCGAGGACGTGCCCAACAAAATTAAGGATTGGAAAGAGAAGTTTTGGTTTGTCGGGGGCGATTGGAAAAGTCCTGCCTCGGGATGCGAGCCAAGTGCACGCTTAGATATCCCAACAGATTTTGGAGTCTGTCGAAGTAAGTAAATTGTTGTTCTATTTTGCTCAGTGGACTGATATTAACTTATTTCTTCTGTTTCAGGACTTCAAGCGGCGACAAACAAAGAGACGAAAGACAGATATTTCAGTAGCATCTGGCAAATTGACCTCAAGCTATATTCAGAACGTTAGGTAAAAACTTTGAACACGCTGACCAATGGAAGAAAGGAGGATACGTGCCTCCCCATCACTTGGTAGCCCTTAATCCAACTGGTATGGGTAAACTTCTATGTCTCTTCATGTATTATGCTTTTTATACGCTGATCTTTGACGAATTCTTCTTTTCGCAGCTCTCCCCGTCGTTACTATCGCCATAAACACAGCCGAACATACTGAGATGGCCCGGAAAAGAAAACCTAGTGAAATGGCAAGGATTCAGGCTGAACGGGAGGCACATAAAGCCTCTAACGGTGAGACGAGCAAACATAAAAGGGCAACTCGGTCAACTAACCAAGGAACGAGCGTGCAGGCCCCTTCGCCAAAGCGGTCCAAGAGGCAGACGGGGGAGCCGACTGTTTTGGTCCAGGCGAGCATGCCTACTGCCGTTGTGGAAATTCCACCTTTGGAGACAAAAATAGTTGTACCTCCGCCAATTGCTTACGTTGGCTACAACTAGTCTCAATTCCAAGTACATGCTGCTCACCGCTAGCTTCAGAGAGAAGATTGAAGAACTAAACAAAGCCCGCGAAGAGGTGAACTCGGCCCAAGAAGAGATGTGTCGAAGGCAAGAGAAAGCATGACTGGCTAGAGAAGAATTGCACCAAGCCCTGGAAGAATTGCGTCGAGACAGGGAGGAATTAAGAAGGGTTAAAGAGAATCAGGAGCAGCAAACCACCGAGCTTCGAAAACTAAAAACTGAAAATGAGACCCTGGAGTGCGAGAAGGTTCTGCTCGCTCAGCAACTCCTTATCGCAGAAGAGAGCAATACTCGTCTAGGCCTTGAAAATTCGAAGATGTATACGAAGGAATATGTTGATTCGATATCCAACTACTCCTACATCTGTGCCTTTGCAGATGCTCTTCGTGCGACAAGGCGAACACTCTCGGCCGATCAGATTGCTCCCCTAAAGATGGTCTTTGAGAAGTATATGACCGACAACCCTCCCGGACGCAATTTGTCACTAGCTGACCTGCAGGACTTGTGTGATTTCTCTAAGCTTCCAACAGGGGTTGAAATTGAAGATCCTGTATCTGATGAAGAGGACGACCAAGATGGTGGGGTTGTTGGGGATCCTACCGACCAGCACCATCAAGGCGAGCAGGGTGGTCCAACTGGCGGCGAGCAGAGTGCACTTGACGGTGAGCCGAATGCCCGAGATGATGTCGAGCGGAACACTCCTGATGGAGAAGAGCATGTGAGACAAGGCATGCTCGACTTATCTATTCTACCGACTCCAAACAATGAATTTTTCCCTTAGCTTTTCTTTTATAGAATTTTGCATCTGGTTTGAACAATCTTTTTCCTTGGTCGTGAATGGCCTGTTTCTCTTACTTTGGACAATGTTTGTTTTTGTTTAATAGTTTGTGCCTTTTTTCTGATGAATCGAACATGATGTATGCCTATGTTTCATCCTGACTTCTTTGGTTTTTTGATTGTCTTATTGAGTTGCAATCAGATTGGTTATCTTATTTAGCTGCAACCAGATTGGTTAACTTACGTGCAACCCCCATTTTTCTTTCGTGATTGTCTTATGTTTGCTGCAATCACTATTCTGACTGGGTCGTCTTATTTAGTTGCGACCCCGTACCCATTGCTCGCTTTGCTGCGGGCATCTGTAAGTACGAATTGTTTCGTCAGGTGAACATAAAGCTATGCTTGTTCGTTTTTGTTCTGGTCGTCCGGCTTAGGTGCGACTATTGTAAGCTTGACTAAAGAAACTAAACAAACAAATGTTTCACAAAATATTGCTAATATATTACATCTTTTAACACTTGGAGATAATTACTATAATCATACTTGTTTACAATTCACAACTTTAGTACTCCAGATATCAGATGAGTGTTTTGTTTGGTCTTGAATCTTTATCTGAATTAGGGCGAGTATGAGCTACCGACATCTCGTCCGGGTCCGTCATGTAGGACTGCTCGGAAGAAGTCTCTTCTTCGTCTCGCCCTTTCAACTTCAATTGTCATGCTCAGGTTGTTGGAGAATGAGTTACACAGATCTATTCGGGGTGAATATTTAAATACAAATTTAATTCATTAATTATTACTAGCATGAATTAATCATATATTAATTCAAATAATAATTGCAACAACATATCATGCATATAAAAAGCCACGTAAAACCTACGCATGCGGAATCTACGGGTTTACGTGAACGTACCTCTCGGGATGGCAGTGACTTTGGTCGGACGGACTAACCAAAAGGACTTCCCAAGTATTCCCTTAGCCCTTGCTCGACAATCCGGTGGAATGATACTCGCGAACAATTAACAAAAGGAAAAAATAAACTTTGTTGCACCACTTATGTAGATTTGCTAATATTTTCAGCACATGGAATTGTACTTGGGAATGAACTAATCATCCCCTATTTATAAGAGGGAGGGTGGTCGAAATTTTAGTGATATTTCAATGTGGGAAAAGACTTTTCTTGATCACCAAGAAATCTTAAATATATCTCATATATTCTTTTTCCCATAATTAAAATATTCCACAAAATTCCACCTCCTCTATTTTATGGCATTATTTTCGAAAAATATAGTGTGCAAGAATCCAAGATTTGGATCTTCTTGAATTTATGAGATATTCTTGTATTTCAAAAAATACATATCTTCCATAATATCTTTTCAAGAAAATCAAGAAAATCTTTCTTGCCCTCTATTTTCAAAAAATTTCGAAATATCACTATGAATAACCAAGTGGGAGATTTCTTGAATTTAATGAGATAATCTTGTATTCCAAGAATACATATCTTCATTCCATAACAAAATTCAAAGAAAATCTTTCTCCCTCTTTTATCCATAATTTTTGAAAATTTTAGAGGAAATATAAGCAACAATATTTATTTTATTTTAATCACCTTTTTCAGTTATTGGACTATATGTTGGGCTACTCAGGGGGCCTTTAGGAGAATTAAGATTGGACCTTCTAATGGATCTTGAATATCTAATATTGAGCCACAATATAATTCAAGCCCATAAATATTAATTAATCCCACTACATAATTAATATTGCACCATCCATCTTAACCCATATTACAGTCAATATGGCTCCCGGTCATTATTTCCCGTGTTTAAGATTATCTAGCCCATTAATTAATTCAAGCCACCAAATAGCTTTCCGTTAATTAATATCTTTTGTCCTTGGTCGAGAACGGTTCAACATTATTATCCATACCTAAACTAATTCCACTTGCAAGATTTGGTATGATAAAGCTTATGAACCTCCCAAGGGGGGCAAATCAAGCAAGTGTACTTGTACCGCGATTCTTCGTATTAAATCTTAGCAATCACATGTGACCAATAATATTGCCCAAGATAAAAAGTATTGAATCTCTCGATTCGCTACCCATGATAAGTCAAAGCAATAATAGTTACCAATCCCACGTGATCCTATTTAAGGGACGAAGGTTAAGAAACAACGAACCACCGAGGTCTAATTCTTCCTTGTTCGATTCAAGAATTTATCCTCCTCAGAGGTCCTATTCAAATAAGATCGGTCATGCACTAGTGTAATCTCTTGGTCAAGACAAACCAATCGAGCCTTACACCTCAACCTTTCGCGATGGTTGTTCATTTCCATCTAGGTCGTGAATGACATACTTTTTAGTTACAAGGAATCATTAATTTAATCTTCCGTGATCCGGTATCACTAAATTAACTACAAAACAACACGCATTTAATTATTGAACAGTTATGCAAAGAAATATATATAACATTCAATCATATTTAAAGCATCGATGATAAACAATTTATTTCAAAGAATAAGTCCGAAATTCAAACTTCGATTATACAAAGTAAAAAGCATACTTTTCAAAGATAATCCCAACACAGATCGGCAAAGAAAGATCGTTGTTCGCCTTCTTGGGCAAGCTGTGACTATACGGCCAGCTGTTGTCCTGAGCATATGGTGAGCAATCCTGCTCGCCTTAACCTGGTGCGAGCGTAGGCATCTGTTCGTCATCCTTTCTAAAATCTGCTCGCACCAACTTCCCCCCTTGACCATGCATCCGATTATTTATCCTTGCCAATCGTGGATGCTCGAAAGATCGCGTCCGTTTCGGGCACACAACCTCCAAGGAGGAGATTTTTGGGATGCGAGGGAACCTTGTGATTTACTATCAAGCAAATACGCGTGAAGTGGCGACCATAACTCATGGAGCAAATTTTGGGCGCGTAGAGAGCACCAACACGTGTTCAACATACCCATTCGGATTGGCTTTTCCAAATCGAAGCCAAAGTATTTTGCTCCGCGACTGAGATGCGGGATTTAGATCTCGTACAAGAGCAAGCACCGAGACACATGATTGAGTCAGCAAAATGATTGTTGAACCCGGTGTCGAGAATTACGTCTGGAGGCATACCAAACCAACCAATTTCTGATAAACGAGTTTTTCTCTAGTGTTTTGTAATATTTTTTTTCCTTTTTCTGTCTTTTTCCTTGTCTTTCTTTGGCTATCGACATGCCTATTTATACTACTACACCAAACAGGTGCTGGCATGGCTAGTTGGTGCTGGCCCTCCTACTTTAAAACCCCAGATTGACACCTGCCCCTATCTTTGCCAGCTCTGACTAACAAATTGACACGTACCTCATTGGGTTGCCACCAGTTTTTACCCTGCATTGACACGTATCCTTTAGTTTCAATGATGTTGACAAAACTCCTTTTGCACAATTCTGGGCTCCGTGTTTGACATTTTATGTTCGGCCTATTTGGTCACCCTGTTCGTCCTTGATGAGTGACCACGAGTGGTCGCTCCGTTTTATCTTTGTCCGCAAGCGCCACAGTTTGTGCTTCGACCTCTGACTGTTGATCATGCTCACCATTACTGATAATATTTTTTCAAATTTGATGCATTCCATGAGTAGGAAAGCGGAGTTCCATTTAGGTCTTCCAAATCATAAGCCCCATTTGATAAATGCTCCGTCACTCAGAATGGACCCTCCCAAACTCGACCAAACACACCTCCTGGCACCCCCGTTGCTCATCTTAAAACGAGCTCGCCAATATTAAACCTGCGTGTTCGGACCCTGAAGTTATAAAATTTCTCAGACCTTTGCTTATACATAGCATTCTTGAAATCGGCCTCTAATCATTTTTCCTCCAATAGATCCGCACTTAAAGCAAGCGCCTGGTCGTTGGTGTGTTAGCCAAAACAGATAGTTCGGTGGCTCGGAATCTCCACTTTTGCTGGTATAACGGCCTCCGTACCAAATGCCAGAGCAAAAGGGGTTTCTGTAGTTGATGTTCTGAAAGTAGTGCGGTATGCCCATAGAATTTCTGGTAACTCTTCAGCCCATCCTCCCCCCTTGGAATTATCAAGTTTAGCCTTGAGGGTATGCTTGATGATTTTATTGACGACTTCAATTTGGCCGTTTGATTGGGGATAATACGGAGTAGAATAATGTTTTCTTATTCCCCAACGAGCACAATTTTGTCGGAATTCACTCCCACCAAACTGTTTGCCGTTATCTGTTACTAATGATTGGGGAAGCCCAAATCGACAAATGATGTTTTTCCAAACAAAATTCCAAATCCTTTATTCGGTGGCCTTTACAATGGCTTCGGCTTCCACCCATTTAGTGTAATAATCAACGACGACCACAACGTACTTTACCCCCGACGTGCCAATGGGAAAAGGTGTTGGGATTATACTGAAAAGTATGCTTTTACTTTGTATAATCGAAACTGAATTTCCAGACTTATTTACTGAAATAAATTGTTTATCACTAATGCTTTAAATATGATTGAATGTTATATATATTTACTGCATAACTTCTCAATAAATTGTACGTTTACATTTGAAGTTAATTTAGTGATACCCGATCACGAAGATTAAATTAATCCGCCCTTGTAACTATAAGTACGCCATTCACGACCTAGATGGAAATGAACAACCATCGCGAAAGGTTGAGGTGTAAGGCTCGGATTGGTTTGTCTTGACCAAGAGATTACACTAGTGCATGAGATCTTGAAATAGGACCCTCTGAGGAGGATAAATTCTTGAAACCTAACATGGAAGAATTAGACCTCGGTGGTTCGTTGTTTCTTAACCTTCGTCCTTAGATCACGTGGGATCGGTAACTATTGCTTTGACTTATCATGGGTAGCGAATCGAGAGAGATTCAATAGGTACTTTATCTTGGGCAATATTATTGGTCACATGTGATTGCTAAGATTTAATACGAAGAATCGTGTGCAAGTACGCTTGCTTGATTTGCCCCCTTGGGAGGTTCATAAGTTTTATCATACCAAGTCTTGCAAGTGGAATTTGTTTCCGGTATGGATAATAATGTTGAACCGCTCCTCGACCAAGGACAAAAGATATTAATTAATGGAAAGCTATTTCAAAGGGCTTGAATTAATTAATGGGCTAGATAATCTTAAACATGGGAAATAATGACCGGGAGCCATATTGACTGTAATGTGGGTTAAGATGGATGGTGCAATATTAATTATGTAGTGGGATTAATTAATATTTATGGGCTTTAATTATATTGTGGCTCAATATTAGATATTCAAGATCCATTAGAAGGTCCAATCTTAATTCTCCTAAAGGCCCCCCAAGTAGCCCAACATATAGTCCAATAACCTAAAAGGTGATTAAAATAAAATAAATATTGTTGCTTATATTTCGTCATTATTAAATTCAAAAATTATGAATAAAAGAGGAGAAAGATTTTCTTTGAATTTTGTTATGGAATGAAGATATGTATTCTTGGAATACAAGATTATCTCATTAAATTCAAGAAATCTCCCACTTGGTTATTCATTAAGAGATTTTCAAATTTTTGGAAAATAGAGGGCAAGAAAGATTTTCTTGATTTTCTTGAAAAGATATTATGGAAGATATGTATTTCTTGAAATACAAGAATATCTCATAAGTTCAAGAAGATCCAAATCTTGGATTCTTGCACCTTAGATTTTTCGAAAATTCTCCATAATAGAGAGAGGTGGATTTTTGTGGAATATTTTAATTATGGGAAAGAGAATATATGGGATATATTCAAGATTTCTTGGTGACCAAGAAAAGTCTTATCCCACATTGAAAAATTCACAAAATTTCGTGGCTCCTCCTATCCTATAAATAGGGATGATTAGTTCATTCACAAGTACAATTCCATGTCTTTGGAAATATTAAAGAAATCCACAAAAGTGGTGCAACAAAGTTTATTTTTTCCTTTTGTTAATTGTTCAGAAGTATCCTTCCACCGGATTGTCGAAAGCAAGGGCTAAGGGAATACTTGGGAAGTCCTTTTGGTTAGTCCGTCCGGATCAAAGTCACTTTTATCCCGAGAGGTACGCTCACGTAAACTCGTAGATTCCGCGATTAGGTTTTACGTGGCTTTTTATATGCATGATATGTTGTTGTAATTATTATTTGAATTAATATAGATTAATTCATGCTAGTAATAATTAATGAATTAAATTTGTATTTAAATATTCACCCCGAATAGATATGTGCTAATCATTCCCCAACAATCGCAATATCGAGCCTCTGCTTTGCCTCAATTTTTAAATTGTAATTTAATTCGTGAACATTAAATTTGAAATTGGATAGTAGAACCCTCTGCTTTTTGCGTATCCAATTGTCATGGATTTTAATGTTTTATTTTGCATGCATATAAACCGTGGTTTTTTAATTCATTAGATTCGATTTGTTTTGCCTCGGAAAAAATCCACGAGTAGACTAGGATTTGTTTGATTTGATCAATGTAATAGACTAGTCTAGATCTAGGTTTATTTATTTTTTGTAAATAATTTGTAACCGGATCGGGAACGAAGAGATGAAGAATTAAAGGAAAAATCCGGCGAGGGACGGGCACGCACGGGCGTTAGGGCGAGGCCGGGCGGCCGATCTGGGGCAAGACAAACAGCGGTGCGCGCTGGCCCAGCGAAACGGGCGGCCATTTATCGGGCTGCCTAGGACCGCCGGGATGGCGCTGGAGACGCTGAAGGCCGCCGAGAGGTCGCGGGGGCGAGGGCCCAGGCGGCGAAAGCACGCTGCGACGCCTTGATTTGTGTCGCCCCGAGGATCGGGCAACTCGCCGACTCTGCCGACTCTTGGCGTGCCATCTTAAGGCTGATAATCTGAAGCGGCAATAAATGGCCGCAGATCCCTTTCAATCCGGCGTTTGGGGTTCGATTTTTTTCGAGACGAACGAGTGGGAGAAATTGAGACGTGTTTCTTCAAGATCAAGCCAAGAAAAATCAAACCATGACAATTGGATAATTTGTGCCCAATATGTTTATTTTTCTTTTTGCTTGATTTATTTGGCGCTTATCTTATGCTTTATTTAATTTGTTTAAATGTGTTTTGCATGAGGGTTGCCAAATGGAAAAATCTCAACTTCAAAATTACTAAGTATGTTTAAATAATTAATTGACAATTTTATTCCTGATAATAAAATTGAATTAATTTTGACCTCCATGATTTATTTATTTGTGAATTCTTTTGGAGAAATTCCCCAACCACCTCACGGTCAAAAGATAGGTTTCACATGAATGAATTCCAAACGGATGATTGTGGGTTATTACTAGTGGCGGCGATGACCCTCCCAACGAGGCTCGATCAAAGCGAAATAGTAATCCCAGATTTAATCATGGTTATTACTTAGGTATAAAATTGATATGCATATACTTCTCCAAGTCCCCGCCAATTTTATATTGGTCGCTCTGGAGCCAACTATTAATCTGATATTAAGGGTTTGTAAATCGTTTGTTTGTAACTCCGCTTGAATGTGTTTAAATAATGACCCACCCAACGTGGCTTATTTAAACTGTTTTGAGATGTTGGTGATGCATGTTCATATTTTTTTTGAGATTTTAAATATGATGGCATGTGATCAAACCTTGTGATATGCTTGTGCTATTGATATAGTTGTTTATTTATTTCGATTTAAAGATGTCGTTATCTTTTAATCCACCGTTATTATACTTAAAAGTCAATACAATATGTATGGAAACTATATTGATTGGAAAATTATAATTGTCCTAATCGCACAAAAAGCACAAGTGGATTTTGACACACAAAAAATCGATGAGCCAACCGACGAGTCAAAACACGCGGACTCGTCGGATCACCTTAGAGAGATGTCGTCATTTAAAATGGTGGAGGAAAAACCCGTAAGGGATTACGTACTCAAAATAGATGGCCCATCCGAACAAACTTGAGATTCTCGAGTCGCAGATTATGATCCGAGACTCGGATGAATTTGGTACTTCATTCTCTTAAAGGTTTTTGAGCATTTTTCGCCTCGCTAGCTAATTTGTTTGCAACCTTTGGACTCGGCATGATGATAAGGCACCAAACTCAAGCTTTGACCCCAAGTGGTCCGCCTTCATCTTCTAGGCCAAGGGTAGGCAAGATAAAGAAGAGGACCAAAGGCCATAAGCAATAAAACTCAATCGTTGCCAAGGGCAATGGTAAGATGAGGAATGCTTGTTGAGTCAAGGAAAATCAAAAGAGGAAGTGCTTAAGTCATGTGGTGAGAGGACAATGGAGGTTTTGCCTGCTCCAACCCCAAAAGGGACGGAAAGAAAGGTAATTCTCACACACTAGTTGTTGAAACTTGTTTAGCGGCGATACTTCTCATTCGTGGGTGGTTGATACGAGATCCACTAATCATGTTGGCTTTCACGGGTTCTAAATGATCGGCAACGTAGTGGGGTGAGATCCTCATCACACCGGGTCAACGTTATTTAAAGTAGAAGACATTGCAATGCTACGTAAAGTGGCGATATATTGCAATACTATGGTAGTAACGATTATTGCAATACTACGCAAGTAGCAGACATTGCAATGCTACATGAGTAGCGATTAAAGCGATGGGGAGAAGTGCACCTATCTTTTGAAGATAAAGTTTTTTTTGAGATTATCTTTGTGTTCCCGCTTTTAGAAAGAATTCACTTTCGGTTTCTAAAATTCGATTAAAGGACACTAAGTTTCTTCTAATAAGAATGACATCATTTTTGAAATGATGAGTGTATCCTGATACGGACATTGATGGAAAATCTCTATACAATTAATCGTGGCACACCACTCATGAAATGTATCCTATAACACATCAATCAAGCTTCCGAGAAAAGAAAACGTTCATCGATGTGAACGAGACATTTCTTTGGCATCTAAGATTAGGTCATATAAATCCAAAGAGGATCCAAAGGTTGGTGAAAGATGGTTCACTGGAGCGTCTCCAAGTTGAATCGATTCCAACCTGCGAATCATGTTTGGAGAGTAATATGACCAAGATGGCATTTGGAGCCAAGGGGAATGGGGCTAAAGAAGTGTTAGAGATCGTTCACATAGATGTATGTAGTCAAATGTCAACCAAAGCAAGAGGAGGTTATGAGTAATTTTATTGATGATTACTCAAGATACATTTTCCTTATGAAGCATGAATCTGAGACCTTTGAGAAATTCTAAAGAATTTAAGGCTCGAGCAGAGAATCATATGGAAAAACGTATCAAGTCTCTACGATCTGATCGTGGAAGCGAATACCTCAGCGATGAGTTTTTGAACTACTTATCTGATGAAGGGATTGTATCCCAAGTCACTGCACAAGAACCCCTCAACAAAACGGGGTTTGCAGAGCGAAGCAACATAATTCTTTTGGAAATTGTTAGATCAATGATGAGTTATACGGATCTTCCCGAGTCGTTCTGGGGTTATGCCTTGGAAAACAACGACTTACATTCTGAACTTGGTGCTATCCAAATCAGTTCCCAGAACCCCAAAGAATTGTGGACCGGATGCAAGTCTAGTATGAGACACATGAGAACTTTGGGGTGTCCGGCCTACGTGTTGGACAAGGAAACCGGTAAATTGGATCCTCGATCAGAATTAAGGCTGTTTTGTAGGATACCCCGAGGGAACAAAAGGGTGAATGATTCTATAGTTCCGAAGATCAAAAGGTGGACATCCGCACCCACTTTAGATTTTGGAAGAAAACTATATGAACCAAAGAAAACCCAGAAGTGAGATTACCTTAAATGAGCTTAGAGGGCAAACCTCAGTGCCGACTGTACTAGATGATATACCAAACGATACGTTTTCACAACCGGAGCCTCGTTATAGTGGGAGGGTTGTTAGACAGCCCGAGAGATTCATGGGAATAGAGAGTCCTCTGACTTGATTCCCCTTTTCGCACCCATGGACATATGACGAGGCACTCCAAGATATGGATGCAGATTCTTGCAAACAAGGAATGAAAGACGATATGGGTTCTATGTTTCATAATAGAGTGTGAGAGCTAGTCGAACCACTTAATGGGGTCAAATCCATTGGATGAAAGTGGGTATATAAGAGGAAAAGAGGACCGAACGGGAAGGTTGAAACCTTTAAAGCAGGACTAATGGCGAAAGGTTATACTCGAAAGAAAGGGATCGATTATGAGGAAACTTTTTTCGCCCAGAAGCCATGCTTAAGTCCATCCGTATTCTCTTATCGATTCTTTTATTTCGACTTTGAAGTCCGCAAATAGATGTCAAGACGAATTTCCTTAACCAAGTCTTGATAAAGAGATCTATATGCAACAACCCCATGTTTTCATTGAAACAAAGCCAAGAACACCCAATTTGAAAAAAGCTCAAGAGGTCCATTTACGGACTCAAACAGCATCCGAACTTGGAACCAAAGTTTTGATCATATTATAAAGTCTTATGGGTTTTGATCAAAACGAGTTTGAAAGTTATTATGTATAAAAAAGCGGTCGGAACCGCATTGGTATTCTTAGTCTTCGTCACGTAGATCACATTGTGATCATCGGAAACGATGTGAAGGTGTGATCGGGCGTAAGGGCATGGTTTTCAAAAAGCAGTTTTGATATGAAAGACTTAGGGAAAACCCGACACATCCTTGGGATCAAGATCACAAGAAAAGGATGGTCGGGTTATCGCAAGTTTCATACATAGACAACCGGTTTTGAAACAATTCAAAGATGCAAGATTCCAAGAAAGGATTCGTACCTTTTCGGACTTGGAATCCATCTATCCAAGAAAATGTTCCCTAAGACGAAAAAGGAGATAGATGACATGAAAGGTATTCCTTGTGCTTCTACCGTGGAAACCTTATGTATGCATTCTTTGTATGCGACCCGATATATGCTTTGCCGTAGGCATGGTAGCAAGATATCGAGTAACTTCGGAAAGCGAATTGACGACGATTAAAAACATTCCAAGTATCCGAAAAAGAACTCGGGATAGAATGTTGATTTATCGATCGATATCTCTAATCCCCATCGGCCACATACGCATCGAATTTCCAATCGATATAGATTCCGAAATTATATGCCTCGCTTAGTGTGTTTCCATTTGGGAAGTGTAGCCATCAAATGGACGAGTGTGAAGAAATGCATCAACGACTCAACCACGGGACTCGGTAAGTAGTCGCCAGAAGCAAAGGAAAGAAACGATTGGGCTCTAGATCTTCTTAGTGGACTTGGATGGTGTTCTCAATTTGACTAGCAATATCTGCTAGGGCGATTGCAAATTCAAGAGAACCAAGAGTCCACGAAGTCAAACAAAAACACATTAAAGGAAATACATCTTATACGAGAAATCGTTAAGAGAGGAGATATAGATATGGCAAAGAAAGTGTCCGAGGACAAATTTTAGCGATCCATTCACAAAGTCGTGCGCCTCTGAATACATTCGAGAGACATGTGAGTGGAATGGGTGTCAAGACCGGCCCGCTAACTGCTTTGAGTATAAGTGGGAGAAATTATTAGGTTCGTGTAGGTGACATTAGATGTCACGGACTACTCGAGACGTGTTGTAGTATACTTAAAAGCGGACTTTGAGTATAAGTGGGAGATTGTTGGGATTATAATTTGAAAGTATGCTTTTACTTTGTATAATCGAAACCAATTTCCGCACTTATTTATGAAATAAATTGTTTATCACTAATGCTTTAAATATGATTGAATGTTATATATATTTCTTTGCATAACTGCTCAATAAATTATGACGTGTTACATCAGAAGTTAATTTAGTGATACCCGATCACGAAGATTAAATTAACATCCCCTTGTAACTATAAGTACGCCATTCACGACCTAGATGGAAATGAACAACCATCGCGAAAGGTTGAGGTGTAAGGCTCGATTGGTTTGTCTTGACCAAGAGATTACACTAGTGCATGGTGATCTTATTTGAATAGGACCTCTGAGGAGGATAAATTCTTGAAATCCGAACATGGAAGAATTAGACCTCGATGGTTCGTTGTTTCTTAACCTTCGTCCCTAAAATAGGATCACGTGGGATCGGTAACTATTGCTTTGACTTATCATGGGTAGCGAATCAGAGAGAGATTCAATAGGTACTTTATCTTGGGCAATATTATTGGTCACATGTGATTGCTAAGATTTAATACGAAGAATCGTGTGCAAGTACGCTTGCTTGATTTGCCCCCTTGGGAGGTTCATAAGTTTTATCATACCAAATCTTGCAAGTGGAATTTGTTTCCGGTATGGATAATAATGTTGAACCGCTCTCGACCAAGGACAAAAAGATATTAATTAATGGAAAGCTATTTCAGTGGCTTGAATTAATTAATGGGCTAGATAATCTTAAACACGGGAAATAATGACCGGGAGCCATATTGACTGTAATGTAGGTTAAGATGGATGGTGCAATATTAATTATGTAGTGGGATTAATTAATATTTATGGGCTTGAATTATATTGTGGCTCAATATTAGATATTCAAGATCCATTAGAAGGTCCAATCTTAATTCTCCTAAAGGCCCCCTGAGTAGCCCAACATATAGTCCAATAACTGAAAAGGTGATTAAAATAAAATAAATATTGTTGCTTATATTTCCTCATTAAATTGAAAATTATGAATAAAAAGAGGAGAAAGATTTTCTTTGAATTTTGTTATGGAATGAAGATATGTATTCTTGGAATACAAGATTATCTCATTAAATTCAAGAAATCTCCCACTTGGTTATTCATTAAGAGATTTTCGAAATTTTTGGAAAATAGAGGGCAAGAAAGATTTTCTTGATTTTCTTGAAAAGATATTATGGAAGATATGTATTTCTTGAAATACAAGAATATCTCATAAATTCAAGAAGATCCAAATCTTGGATTCTTGCACCTTAGATTTTTCGAAAATTCTCCATAATAGAGGAGGTGGATTTTTGTGGAATATTTTAATTATGGGAAAGAGAATATATGAGATATATTCAAGATTTCTTGGTGACCAAGAAAAGTCTTATCCCACATTGAAAAATTCACAAAATTTCGTGCTCCTCCTATCCTATAAATAGGGGATGATTAGTTCATTCCCAAGTACAATTCCATGTGCTGGAAATATTAGCAAATCCACAAAAGTGGTGCAACAAAGTTTATTTTTTTCCTTTTGTTAATTGTTCGCGAGTATCCTTCCACCGGATTGTCGAGCAAGGGCTAAGGGAATACTTGGGAAGTCCTTTTGGTTAGTCCGTCCGACCGAAGTCACTGCCATCCCGAGAGGTACGTTCACGTAAACTCGTAGATTCTGCATGCGTAGGTTTTACGTGGCTTTTTATATGCATGATATGTTGTTGTAATTATTATTTGAATTAATATAGGATTAATTCATGCTAGTAATAATTAATGAATTAAATTTGTATTTAAATATTCACCCCGAATAGATCTGTGCGAATCATTCCCCAACAAAAGGGCCAATCAAGTCGATTCCCCATTTGGCAAATGGCCACGGGCTATAAACGGATACTAGTTCTTCGGGTGGGCTATGAATAAGTGGGGCATATACCTGACAATTATGGCATGCACGAGCATAAGCGAGTGAATCTTTCTTGAGTGTAGGCCAATAGTACCCTTGTCTGATTATTTTATATGCCAAAACATGTCCGCCTGTATGGTTTCCGCATACCCCCGCATGAATCTGCTCTAGGATCACGTGACCTTCTTCGGGAGTAAGACATTTCAATAATGGAAGAGAAAAACTTCTTTTATACAAATGCCCGTCTAGAATGGTGTACCGAGCAGCTTGTAATTTGAGGCGAGTAGCTTGCGCCTTACTTTCGGGAAGGAAATCATTTTGTAGGTAGTTTAAAATCGGGGTCATCCATGTTTCTTGTTCAACTGCTATATGGGCGACCACAACTCTCGGAACCGATGGCGAACAGGTTGTGACAACCACAATGTCTGTTGTGTTAATCACTCCTTCTGCTGTCGCCAATCGTGTCAAGGCATCGACAAAAGAATTGTCTAGACGAGGAAGTTGTTCGATGTAGACTTGTTCCAACTGCTCAAGCAGTTCCTTTGCTAGTTGCTGGTATCGCATCATCTGTTCGCCCCGGGCTTCATATTCGCCTAACACTTAGTATACAATTATCTGAGAATCACTGTAAATCATCAGCTTTTGAATTCCCATTGCCATAGCCATATGTAGTCCATCGATCAAAAGCTTCGTATTTGGCTTCATTATTTGTGGCCGGGAAATCAAAATGGATGGCTGTTGTAAAGGTTTGCCGGGTTGGGCTGATGAGAACCACGCCTGCTCCGGCTCTCGAGCTCGTTGATGAACCATCTACATACATGTGCCATGGTTGATCAACTCCTTTCTCGGGCAACTGCAGATATGTCAATTCAACCATGAAATCGGCCATAGCCTGGCCCTTAATTGTTGTTCGCGGGGCGAACATAATGCCAAATTGGCCTAACTCCACTTCCCACTTGAGCAACCCGCCCACTATGTCTGGTCGGTGGAGAACTTGACGCAATGAGAAAGTGTTTAGCACCTCGACTGAATGGTCGAAAAAGTATGGTCGCAGTTTGCGGACACTCATAATGAGAGCATACGTGAGTTTCTCCAGCGGGGGGTACCGGAGCTCGGCCTCCTTGAGTACTTGACTTACATAATAAACGGGCAAATGTGCAGCACCCTCTGCTCAGACGAGCACAGCGCTGATCGCGTGCTCTGAGGCAGCAAGGTACAAGTAAAGCTGCTCGCCTGGTATAGGTTTAGACAATGTTTGAGTGTCCACCAAATATTGTTTATGTGATTCAAATGCACTTTGGCAATGTTCTGTCCACAAAAACTTCCCCTTCTTTAATGCGTCGAAGAAAGGCTTACATTTATCTCCGGTTCAAGATATAAACCGGTTCACAGAAGCCAGACTTCCTGTTAGCTTTTGAACCTCCTTCACATTTCTGGGTGCTTGCATGTCGAGCATGGCTTGAATTTTTGAGGGGTTGGCTTCGATCCCTCTTTGACTGACCATGTGCCCCAGAAACTTTCCTGAATGAACTCTGAAACTACATTTCTTCGGATTTAATTTCATGTTGTATGCCCGGAGGATCTCAAACGTTTGTGCTAAGTGGCCGAGGTGATCTTCCTTGTGTTCACTTTTAACCACAATATCGTCAATGTACACCTCGATTGTCCGCCCGATGTGTTCCCCAAACATTTTGTTCACCAACCTTTTATAGGTTGCTCCAGCATTCTTTAATCCGAATGATATGCGCTTCCAACAATACATATTTTTTTTATTGTAGAAAGCTGTATTCTTTTGATCATCAGGATGCATTGGAATTCGGTGATACCCAGCAAATGCATCCATGAACGTCATGAGCTCATGTCCTACCGTACTATCGACCAAATAATCAATGTGCGGCATCGGGAAGTTGTCTTTTGGGCATGCTTTGCTTAAATCGGTAAAATCTATGCATAACCTCCAAGTTCCGTTTGGTTTTCGGACGAGCACTAGATTGGCAAGCCATTTTGGGTATTCAACCTCTCGAATCAGCTTATTGTCGAGCAACTTTTTAATTTCAGCATCCAGAGCTGCATACTTCTCCGGGCTAAACTTCCTTCGCCTTTGGATTACTGGGATTTGCGCTGGGTCAAGATTGAGAGAGTGACATGCATGTTTAGGATCAATGCCGACCATGTTCTCATGTGACCACGCAAACACATCCAAATTTGCTTGTAAATATGCTATCATTTCAGCTCGGAATGGTTCTGGTAATTCTGAACCAATGAAGACTTCTAAATTCGTTCTGACTGAGTCGACCATAACAGACTCCAATTGTTCAACGGACGTTGCTCGCCTCTTTTTTTGCTTCCACCGGGGATCTTCGATCGACCCCTGGTGCTCGTCTTCTACCTCCATAGGATCAAAACCTATGCGAGGTTCCAAGTCCGGTTGCTCATTTGGTAGATCTATGCTCATTAGATCCGAAACTTGTATGGTCGTCCCGGGTTCTGTGCTCGCCCGGGGAGGTGTGTTCGCCTGGGGCAGTGTGTTCGCCTGTTGGCTTGACTCTCTGGTTTCCCATTTTTGTTCCATCATGCAAATGATATCTTATTTTTCTGGCACACATGATAGCAAACAATCTCGAGCTTTTTTCTGGTCGCCCTTTACACTGCCAGTCCCTTCTAGTGTTGGAAATTTAACACAATAATAATAAGTCAAACATGCAGCCTTGAATTCCTGAATAAACGGGCAACCTAGAAACCCATTATAAGTGGACGGAGCATCGATGATTACAAAATCTAGCATTCTAGTTCGTCGAATCTCCAGATTATTGGTTGACTCTAACTCAACTCCTAACCTGATCATACCGTATGGCCGGGTTACAGATTCCCCGAAACCCATTATGGTATGATCATAAGGCTCGATATATCCGCTTAGATCACCGACTTGCTTCTCCATTCGGTGCAGAGTGTTGACGAACAAAATGTTCGCATACGCCCCGGTGTCTACCAGGAGTCGATGCACCTTTAACCCAAGAAGTTGGGCACTAATGGTTAGAGAATCATTGTGGGGGGTGATGATGCCATCGAGGTCGTCATCTGAAAACATAATTTGGTGAGATGGTGGTATGCTAGCTAATGTGCTCACCACATTCATCTGATGTATGCTTTGCATGACGCGCATTTCCATCTTCCTTCGGCTTGTTCGATAGCATCGGTACTTGATAGCATCCACCCACTGGCCCATAATCTGGGCGAATCATATTGATATCTTGAATCTCCCGACCTCTGTTCGTGGTAGGGGCTCCTTTCTTGGGCAAATCCAATTTCTTGCGGAATTCTTCTTGATCACTATCTGACATCTCTTCCGCCTTACGTTTTCCCCTTTGGTTGCCCGACTTTTCATCTCGGGCGTCTCTGTTCGCTGGTTTTTTGAGGAATTGGGTAAGATGGTTCTCTTCGTATAACTTCCAGAGTTAACGGAGTAAGTCACGACATTCATCGGTATTATGTTCGATGTACTCGTGATATGAACAAAACTTGGAGGCGTTGAGATAATTTTTATCCATTATGATTCTTCGGGGTTTCTCTAACATATCCTGGTCCTTGATCTGACTGTATATCGTCTCTGCAGAAACGCCTAGAAGACTGCGAAGGGCATGTGCTTCTGCCCCTTCTTCAAAAAGTTTGAAAGATCCTGGGGGCTTATACCCCCCCTCATTTGCTACTTTTTTTTACCAACGACCACTCTTTTAGTTGTTACTTCCTGGCCTAAATGAGATTGGGTGAGCAGGTCTTGCATAGCTATGATCTTAGTTGCTCGCTCTCGAAAATCGGCATATGTGTTCGGCCAGTCCTGATGCATGGCTTTCCACATGTCCGTATTCAAGGTCAAGCCCCCCACCACCGTTAGGATTTTAACATCCTCTTCAATAGGAGCTCCATCGTATAGGCATTTGTCAAATCTTTCTATGTATGCTCTATCTGACTCACCCTTTAACTGGGAAAAATGTTCCAATCGTTGCTTTGGTGCTGGGCGAGCACACATAGATGAAAAATGGGACTGGAACTTCTGTCCCAATTGTGTGAAGGAGGTGATTGAAGCAGCGGGCAAAGTTGAAAACCACCTATGTGCCCGGTCCCCCAAAGTCATGGGAAAAGACCGGAACTGAGTTGCATCAGTGGCGCCCATGGCGATCATATAGTTTGAGTATTTACTGAGGTGAACATGCAGATCTGATTCCGCGTTGAACATGGGTATGGGTGGTCGATGTTTTGCCACCTTCTCTTGTATTTCCGCTGCCATGATCACTGGGGCGAGCGGCGAGCACGGGATTATGCCCGCTCGATGAAGCCCTTTAGTGGCGGCCAGATCGGCCTGCAAACTTTCTATTGCCTTCTGCATCTCTGCAAACCTTGCAGAGCTAACTGATCCTGAACGGGGCTGGATTCCATCTTGAGGACCTGGTCGGTCATGCTCATGATGGGACAGTCCCCCTTTCCGTGTTGGTTCTCGACTTCCCATTCGATGGTGAATGGACAATTTAGTTCCGACTGACTTTTCAGGATCACGAGGCCGTTCTTGATATGGACGATCATGAGGTATCGCTCGGGTCATCTTGTTTTTCTTCATTTGACAAATTTCCGCCTCTTTTTTAGCCTGCCTCTGCGCGGTTTTCTTCTTGACTTGATCGCTATCAAGAGTTTGCGAGCGTCGATCATCATCATCTTGACCTTTTAGCTTGGCCAACTCCTTTTTGATCAAACACAACGTAATGTATGAGGTTGATAGGGAATTGATGACCCAGTTCGTTAATTCTGACTACTTCTGGGGGCGTTCCAAGCTAGGGATATGTTATTGAGAGTTGGGGATGTGTTGAACACAACGTACTTGTGACAAACACAATTTACATGTGGGATAGTGAGTTGGTATATATGTTATTACTTGGAAATTTTCTGAACCCTCTTTATGACTTTTTAGGGTCTATTTATAGTGTTTTGACAAGCTGCCCTGGCAAGCAAGAGCTGGCGATTTCGTATCATGCAAGAATTTATGTGGTACTGCCACGTTTTCTACCCCACCTCCCTGGTCGACATCTGTACTTACTTGCTTATGAAGTTTTCTACTTGTCGTCCATATGGTACAGACTTAACAGGTAGCTTAGTCTTGGTGCTCGCTGATGTGCACTTGTTCCTGAGTGGCCATTCTGTTCGCTTTTAAGGGGCGAGCAAAACTTCCTTCTTTTGTTCGACTACTTCTTTTGCTCGTCTCTTTTATCACCGCCAAATGCCAAATGAGCATAATCTCTTTGTAATGTTTCATAGTCCCTGGCGAGCACATAGGGATAATTATGATGCTCGCCATATCTGCTCGATGAGCTGGAACATTTGTAATTTCATCGGTACACGTGTTAGTCTGGCTTGTAAGTGACTAGAAGAAGTTTGACCGATCACAACAATGATGAATCAACCCAAATGCCTTCTCAAGTATATCCCATGTCCTTTCTCGTTATCCGATGGAAGATATTCACGAACAATTTAAACAAAGGAATAAAGAAAAATTTATTGCACCACCTTTGTGGATTTCTAATTTTTCCAAGACTAGAATTGTGTTGAGGATGAAATAATCACCCCTTATTTATAAGATGGGGTTGGTCAAATTTTTGCCAAAAAAAAAATAGATATGGGAAGATCTTTAATTTTTGTGCAAAAAGTAATCTTGAATATATCCAATATATTCTCTTTCCCATAAATAAAATTTTCACAAAAATCTCCTTCCTTATAAATCAAGATTTTCGAAAATCTTCCCCAAGAAAAGCCAAAGTCAAATATTCTTGAATTTATGAGATAATCTTGTATTCCAAAAACACTTATCTTCCATAAAATCTTTCCAAGAAAATCTCTTTCTTTCTTTTCTTGAATATTTCGAAAATTTCAAGAAAAATTAGGCAACAAATATTTTCTTTTATTCTAATGACCTTTTCATTAATGGACTTATATTTGGGCTACTTGAGGGGCATTTAGGATAATTAAGATTGGACCTCCCAATGGGCTCTGAATTACAATATTGAGCCACAATATTATTCAGTTCATTAATATTAATGTATTCCACTATAAAATTAATATTGCACTATCCATCTTAACCCATATTACGATAATATGACTCCCGATTATTATTTCCCGTATTTAAGATTATTTAGTCTATTAATTAATTAAGCCACTGAAAAGCTTCATATTAATTAATATCTTTTTTCTTGGAGTAAAGACAACTCAACATTAATATCTATACCGGAAATAAATTCCACTTGCAAGATTTGGTATGATAAAACTTCTGAGTCCACCAAGGGGACAAATCAAACAAGGCTTTCCTTGCACACGTTTCTCTGTATTAAATTTTAGCAATTGTCATGTAATTAATAATATTGTCCAAAATACAAAGTATAGAATCGCCCTCTGATTCTAAACCCAACATAGATCAAAGCAATAAATATTAATTACACACAATCCTATTTAAATAATAAAGATTAAGAAATCAACAACCATTGAGGTCTAATTCTTCATCTCATAAGTCACTACAAAAGAATTTATCCTCTCTGTAGGTCCGCTTCAGTGCATCACAATGCACTAGTGCAATCTCTTGGTCAAGACAAACCAATCTGAACTTTGCACGTCAACCTCTACCAATGGAGTGTTCAATTCCATCTAGGTTGTGAAGATGTACTTATTTACAAAGAAATGTTAATGTGATCTTCTAAGATCGGGTATCACCACATTAACTACAATGCAATATGTACTAATATTGAACGGTTTGCAATAAATAAATAACATTCATTCATATTTAAAGCAACAGTGATAAAAGATTTACATTCAGTAAATAAGAGTACATTAGTTTGTTATACAAAGTAAAAGCATACTTTCACGTATAACCCTAACATCACGACCCCATCCTTCCCACACAACAAATTGCCACCTCCGATGCTCCATCGTTCCCCGTCACAGCAGTACTACCCACCACGACTAGGTTCCGCCGATGTCGAAACTTAGCCCCAACTACACGATCGCGGTCCTTGTCACTGCGATTTGAGCCATCGCATAGAGGACCCGCCCCCTCGCCGTCTCCAGACATCAGCGGCACCTCCGCGGCTTCACGCCACTCAACCTCGGCTCCGAGCCATTGTTGCGCTTCCACAATCCACCTACGATTCACGACTTTTAGTCGCCTCCGTTCCCTGAACCACCCCTGTCACTCCGCCACCACCCGCCTGCTGCTCGCGACCTCAATGCGTCACTTCTCCACTGCCAACCTTCTCCATGAGGGCCTCTACGTATACGCTTTTATATCATATGGGATCCCAGAGGATGGATGTTTGAGCTTATCCATGATGGAGATTAAATCCTCTTTCGATTCGAGGTCGAATCACGTCGAAGAGGGGTAGTATGATGGAGATTAAATCATGAGATTTAGTTTCAATCCTTAAATTATAACTCCCTCCGATTCATAGTGATTGTTGTTTAGATTTTCAGGTGGAAATTAAGAATAGCTGTAAAATAACTCACATAACCTTACTGATTACTCCATTAAGGTAGTACTAGAACTGTGCAAGATTGATGGGATAATTGAAGTAAGGGTAGAAGAGGAAAAAATGGGAAAAAAAATGTAAAACAACAATCAATTAGAAACAAACACTCTCCCCTAAAGCAACAATCATTATGCATTAGAGGGAGTTGTAATTAATGATTTCCTTTTATATTTATAGAATAGAATAATTCTCCATAATTTTAATCGATTTTCCTGTTTATCAAGATATGATTTGGGGAACAAGTTAGGATTTACGTTTTAACATTATAAATAAGAGTTTTATGATTCACTGTAAGACACCTTTGAATATTGAATACAATTATATTTTCAGGATTATTCATGTGTTCTTGAGACATAGTCTCATCCCTTGCAGAGCATAGAATACACAACATCAATCTCCCTTTGAGCTTCTATTTTATGTGGCTCAAAACTCTGGCTTGTTTAATCCTTTCGGATGTCGAGTGTTTCCTTGTCTTCGAGGCTACGCTGCAAATAAAATTTGAGCCTAGTAGTATGTCTTGTGTTTTATGGGTTACATCAGTACACATAAAAGGTTTTAATGTTATGATCCTATCTCCTTCCGCACATATATCACTCGACATGAAAAGTTTGGCGAACTTTGCTTTCCATTCTCTAAAGATTCTTGCAACCAATCTCGAGCATTAACTCCTCTTCTTGAGTTTTAAGAACCTCTCCGTCTTCCTTCACAAGCAAGAAAGACATCCTCTCCTGCTTCTATATCTTTGCCTCCTTCTGCTCTTTGTGATGATGATGCTAAGATTAATACTTCTGAAACTCCGATTGATCCATCTCAATCACCTATCATGGATATTGCACCTCCTTCCCCTGTAGATCCCGCTCTTCCACTGCCGCCATCTCATCCTATGATAACAAGGGCTAAGAACGGTACTTTTAAACCCGAAACTTAACATATAATGCTCAAACTCCACTTTTCCATGCTCTTATTGTTGTCCGTGAGCCAAAAGGTTTCAAATGGGCTGTGAAACATCCTAAGTGGCTGGCATTTATGGATGAGGAGCTTTTTTCTTTACACTCCAATCATACTTGGGATTTGGTGCCTCGCCAACCAAATACTAATGTTGTTTGGTCTAAATGGGTGTTCCACACCAAGTTTTTGGCAGATGACACAATCGATCATCACAAAGTTCATCTTGTGGCTCAAGGTTTCACTTAGCTGCTGAGGTTTGATTATGATCATACTTTCTGCCCGGTGGTACAAGCTTCTACTGTTTGTATTTTTCTCTCTTTGGCTATCATCAGCGGCTGGCCTCTTCATCAGTTAGACGTCAAGAATGTCTTTCTTAATGACATTCTTCCAAAGCCTGTTTTTATGGAGAAACCTCCTGGTTATGCCAATTCTCGATTTCCTAATCATGTATGTTGTCTCAAGAAAGCTTTATATAGACTAAAGCAAGCTCCTCGTGCATGGTTTCAACGTCTAAGTGAATTTTCTTCTCAACATAGGTTTCTCTTGTAGTATTTCAGACTCGTCCATCTTTATCTTTACCTGGGACAAATGCTTTATTTGCCTTCTTGTGTATGTTGATGAATTTATTCTCACATGAAATATGCCAGATAAGCTTGCTTTTTGATCATCTCCCGACTTCGTCAAGAATTTGCCATCAAAAACCTTAACAAACTTAGTTACTTTCTTGGTATTGAAGTCAGTTGTACTAGTGTACCTTCAATTGTCTGTTTCTTAATCAGGCTAAGTATGCACGTGATATCCTGAAGCGTGCTCAGTTGGAGGATTCTAAGCCCGTTTCCACACCACTGGCAGTCTGTCATTTTAGTATCTCACTATCACTCACCCAGATATATCATTCGTAGTTAATCTAGTAAGCCAGTTCCTTCATCATCCTACCACAAAATATTTTCAGGCGGTCAAATGAATACTTCGATACGTAAAAAACACGGATTTATTTGGTCATTGCTTCTCTCGTGGATCACCACCTAATTTAGTCGGCTACAGTAATGTTGATTGGGCTCGCTGCCTTGAAATGAGGTGTTCTACTTATGGGTATTCTATCTTTGTTGGTGGAACTTGGTCTCATGGAGTGCCAAGAAGTAGCCTACTGTCTCTCGATCCAGTCGAGCACTTGCAAATGTTGCTTCCGAAATCATTTGAATCTCACACTTGCTTAGTGAGATGATCATCCACTCTTTAGTTTCTCTATGACTTTTGTGTGATAACAACATTGCAATTTTCCTTAGTCAAAATTAGACATCTCACAAAAGTGTCAAACATATCGATATTGACTATCATTTCATCTAAGAGTTGGTCTCATCACGAAAACTCACAACTGAATTTATTTCGAGTTCCAGATTGCAGACATCTTTGCGAAATATTTAACCCGTCCCCTCTTTGAATTCTTTAGATTCAAGTTTCGAGTTGGACCTTATCCCACGTCTTGCTTGTGGGGAGATGATTTCAAGAAATAATTCTACTGATTTCTTGTCTTAATTATAGGATTATATCTTTGACTTATTTCTTGCTTGATATATTAAATATTATTTATTATTATCCCAGTTTAGGAATTTTTTAAGTGTATATATACAGTCTGCAGTCTGTATTTTACGTTCACAGTGAATAAAAATTTCACTTACATGAGTATTAGAGCCTTTGGCTCGCGCCCAAATCTTGGGTTCAATTTCCACTGAAAGCAACTACATTCAAATCAAATTGTTAACTCAACGTGCCTTCTCCTAATGATGAAGTAAGAGAATTCAAACCACTAGTAAGGGAAAGTGTAAGAGAAATAATATAAATGAATTAGTTCCACACATATCACTAAAAGTTCGGACTTTTAGATGAGATGAAATTATTTCAAAAGGAGTACATTATACTCTATATATTATAAAGTACATTAGTAATTATTAACGTTTGAGTGTAATTTTATCTAAGACATATAACTAATAATGAACTCAGGTTGACATATATAACTTTTTGTCTTTCTCAAGACATCCAACTAATAAAATACATAAACGTTGAAACTTTGAAATTTAGGTGGATGTTTGAGTTAGAATATTCTAAATATACATTAAATTAATGAAATAAAATAAATTTTGGTTTTTTTTTAAAAAATTCTATGTTATTAATATCTTAGTTATTTTCGACACCGTTAATTTTGTTTTTCCTAAGCCGAAACAATAAAAAATTATGAAAATTAATTTGTTCAATTTTTATTATTGAAATGAGATGTTGGGTTTATTACTAAAAATCACATAGATTTGAGCAAAAACTCTAATAACTATATGGACAAAGGTAACATTACTAATACATACAAAATCTAAAAAAATGGACAAATTTGCCCTTAAGGAAGTCAAACAAACTAAGCGCATCAAAACTGAAAACGAAACAGAGTCACGCATCAGATCGGGCAACCAAGGTGGCACGTGCGGGTGAGTCGCCATCGCCGCCTAGTACGCGCGGGTGAATCGTCGCTGCAACCGGGTTAAGTCCCGCATAGGTTGGGGCCTACGACATCGTTTTAGGTCAAAACAGAGGCAAAATGAGTGATTCGCGAAGCACACGGCGGCGCGTCGTGAATTTTGTTAAACGAAATCGCACGCAAAATATCGGGATGTTAAAACGAGATAGAGGACGAAGCAAAGGGACGACGCGGTGGCGCTCCGCCGCAAATCAACTGAGTCAGGGGTGAGATCAACGAATCGCTGACAAAACGAAGACGTCGACACCTGGATCGGCGAAACGCGGTCAACGCCGAGACAAATCGCAGCAAAAATCAGGTCGTGTCGCCGCGGGTCTAACCTGCTGGATTTCGCCCATCGCGGCAATCCACTTGCATCGCGAGCCGCGGCATCACGCCACAGGCTTGAGCGACGTCGTGGTGCCCTGCTCTGGGCGCGAACTCGACGGAGACGAAGAGGAGAGGCGGTGGTTTTCAGAAAACTCCAATTTGATCGAAGCGGCGCAATGAAGAGCCCAAAAGGGTTAATTGATCTAATCACATAAAGCCCCAATAAACTACACGAGAGGGGTGCGGTTTGTTCCAAACAACCGTGGCCCAAATAAAAAAATTACGAAAAATCTTTTAACATATGCAATTGATCAAGAGCCCGAAGCTCTGATACCACTGTTGGAATTTAGAGGCACGTAAACACGTAATACATGCGCAGCAGAAATAAATAGTTCACCAACAATGAACACGTAATTGCATAATTGAATACGTATAAACATAAAGAGAAATCTTCACAAAGAAATCGATGACGATATTTCTCTACTATGGTATCCACGTAATCCGCGTTCACGGACTTGCACAGATTTGCCAGCGTTGAATCTGAGACAGAATTTGCTAGGAAAATTCCTATTCTAGATTTTATGGAGAGAATTTGAACAACGTTATTTGTGAATTCCCAAGAGCTCATATATATAGGGGAGACCCAACTTAAATCTTAAGCTAACCTGATTAGGAAATAAAATCCCTAATCTTACAAAATAAATCTCTCAGATTTATTTCCTATATATAAAATCTCTATAGATTTAATTCCCATGTATATCAAATCTCTACGGATTTGATTCCATATATATTAAATCCTATAATAATATTCCATATATTATTATTGGGAATCCTATTTAATTAAATCCAATTTAATTAAACATTAATAATAATTAATTCCAAATTAATCTATTATTAATTAATTCTCCATAAATTAAATATTAAATCCAATTTAACATTTAATCAACCAACTATAATCCGTAAAAGAGAACTACTTGTTGTGTGACCCATAGACCCTCATATATCGAGCGATTAGTCAAACTAATGGTCTTAATTGAACCCTAGACAATAAATCAGACATTCTCAATATATGTTGTACATTGCGAGAAACGTGCAACTACCCGTAACTGAAACATGGGCTATTACGATTTTCTCCTTTCATTCGCGAATATTCGATTAAGTCTTGAACATGATGAAGTGTCTATTCAATTAACTTAATCATTTTATCTCCAATCACTTGATCATGTATGTCACACTTAGCCACAAAGTCTAAGTTGACGTGCATCGGCTGATGACTTTGATCCAATTATGATGAGAAGATGAGTATTCTCTCTAAATCCACTTTGAGGAATGAATCATATTCTTGGCTCAACTACCACGCACATGTACTTCGTGATGAACCCAATCCAAGCCATATCTACCCATGGTTAGGGTGCAAGCGTCGGTCATGGTCAAAGTTCATCATCCCACACATGTCGTGCGTATTGACCTCAAGTCAAAGGAGTATCGCATCGCTCCCACTAACCGAGACACTCGTAGACACATATAGTGGAAATACATCAAACGGTTTCTCGGATGGGTATACCAATACCCTCTAAGGTATTTGTGCATCCATCATGAGATACCTAGTATCTCGTAGTAAGTGAGATCTTACTACACTCTCTAAGAGTATGATGCAGATCGCACACCAATCTCCATTGCATCATCAATATTCCATTCTTGATGATCCTTGATCGGGGCTATTTGAGAATCACGCTTAAGTCATTTGAGTTCTCACAACCTCAATGACAACAATGACTCATGGGAACACTTGCATGAATAAATGCAAGCAATCAAACATAATATTCAAACAAGTGTATTGCCATACATTAATATTAAGTGAACTATAATATTAAATCAAACTAAATATCATCGAGTATTATGTCCTTACAATAGATTGTCTCTAGGACACTAACACTAACAAATCTATCCTCTTCTTCCAAACCCTATATATTAATCACTGCTCCTTTTACTCGATCCACACAGAATCACAGTCACAGCCGCAATGGAGAATACCCACTTGAAGCCTCAAATATCTGTTGTCATATTTGATTTGGACGGCACACTTCTGAACACTGGTAAACATTTTAACCTAATTTTTTTGATTTTACTAGTTTCGAAGAAATTGATGGTTTGTGGATCGTTAAGGGATTGAATGCATCTTTTGTTGTTATAATTCCAAAGAAAGATTCAAGCCAGACTCTTGATGACTACAGACCGATTTCTCATAATATCAGCACTCAAACCATTCCAATTTTCTTTGAAAAAATCAAATGAAAATCCATCGGGACCTGGGCTCTTCGAAGAATCGCAAGACCAGACTGCTTCCTTGACCTCCTCAATGGTGAACGTCGCTTTCAAAAACTCATTATCATAGGAATCAAGCTTTTTGTGGAATAGGTCTTCCAGCATAGATGGGCGAAATTTGATTTTGGCACTAAAATGTTGTTTAAAATTATTAAAAATAACATTTTTAACTCCTCCAACAGTTTCAGTCCATGAGTTATTGACTAGAAGACCTTCAATACCGTTTGCCTTGAATCTTCTATTGACCTAACTATGGAAAAACTTTGAGTTTACATCACCTTCTCGTAGCCAATTGGCCTTGGCTTTTTGATAAAGGAAACGATCTTGCCAAATCATCTTTCTTGTCAACTCGGCTGAGCACTTGTTTCTCTCGATGATCTCCTCTTGTTCTAACCCGAACGTGTCGTCTATACGATCCAAGATTTCAATTTATTTTTTCTTCCTCTCAATGCTCGTATCCAAATGCCCAAAAACTTCCACGTTCCAAGATTTCAAATCAGCTTTAAGAAGTTTGAGTTTCTCCTTGAGAACGAAACCCGCCCAACCTGATATATTATAGCTATTCCATTTTTCTGCAAAAAATTGCTTGAACTCCGGATGAGAAAGCCAGCTGTTGATGAACTTGAACGGTTTTGGCCCCCAATCTTTGCTCACCATTTCCATATAAATAGGGCAATGATAAAAAAATTCCTGCAGATTCCTTTCAAAGAATAATCTGACCACTTAACTAGCCAATCATCATTCACCAGTACTCTGTCCAGTTTACTTTTGCACGTACCATCTGGTCTATAACAAGTGTATTTTCGACCAACAAGAGGTAACTCAGTGAGCCCAGAGCGTAGGATAAAATTATCAAAAGCATTTATGTCTCCAAAGTCCACACCTCTTCCTACTCTTCCACATTCCGTTCTAACAACATTAAAATCACCTACCACACATATACATTCTCCATTTTGTTGCCCAACAACACATTAAATAACATCCCAAATCGTCCGTCTCTCATTAGATATACATGGAGCATAAACATTGAAAATGCATACTTGCTGTCCATCTGCAATCCAGAATCCATTGACTGCCAGTAATCTTTCTATTGATATTTATAAGTTAACTATGTGGGCTAGCCCTTGCCGTAATGCCGAGATGAATAGCGCAGACGTTTGTGGGCGTAAATGATTTTTTTCAAGTTAACTTATAAACTATGAAATTTCTCAGTAAAATCCTATCTGTGTTTTGTAAAAGATCCACATGATATATACTATTGATATATCGAATGACGATCTGATTCTCTAATGGTGTGTGTATATAAAATAAAGTACTTTGTGTCAAGTATACAGGCCAGCTCGATTTCTCATTTTCTTTATTTGATTGTAGGTCGTGTATTTAAATTTTTGCAGGCACACTCTGTACAATTTTATTTTTTAATGTACTCTATTTTATATAAAGTATAGGGTGTACAAATTTCACACAAGAGATCGGTGAAATTGGTTAAGGGGTATGACTTATATTATTAAAGAAAGTATATTATTAAAGAGTATTTTATATTATAGATAACCAAAGGTATGATGATTTATATTATATTAGTAGTAATATTAAGAGTATGACACTAAAATGTATGACTTGTATTACAATATGGATATTATAAAGTAAATACATCAAAGATTCCATAAACCAAACTTATATTTTGGATCTAAAAAATATTTTGTATGTTAGCTTCAAGATCGTTATTGAGAATTAGAATTTGAATAGCTGGGTGAGAACGTGTAGCGGGAGGTCGGACACTGGATATAGGTGCACTGAGTTTTAAATTATAATTTTACAAAAGGGATAAAAACATTCCACTACAAAGTCATTTAAAAATTACAATTGCGGTCAAAAGTCAAAAATTTACAAGACTTTTAGTTCAAATTTGAACTATAGTCATGACGTCTTTTAGTTCAAATTTCTGTGACTTTCTTGCGATTGTAATGGTTTCTTCAATCTTTAGATATCTAACAGTAATTTTTTCTTTACAAAATTCCTGTGAAATTTATTCGTAATATAAAAAATATTATTACACTCATAAATTGATATCATTACTCTTATACCCTAATACCAATAATATTCAATATTATGATATTAGTTTATAAATATATTGTTATATGTTGATAAATATCGTGGAATTAGTTTATACGTGTAATTTTATAAATTTAACAAGAGAGTTGCTTTTACAATTTATATATCCCATAATTAATAATAAATATATATAATTTAATAATCTTATTATATAATAAGAGGATGTACCTCACCAGCTTTTGACAAGTGGCGCCCTTCATGTGTTGACATGTGTCAAAATCTTATGTGTCATGAGGACAAAAATTGTTACAGATTTTTTTTTTATTATTATTATCGTGTATAGGTGTTTTGGTATGAGTATTTATTGCCTAATTGAAACTGCCGCAGACTCTTAAAAAAAAAAAAAGAAACTGCCGCAGAAACGTCTACCCTTTCTAATTCAGTCTCTCCATCTCTCTCCTAAGTCTTGAATGTGAAATTGTCTCTCTGATTCCCCCCGTTACGTTGTTCTACATCTCCAAAAGTCCAAAGCAACCCCTCCTCGAACCGCCACAGGTAGAGAAACTACACGAACCGCCTTTTGTTGTAGTTGATTGTTGGATAATTGTACCCAGAGAAGGATTAAGCACTAGATCGGCGTCATATGCTGGTAATTCAGGTGCGAATCTAGCCCTATTTCAATGACGAGGTTATTTTATTGATATAATTGAAATGTCTTTTTCTGTGATTGATTGTTGGATTACAATATATGGATTAAGCACAAGATTGGCGATGTATGCTGGTAATCCAGACCGTTCCATTTTTGTGATATCTGAAATACGGTTGTAAAATGTGTTGGGTGTCACAGGTTGTGGTCGGATTGGCCTTTAACTAGCTTTCTAGAATGTAGCAGAAATTAATTTGTGTAGACCATAATACTACATACCTTACGAGCTTTAACATGGAAATATGTTAAAAGATTTCCTGTGCATATAAATTTTTTGTCCCATTGTGAAAGTAAGTTCCGTGTTAATTCTAGAGGAAGCTGAAGAACTACTGCCTAAGCAATTGGTTGATAAAGTTGTGGTTACTTCAAATAATTTGCCAACAACATCCAGCGAAGGAACAACAGTGTCATCTACTAAACCAAAATTCAGGTCATTCTAAGGTGATTAGAAGTTGTGTAAACTAATTGAGAATTTTTCATTTCTTTAAACTCCAAAACCTTATTTAAAGTCATTGCCAATGATTTTCTTTGAGTTAAATGCTGCTATGAATAAGATATAGGTAGGCATTGAGACTTTAAAAGTTTCTGCTCTGTTCAATGGAGAATCTTCAACCCAATTCTTAGGGCGTCTGAGTGGAGTAGAGGTGTGTTTTCTTACATATAATATAAATTATTTAGCGCAAAGTTTATATATGGCAGATCTCTCATTAACCGTAAGATTTTGGTGTTACTTGGAAATTCTACATCCCCACTAATTTTATTGGTTAAGGGTCTGGGTGGGAACAAATTTGAGTTGTCTCCTTCGCAATTTGTGGAGGTAGCTGATTTTCGCTTTTATCCGTTGTTTACTACAATTTTATAATCTATATTTCGATAATTTTTATCATTCCAATTCATTAATCAGGTTTTCCATGTAGATTTTGATGTTTTATACATGGCTGAGATACAAGTTTTAATTGAGATTGTAGTGTGTAATGATAATCCAATTTCTATTATATGGTTATGATACTAGAAAAGTTTATTTTTAAATGATATGATTCTCATTGAAAGTATTCATTTTGGGCTCATAACTCCATAAAAAAATTATTTTTTGTCCTCTGATATTTTGAATTTGTATTAGTAGATGCCATGGCCAGAGTGCGGTCACTGTGTTGGAGAATATTTCTTATGGGCAACTTCAGGAACTTTTTGTTGTGCCCTGAGATAGACCTTCATTTTTAGGGGTTCCCTCAAAGGATACTACAAATGGTTGTGGGGGTGGGTCATACGTGATCACATGGTTTTACTAAAAGGCTTGGGAGTGCAGGTCGTGTTCATGTTGTACCAGAAAACAGGTTTGTTCAACTCTAATGTGTTTCACTGGTTACCATGAGCATTCTTCGTTCTATTGCTATCTTAATTGAATATTGGATGTAGTCTTTGGTACTTTGTTGATCACGTTGTGTTCTTTCACATATTTTTTAGTTTTGAGATATTAAGTTGACATTTTTAACTTATGTGAATATGATAGTTAATTTTTTTTTTACGTATTGTAAGGTTGAATGAGTACTCAAAGTCCTTATACGTAAAACTTATTCTTTAAAAATATTTTTTTTTGTTTTGAGGTGTTGGCCCTTGGGAGTCTTGATTCAAGTTGTTGTGGTATGACATCATGTCTGTGAATATTAGATAATGGTTCACTGCAGTAAGTTGTTTGAATTTCTCATTTTTAAAAAGTGTAATTTTTTTGAAGATTTTTACGGGGGTGAAGTGTTTAAAGGCATAAAATGGCATAGTTGTAGTTAATTGTGTATTTGATACTTGCAATGGACATAGTGAGCTTCTTCACTTCTTTGTTTGTGTGTGCAAAGGTACTGTGTTTTTGCTTCGTCGTATTCTTGAGAGTCTTTCACCTTAACTAATTGAGATGACTAGATATTTCTTATTAATCAGTCACACTCTTGATCTTCTGTTATTCAAGTGTTTTAAGCTATTTTTGACGCAAAAGGGCAACCTAATATGGCTTTTTGCATAAGTTGTTCTGTTTATGTTTTATTATTTCTAGACGAGTATCCAAGAGGCAAAATGTTTTTTGGTTGAAAAATGAAAAATTACACAAATTAATTGTTCTTCCTCTTAAAGGAACAAGTGGAGTTATGTCAAATAGACTTGCTTTTACCAGTCTATTCTTAATAGAGAATCTTTTTGATGAATGAATCTCGGTTGCTTATAATTTCACTATGTGGAGTTGATGCTATGCGACAAAGAGTGACAAATATGATTGCAATTGAATATGCGATTTTTTTTTTCTAATTGCTTGATCTTATGTGATGGGAGATCCTGGAATGGGGCCACGGTGATGGACGCGGCTCACGCGACAAGGGATCCTCGAACGACCTTAAATTAGGTGCATTTTGATAAGTGTTGTAGCACAAATCAAACTGGATATGTGCTCGTATCCGACACGTCAGCAGGGCCCACCTAGGTCCTAATCGACCCGACCAACCAAGGAGAGATCGGTACCTAAAAAAATACGTGGATCGATATGTTGTGAAAGCATGTCAGACGAGGTCACCCCCACCTAAGATACCATGGGATAAAGAGGATGAAATTTTTAAGGCTAACACCCTCGCATATCGCGGAAGAGACATCAAGGCCCTAATTTAGGATGGGCGATTAGAGCGACCTTTTTGAGGACCTTCGGTTCGACATAAATGCGTACATTAACTACGATCAAGGTGTGTCGAATAAAGCATAATCAAGAACTTTCCTAAACAATACCTAAAATCGAGATAAATCGCCAGGACGACGATTGACGACTTTTCAAATAGTACCTAAAACGGGCTAATTCCCGAACCGAGAATTACCGGTCAATGTGTTGTAGGTCCGCGAGATTGACAACCTTAATCGACCTCCTCGAGGACTTCCATCCATAAAGTAGGTCGAAAAAGAGAAGAATAGATAGATCGGCTCCGAAATGGGTGACCTCGGGGAGCAAAGTCGGGAAGCACATCACAAGAAGATAATCCGGCAAAGTCAGGAGTCAGCATCAACCTCACGAGACGAGACAAAAATATTTAGTGTAATGTAGATCTAGTTTTAATTATTAAATCAACAGTTATAATAGAACCCGAAAATAAAGGATTGAGACGAGTTTGTAGGGTTTTTTGGCCTATCAAGGGTGGTCATCTCCTCTATAAATAGAGAACCACACCCCATTGTAAAGCCTCTCTCCAATTTTGGCCCTCATTCATGATATATACAAAAAAAACAATATTCAAGGGAAGTTCGTTTATTATGTTTGATAGTTATTAATCGGTTCACAATATAGCCACATTAAATCCGTATATTCGACCCGATAAAATCGCTATCAACAATTGGCGCTAGAAGAAGGGTATTTCACTAGAATTTTTCCAGATTTTCTTTTGATTTATCCTTCACATCTTCAAATCTTCAAAAAAATTCATTCAAATCTTCGAAACTTCGTATCACATCTTCAAGTCTTCAAGTCTACATACTTGAATCTTCAAACCCCCACCTTCAAATTTTCCAGTCTGCAAGCTTGAATCTAAAAATCTCCAATCCAAAAAACCAAGAAAAAATCGTATTCATGCTATCAATTCTTTGAGCTTTAACCAAGCCATAAAAAACAATAACAACCATTATCACACACACACTCACTGTGTGTAAACAAAAAACAAATTTTGCAAAACAACATTTCATCCGCAATGTAACACGAAACAACCCGTGTGCTGCCCACAAAATTATCTTTAGCTCCATTGCTAAATCCTATCTTCATCATCTCATCTTATCTCATTTTTCCTCATAAAAAATCAAGTCTCTACAAGTTTTTCTATCAAGAAACTTGGAAAAATACAAGCTGTATTACAGTCAAAACCTCTTCATCAATATCCTCACCAAAAGTCAAAAAACCAACACACAGGCCACACATATACATACACCAATACATACACACACATTTCTTCAGCAAATTTTGGTTCATTGTAGCAACATCCCAAGATTTGTCTAATCCGGAACACAAACCTTTATCGAGCTAGAGAAATGCAAAACTCTTTTCGTGGTGGTTTCTCCCCACCGATGCTTTCATGGCCTTTCTCGCATCTGCTCCGATTTTTGTCGCCGCCTTCTCCGCCTAAAGGCCCTTAATCTCGCCTTTTTCACAAGACGCCACACAAGACTCATCTCCGCCATCTTCGGTATCTTCAATTGCTCCGCCACAAGAATTCAGAGACCGCTCAGACGGAGCACCCTTCTCAAAACAGAGCGCGACTCATCCGCTGTCAACCGGTTACACGACTGCTCAGAATTAAATCACCACTTGACCGAAAACCACCTAACCGCATCACCAGCCGCTTCAACATCGAAGGTCGAAATCGACGCTGGCTCAAACCGCCGCCCGAAATCGCCAATCTAAGACCCACAACCGCGCCACATTCCCCACCGCCGACGCCTACTCGCCCGAATCCACGATCCAAAGATCCCCATCGCTCCAACCTCACCATCGCACCAACATCGCTTCAGACGGGCGCCATTCTCTAGCCGGAGATTCATTTAAGTCGACGATCTAAATTACCACTGCAGAAAGTTGACGCGAGATCGGTCATCATTTCTTTCCATACAGTAATGGCGATATTGCGATGTTCAATCTCGTTAGCTTCATTACCTGGCGATATTCGTTCCTCTGAATTTTGTGAAATATTTTTGTATCCGCCTTTCTGGCGTTACGCCTTCTGACGACGACTTGCCGCCTTCTCGGCGTTGGCTTCGCTATTACGATGTTCATTCCTGGATTTAGCGAAAATATATTCCGTTTCCGGCGGCGATTTAGCCTTTTGAAGTGGCTTACCCGCCTCTCGGCGTCCATCCCGTACCTCGGCGATGTTCATTCACGATTTAGTAGTATTTTCGCCCTTCTCGGTGATGAGGCTGTTTGCCTTCGACAACGACTTGCCCGCGGTGTCGTTGACACCTTGCGATGTTAAATTCGCGATTTGAAAGTTTCTCCCTGAAATAGTCTTTGACACTTTGCCACACTTCTCGGCGTTGGCTTCCCGCTACCTCGGCGATATTTATTCCACCGATTTAGCAAAGTATTCTCCGCGCTTCTCGGCGATGAGATCGTCGCCTTTCTGGCGTTGACACCTCCCGCTTCCGGCGTTGGCTTCCCTACCTCGATGATGTTCATTCCACGATTTGGTGAAGTATTCTCCGCGTTCCGGCGATGAGATCGTCTGCCTTTCTGGCGTTGACACCCAGCTTCTTGGCGTTGGCTTTACTACCTCGGCGATGTTTATTCCACCATTTAGAAAGTATTCTCCGCGCTTCCGGCGATGAGATCGTCGCCTTCTGGCGTCGACACCTTAACTTTTATCGGTGTTGGCTTTCCAAGCGAGGATCTCTGAAGGCTCTCTCCAGATGAGCTCCGCGAAAAACGTGCTATGCTATGCATTAGGATCTACCAAGCTCTCGACGAACTCCACTTTGAAGACACCTTTCGTCTTGAGTAGGATCCGCCCATTTCTCTTCGATGAGCCATCTCGAAAGACCCCGCTTATCCCAGGGATCCTAACGAGCTTTCTTCGACGAGCTCCCCTCGAAGATCTGCTCATCCCGAGCAGGGTCCCATCCGGCTCTCTCCAATGAGCCATCTCTAAAGGCCTGCTCATCCCGAGCAGGATTCTACCGAGCTCTCTCCGACGAGCTCCCCTTGAAGACTTGCTCATCCCGAGTAAAATCCCATCCCAGCCTCTCCAATGAGCCATCTTCAATGCCCGCTTTCATCCCGGCGAGCAGATTCTACCGAAGCTCTCCAGACGAGCTCCTTGAAGACTTGCTCATCCCGAGCAAAATCCCATCCGGCTCTCTCCGAAAGGCCATCTCTGAAGGCCTGCTCATCCAGAGTAGGATTCTACAGAGCTCTCTCCGATGAGCTCCCCTTGAAGACTTGCTCATCCCGAGCAAAATCCCATCCGGCTCTCTCCGAATGGCGATCTGTGAAGGCCTGCTCATCCCGAGGAGGATCCTACCGAGCTCTCTCTGACGAGCTCCCTTTGAAGACCTGCTAAAAAGTAGATCACCGACCTTCCAAGGAAGTCAGTCACCACAAGCCTAGCTCGCGAAACGAAGACATGTTCGGATGAGCATGTCATGATAACTTAGCCAAATTCATAAATCTTAAGTCGGTTATTAAGATCGCAAAGTCGCAACCAAGTAAGACGATGCTCTAAAGCGAGATAAATAACTTAGACAATCACAACAAGTCAGTTATTAAGATCGCAAAGTCGCAACCAAGTAAGACGACGTTCTAAAGCGAGATAAATAACTTAGACAATCGCAACAAGTCAGTTATTAAGATCTCAAAGTCGCAACTAAGTAAGAGGACTTTCTAAAGCGAGATAAATAACTTAGACAATCACAACAAGTCAGTTATTAAGATCACAAAGTCGCAACCAAGTAAGACGACGAACTAAAGCGAGATCAATAACTTAGACAAAATTACAAATCTTTAGTCCGTCATTAAGTTCGCGACGACTTCTTAAATAAGAGTTCAATTCAACAAAGGCGACGTCCAAATTGTACATTAATATATAAGACTCATACAAAAAGAGGTTCACCTCGGAGTTTGAGCATGAATCAAAGATCACATAGTCGAAAAGATAATTAAAGATTACAACGTCACAAAGACTCTCGACGAGCTCAGCTCTCGACGAGCAACAAAGACTCCCGACGAGCAACAAAGACTCTCGACGAGCAACAAAGACTCTCGACGAGCAACAAAGACTCCCGACGAGCAACAAAGACTCTCGACGAGCAACAAAGACTCTCGACGAGCTCAGCTCTCGACGAGCAACAAAGACTCTCGACGAGACCAGTTCTCGACGAGCAACTAAGACTCTCGACTCTCGAGCAACTAAGACTCTCGACGAGTTCAGCTCTCGACGAGCAACAAAGACTCTCGACGAGCTCAGCTCTCGATGAGCAACTAAGTGTTGGGGTTATACGTGAAAGTATGTTTTTACTTTGTATAACCTATGTATTAAACACTTATTTACTGAAATAAATTATTTATCACTGTTGCTTTAAATATGATTGAATGTTATATATATTTATTGCAAACCGTTCGTAGCAAGCGTTCCATTGTAGTTAGTGTGGTGATACTAGATCACAGAAGATCACGTTAACAGTTCCTTGTATACGAGTGAATGTTTCACAACTTAGATAGATCTGAACAATCTATTGGTAGAAGTTGATGTGTAAGGCTCAGATTGACTTGTCTTGACGAAGAGATTACACTAGTGCATTTGATCTTGTTGAAGCGGAACTTCTGAGAGGGATAAACTCATTCGCAGACTTAGGGATGAAGAGTTAGACCTCGATGGTTGTTGATTACTTAATCTCATCACTTAATAAGAATTTGTGTGTGATTAGTAGTTATTGCTTTGACTAATAAATGGGAAGAGAATCATTGCGACTCGATACCTATATCTTGGGCAATAATATTAATTGCTGTGATTTGCTAAATTAATCTGAGAGAATCGTGTTAACTTGCGAAGTCTTGCTTGATTGGTCCCTTTGGTTGGCTGGGAACCTTTATCATACCAAATCTTGCAAGTGGAATTAATTTTCCTATGGATAATAAAAAGTTGGGTTGTTCTTACTCGAAGGATAAATATATTAATTAATATAAAGCTTTTCAGTGGCTTAATTAATTAATGGACTAAATAATCTTAAACACGGGAAATAATAACCGGGAACCATATTACCGTAATATGGGTTAAGATTGGATAGTGCAATATTAATTATATAATGGTATTAATTAATATTAATGGACTGAATTATATTGTGGCTCAATATTGAAATTCAGAAGTCCATTGGAAGGTTCATGTTAATTCTCCTAAAGGCCCTCAAGTAGCCCAAATTATAGTCCAATAAATAAAAGATGCTTAAAATAAAATAAATTATTGTTGCAATATTTCCTCTATTTTTTTCGAAAATAATTAAATAAAAGAGGGAGAAGAATTTTCTTGAAAAGATTTTATGGAAAAGAGATAATGTATTTTTGGAATACAAGATTATCCCATAAATTCAAGAAAACTCCCACTTGACTTTTTTAATAAGAGATTTTCGAAAAATATGTATAAGAAAGGGAAGAAAGATTTTCTTGGAAAGATTTTATGGAAGATATGTATTCTTGGAATACAAGAATATCTCATAAATTCAAGAAAGGTCCAATCTTGAAATTCTTTCTTGTATTTTTCGAAAATAAGGGCCAAATAAGGGTGTGAGATTTTTGTGGAAAAATACAAATGGAAAGAAGAATATATTGGATATATTCAAGATTTTTTGGAGATCAAGAAAATATCTTTCCTAGCCCTAATTGTGGTTGAAATTTTCGAAACCCCTCATCTTATAAATAGGGGATGAATTTTTCATTCCCAACTAGTGTTCCATGTGTTGGAAATATTAGAAATCCACAAAGGTGGTGCAACAATGTTTTTATTTTCCTTGTTTTATAAATCGTTCATCGGAGAACCTTCCACCGGGGTTATTGGACGAGGACTTGGGAATACTTGAGAAGGACTTTTGGTGGGTATCCAGATACTTGATCATGTCTGTCTCAGATCGTCTCTCCAATCGATGCGTTTTACGTACACTCACCAAATTCTGCATCTTTAGGATCTTTTCGTGAAATATTATTTGCATGTTGTTATTGGTTAATTATTATTTGAATTCACTTAGGTAAATTCATGCTAGTAATAATTGTTAATTTAAATTTATGTTTATGAGGTCATCCCGATAGATTCTGACATATGTTATCCCAACAACTGGTTTCAGAGCCCTGGTTCGAGCTCTGATCTTTTATACTGTAATTTAAATTGTTGTTCATTAAAATTGAAATTGGATAGTAGAACTGTTAGATCTGTTTTGCAGGTATCCAATTGTCATGGTATTTTAATGTGCTTATTTACATGCAAATAAATTATTGGTTTTTAATTCGATTAGTTCGGATTCGTTTTGCTCTCGCGAGAAAATCCACGGTAGATTAGAATTTGTTTGATTTGATCAATGTAATAGATTTTGTCCAGATTTAGGTTTATTTATTTTTCAGAAATAAATTGTAAATCGATCGCGAACGAAGACGGAGACGATGAATTAAAGATAGACGCCCGAGTGCCCGACGAGACGCTGAGCTGGCTACGAGCACGCGATTAGGCGAACGCTTAGCGCATCGCACCACCCGCGACAAGTGACGGGCGAACAGGTCGAAGCGCTAGCGCTGAGATCGCGGGCGACGGTCAAAGACAAGGCCATAAGATGGGGCGACGGGCGAGGCGTATACCGCCGAAGGACAGTAAGGGACTCGACACGGATATGCCCGGCGATGCTTTTGCGCTGCAAGGCCGGGTAAGGCGACGTATGACGGCCGATTCAATCGGCACGCGCTTAAAGCATGCGTACTCGCTGCTCGGTCGTTAGCTACTGCTTTTTGCCGCCCTAACCCGGCAATGGAGGACATTCTTTGAAGAATTGTTGCGGATTCAGTGGGAGATTTTTGAGACGAACAATGAAAGCAAAAGAAGGGACGATTTCACAAGATCAAAATTTGGAATTTAAACCATGACAATTGGATATTTGTGCCCAACGTGATTTATTTAGTCTTGATGCTTGTTTTTAAATTCGTGCAATTTTATTTGTTAAATGTGTTTGCATGATTTAGAATTGTCTAAAAGAAAATCTCACTTTCGAAAATTACTAAGTATGTTTTATTGACAAATTTTATTCCGGATCATAAAATTACGTCAAATTGACCTCCATGATTTATTTATTTGTGAATTCTTTTGGAGAAATTTTCCCAACGGAACGGCCAAAAGATGGTTTTCACATGAATAAATTTCCAAAATGATGATTGTGAATTATTATTAGTGGCGACCCCACGAGGCTCGTTCAAAATGAAGTAATAATTCTGTATTTAATCATGGTTATTACTTAGGTATAAAATTGATATGTATATACTTCCCCGAAGTCCCTGTCAATTTTATATTGGTCAAGTGGGAGCCGACTATTAATTTTGAATTAAAGGTTTGTAATTGTTCTTGTTTGTAACCTGCTTGAATGTGTTTAAATAGACAATTCACCCCACGTGACCTATTTAGACTGTTTTGAGATGTCGGCTGATGCATGTTCATATTGTTTTGAGATTTTGATATGAACAATGTGATCGAATTGTGTGATAATTTTGTGCTTACACAAATTGTTATATATTTCAGTTCAGAATGTCGCAACCTTTTAATCCACTTTTATATACACTCAAAGAACACCAATTAACTGGTGATAACTATGTTGTTTGGAAACGAAATGTGAGTTTTGTCCTACCTGCACAAGAACACAATTGGGTTCTCGAGATGCCCAAGCCAAACAAGCCAACTGAAAGATCAACCGAAGCGGAGAGATCTTTATATAATGACTGGGAGCAGACCAATGAACCTATGAAGTATATAATCTTGACATCTTTGTCTGAGGATTTGAGATACATTCATGAAGGTGTTGAATCTGCTGCGGAAATTATGCAAAGTCTCGAAGATAAGTTTTTAACAAAGAACCGCATGATCGATCAGTTCAAATGTGATGGCATAACAATGCTGAAAATGACTGAGGGAACACCCATAAGGGATCATGTTCTCAAGGTCAAGCGTTATTTTGACAAGCTTGCTTATCTCGGTGCTAAGTATAGTAGTGAGGTTCAAGTGGATTCTTTGTTCCTAACTTTTCCAAAATGTTTTGATGAGTTTTACTGTAGTTTTGTGATGAGTGATCACATGTTCACTATGGATACTCTTCAAGAAGCTTTGGAGACGATAGAGAAACATCTGGGACAAGAAGATGAAGCCTTGGTGACCAAAAGTTTTTTCTCAAAATCTAGGCCAACGGAGGGCAAGGTTGATGAAAAAATGAATGGTAGAAACCAAGGAAACCTCACTGCCAAGAAAGGTAGAGAAAAGAAGGTCAAATGGATGGGTGTCAAAAGGAATCCAAAAGGGAAGTGTTTCAACTGTGGTGAAAAAGGACATTGGAGACATTGTTGAAACTTGTTTAGCGACGTATGCTACCCACTCGTGGGTAATGGATACGGGATCCATTGATCATGTTTGTTTCGCGTTACAGGGGTTCAAATTAACCCGACAACTTAGTGGGAGTGAGATCCTCATCACACTGGGCGATGCTACAAGAGTAGCAGCTGAAGCAGTGTGAGACGTGCACCTGTCTTTTGAAGACAAGATTTTAGTGTTAAGAGATGTTCTTTACGTTCGGTTTTTACAAAAAAAACCTTATTTCCGTTTCAAAACTAATTAATGATGGATATTCTGCTTGCTTTTTCTAAGCAAATTATTGTTTCACGAACGATGTGTTTTATCTGTCATGGAATTTTGCGGAACAATCTCTATACTATCAATCATGCACACCACTCACAAAATGCATCTTATAACACATCGATTTGTTTCATGCGATAAGAGAAAATGTTCGAAAACGTGAACGAGACACTTCTATGGCATCTAAGATTGGGTCATATTAATTTAAATAGGATCCAAAGGTTGGTGAAAGATGGTTCATTTGTCGGACCTACTGATTAGAACCACTTCCAACCTGCGAATCATGTTTGGAGGGTAAGATGACCAAGAGGGCATTTGGAGCCAAGGGGAATAGAGCCACAAAAGTGTTGCAAATCGTTCACACTGACGTGTGTGGTCCAATGTCAACCAAAGCTAGAGGTGGTTATGAGTATTTCGTGACTTTTATCGATGATTACTTAATGTTGGTACATTTTCCCGATGAAACACAAATCGAAACCTTTGATAAATTCAAAGAGTTCAAAGCCGTGGAGAATCATAGGGAAAAAAGTATCAAGTTTCTATGATCCGATCATGGAGGCGAATACCTCGGCAATGAGTTTTTGAACTACATCGCCGACGAGGGCATTATTTCCCGATTAATCGCACCTTAACCCTCAAAGAAAAAAAGGGTTGCGAGCGAAGAAAAAAACACTCTTAGAAATGGTCGATCCATGACGATGAGTTATTCGATCTACCCAAGTCGTTTTGGGGTCATGCCTTGAAACAAATGCTTACGCTCAAATATGGTGCCATCCAAATCGGTTCCCAAAACCCCAAAAGAGTTGTGGATAGGGGCAAGCCCAATCCGAGACACCTCGAGAATTTGGGGGTGTCCTACATACGTCTTCAGACAAGAAAGCCTGAAGTTGGATGCACGATCGGAACTAAGGTCATTTATAGGATATCCCATTGAACGAAAAGGGTGCATGTTCTATGGTCCCGAAGATCAAAAGGTGGTAATAAAATGCGACTTTAGATTTTTTGGAAGAAGACTTTATGAACAATCGAAAGCCCAAAAAGTAAGATTACCTTAAACAAAATAAGAGGGCAAACTCCTATACCAACTGTACAGGTAGATATACCAAGCGTCACACCGACACAATCGGAACCTCATCGTAGTGGGAGGGTTGTTCGATAACTTGAGAGATTCATGGGGAAAGGAGAATCTTCGGATTTGGTCCCCGGGGATAGTGAATCAGACCCCTGGTCCTATAAGGAGGCGGTCCAAGATAAGGATTCAGAATCCTGACAAACTGCGATGGAAGCCGAGATGGGCTCAATGGATCATAATCAGGTGTGGGAGCTAGTTGAACCACCCAATGGGGTAAAACCCATTGGATGCAAGTGGGTCTACAAGAAGAAAAGAGGGCCAGGCGGGAAGGTGGAAACCTTTAAAATTTAGGCTTGTGGCAAAAGGGATACACTCGTAAAAGAGGGTATCGATTATGAAGAAACCTTTTCGCCTATAGCCATGCTTAAGTCCATCCGTATTCTCTTGGCTATAGCTGCGCATCTAGATTTTGAGATCTGGCGAATGGATGTAGAGACAACTTTCCTTAACGGGAGTCTTGACGAGGAAATCTGTATGCAACAGCTCGAAGGTTTCATCGAAAAAGGTCAAGAACACCTTATGTGCAAGTTGAGGAAGTCCATTTATGGACTTAAGCAAGCATCTCGGGCTTGGAACCAATGTTTTGATCATGTAATAAAATCTTATGGGTTTGATCAAAACGATTTCGAGAGTTGTGTTTATAGAAAGTGTGACGGAACTGCCTTGGTATTCCTAGTACTATACGTAGACGATATTCTGCTCATCGGAAATGATGTAAAGGTTTTGTCAGACGTAAGGGTATGGCTGTCAAAACAGTTTGATATGAAGAACTTAGGGGAAGCCGGTCATATTCTAGGGATCAAGATCACTCGAGATCGAAAGGAAAGAATGATCGGCTTATCGCAACCTTCATACATAGATATTGTTTTGAAGTGTTACAACATGCAAGATTCCAAGAAGGGTTTTGTACTTTTCAGGCACGGAATCCATCTATCGAAAGACATGTGCTCTAAGACACAAAGAGAGATAGATGACATGAGAGGGATTCCTTATGCATTGGCAGTAGGAAGTCTCATGAATACAATATTGTGTCTGAGACCGGATATACGCTTTCTGGCCGTGGCATGGTAGCAAGATATCGAGCAATCTTTAAAATCAACATTGAATTTCTTTGTTAAGAACATTTTGAAGTATCTGAAAAAAGAACTTCGAGATAGAATCTTTGGTTTATCGGTCGGCCATTTATTTCGATGGGATACACGGACTCGGATTTCCAATCAGACCTAGATTCCAAAAAATCTACCTCGGGTATTGTGTTTTGTCTGGGGGGAGGAGCTGTAACATGGAGAAGCGTTAAGCAGAAATGCATCGCAGATTCTACCATGGAAGCCGAATATGTAGGCTAACTTGTGAAGCAACAAAAGCGGTGTGGCTCAAGAACTTCCTAGTGGACTTGGGCGTTGTTTGAATTTGCCCAAAGACAATCACGGTCTTTTGTGATATTGTCGGAGCGATTGCAAATTCAAGGGAACAAAGAGCCCACAAGGCCAACAAACACATTGAAAAATACCATCTTATACGAGAAATCATTAAGAGAGGAGATATAAATTAGGCAAAGATCGCGTCGAAAAGACAACCTAGCCGATCCATTCACAAAGGGTCTACCTCGATTAACATTCGAGAGACATGTGGAAGGAATGGGTGTCAAGAGCGTTGTCGATCTGCTTTGAGTATAAGTGGGAGAAATGTTATTAGGTTGAAGTAGGTGACATTAGATGTCACCGGATAATACATCGACATGTTGTGGTATACTTAAAAGCGGACTTTTTGAGTATAAGTGGGAGATTGTTGGGGTTATACGTGAAAATATGCTTTTACTTTGTATAACCTATGTATTAAACACTTATTCTTGAAATAAATTGTTTATCATTGTTGCTTTAAATATGATTGAATGTTATATATATTTATTGCAAACCGCTTAGAAATGTGGCGTTACATTGTAGTTAGCGTGGTGATACGGATCATAGAAGATCACGTTAACGGTTCCTTGTATCTGAGTCGTGTTTCACAACTTAGATAGATCCGAACAATCTATTGGTAGAAGTTGATGTGAGGCTCGACGATTGACTTCTTTACCAAGATTACACTTTAGTGCATTTGATCTTGTTGAAGCGGAACTCTGAGAGAGGATAAACTCATTCGCACTGACTTAAGGGATGAAGAGTTAGACCTCAGTGGTTGTTGATTTTTTAATCTCTCTCACTTAATAAGGACTGTGTGTGATTAGTAGTTATTGCTTTGACTTATAAATGGGAAGAAAGTCATTGCGACTTCGATACCCTATATCTTGGGCAATAATATTAATTGCACGACGCTTGCTAAATTAATCTGAGAGAATCGTGTGCTTGCAAAAAGTCTTGCTTGATTGGTCCCCAGGGTGGGCGGAACCTTTATCATACCAAATCTTGCAAGTGGAATTAATTTTCAGGTATGGATAATAAAGCTGGGCTATCCTTACTCCAAGGATAAAAATATTAATTAATATAAAGCTTTTCAGTGGCTTAATTAATTAATGGACTAAATAATCTTAAACACGGGAAATAATAACCGGGAGCCATATTACCGTAATATGGGTTAAGATAGGATAGTGCAATATTAATTATATAGTGGTATTAATTAATATTAATGGGCTGAATTATATTGTGACTCAATATTGGAATTCAGAAGTCAATTGAAAGGTCCATCTTAATTCTCCTAAAGGCCCCTCAAGTAGCCCAAATTATAGTCCAATAAATAAAATTTGCTTAAAATAGAATAAATTATTGTTGCAATATATCCTCTAATTTTTTCGAAAATAATTAAAGAAAAGAGGGAGAATAATTTTCTTGAAAAGATTTTATGGAAAGGAGATAATTTATTTTTGGAATACAAGAGTATCCCATAAATTCAAAAAAACTCCCACTTGACTTCTTTAATAAGAGATTTTCGAAAAATATGTATAAGAAAGGAAGAAAGATTTTCTTGATTTTCTTGAAAAGATTTTATGGAAAATATATATTCTTGGAATACAAGAATATCTCATAAATTCAAGAAAGATCAAATCTTGAAATTCTTTCTTGTATTTTTCAAAAATAAGAGCCAAATAAGGGTGTGAGATTTTTGTGTAAAAATAAAAATGGAAAGAAGAATATATTGGATATATTCAAGATTTCTTGGAGATCAAGAAAATATATTTCCTAGCCCTAATTATGGTTGAAATTTTCGAAACCCCTCATCTTATAAATAGGGGATGAATTTTTCATTCCCAACTAGTGTTCCATGTGTTGAAAATATTAGAAATCCACAAAGGTGGTGCAACAATATTTTTATTTTCCTTGTTTTATAAATCGGTCATCAGAGAACCTTCCACCGGGGTTATTGGACGAGGACTTGGGAATACTTGAGAAGGACTTTTTGTGGGTATCCAGATACTTGATCTTGTCTATCTCAGACCGTCTCTCCAACGGGTACGTTTACGTAACCTCCTAAAAATTCCGCATGCTAGGATCTTTTACGTGAAATACTATTTGCATGTTGTTGTTGGTTAATTATTATTTGAATTCACTTAGGTAAATTCATGCTAGTAATAATTGTTAATTTAAATTTGTGTTTATGAGGTCATCTCGATTGATCCTGTCATATGTTATCCCAACACTAAGACTCTCGACGAGCAACAAAGACTCTCGATGAGTTCAGTTCTCTTCGAGCAACAAAGACTCTCGATGAGCTCAGCTCTCGACGAGCAACTAAGACTCTCGACTAGCTCAGCTCTCGACGAGCAACAAAGGCTCTCGATGAGCTCAACTCTCGACGAGCAACAAAGACTCTCGACGAGCTCAGCTCTCGACGATGAAAACTAAGACTCTTTACGAGTTCAACTCTCGATGAGAAACTAAGACTCTTTACTCTCGGCGAGCTCAGCTCTCGACGAACAACAAAGACTTTCGACGAGCTCAGCTCTCAACGAGCAACTAAGACTCTCGACGAGCCCCGTCTCTCGACGAGCAACTAATAAGACTCTCGATGAGCTCCGTCTCTCGACGAACAATTAATATTAAAGACTTCATTTAAAGGGCTCACCTCAGAGTGCGAACCACGAAAAAGACTTCAGATGGAAGGGGCTCACCTCTTAGTACGAGCACATAAAAAATTCGTACAAAGGGGCTCACCTTGGAGTACGAGCACATAAAAGACTTGTATAGAGGCTCACCTCGGAGTACGAGCTCATAGAAAATCGATGATGAGCGTAGGAAAATCCTCAACCTGGGGGTTCGATCAGAACAATCGAGGCCTCATAATACATCCGGACAGGCTCGGGGGCAAATAGTGTGACCGCAGATGCATCGAAGGACGAAATCTTATCAGGATATGAAACAAGATCGAACTCTGAACGAAGTCAAAGCCCGACCTTGGGGGCTATTGTTGTAGCACAAATCAAACTGGATATGTGCTCGTATCCGACACATCAGCAGGGCCCACCTAGGCCCTAATCGACCCGACCCGACAGGAGATCAGGTACCCAAAAATACGTGGATCCGACATGTTGTGAAAGCATGTTGCCCAGGTCACCCCCTGGGCACGAGATACCATGGGATAAGGAGGATGAAATTTTACCAAGGCTAACACCTCGCAGACGCCGGAAAGAGACATCAAGGCCCGAATCGAGGATAGGCGTCGAGGCGACCTTTTGAGGACCTCCATCCGACATAAATGCGACATTAACTACGATCAAGTGTCGACAGCGATCAAGAACTTTCCTAAACAATACCTAAATCAGAGATAAATCAGCAAAGGACGACGCCGATTGACTTTTCAGTGTACCTAAACGGCTAATTCTCTGCAAATCCGGGAATTACCTGGGTCAATGTGTAAGCGAGGTCCGCAAGGTCGACAACCTTAACGAGCGACCTCCCTCGTGGATGATCCATAGGCGAGGTCGAAAAGAGAAGAATAGAGATCGCTGAAAAGGCCATTCGGAAGCGAAAAAAAGTCCAAGCACAACCAAGAAGATAATCCGCAAAGTCGAGTCGGCGTCAACCTCCTCGAGACGAGACAAAAAAACATTTAGTGTAATGTAGATCTAGTTTTAATTATTAGATCCACAGTTGTAATAGAACCCGAAAATAAAGGGTTGAGACGAGTTGGTAGGGTTTTTTGGCCTATCAAGGGTGGTTCTCTCCTCTATAAATAGAGGCCACACCCCATTGTAAAGCCTCTCTCCAATTTTGGCCCTCATTCATGATATATACAAAAAAACAATATTCAAGGGAAGAACTCAAGAGTTCTTCCCGCATTGTTCTTGTTCGTTTATTATGTTTGATAATTATTAATCGGTTCACAATATAACCACATTAAATCCGTATATCCAACCCGATAAAATCGCTATCCTGCTCTGGATGAGTAGGCCTTCAGACATGGCCTTTCGGAGAGAGCCGGATGGGATTTTGCTCGGGATGAGCTAGTCTTCAAGGGGAGCTCGTCGGAGAGAGCTCGGTAGAATCCTGCTCGGGATGAGCAGGCCTTCAGAGATGGCTCATTGGAGAGAGCCGGATGGGATTTTACTCGGGATGAGCAAGTCTTCAAGGGGAGCTCGTCGGAGAGAGCACTGTAGAATCCTGCTCGGGATGAGCAGGCCTTTAGAGATGGCTCATTGGAGAGAGCCGGATGGGACCCTGCTCGGGATGAGCAGATCTTCGAGGGGAGTCAGTCACCACAAGCCTAGCTCGCGAAACAAAGACATGTTCGGACGAGCATGTCTTGATAACTTAGCCAAATTCATAAATCTTAAGTCGGATTATACTAGAAAGTATGCTTTTACTTTGTATAATCGAAACTGATTTTTCAGACTTATTTACTGAAATAAATTGTTTATCACTGATGCCTTAAATATCATTGAATGTTACATATATTTCTTTGCATAACTGCTTTTAATAAGTCGTGCGTGTTATATTGTAGTTAATTTAGTGATACCCGGATCACGAAGATTAAATTAACAGTCCCTTGTAACTAAAAGTACGTTATTCACAACCTAGATGGAAATGAACAACCCATCGTGAAAGGTTGAAGTGTAAAGGCTCGGATTGGCTTGTCTTGACCAAGAGATTACACTAGTGCATGACTGATGCCTTTGAATAGGACCTCTGAAGGATAAATTCTTGAATCGAACAAGGAAGAATTAGACCTCGATGGTTCGTTATTTCTTAACCTTCGTCCCCTTAAATAGGATCACGTGGGATTGGTAATTATTGCTTTGACTTATCATGGGTAGCGAATCAATGAGATTCAATACTTTTTTATCTTGGGCAATATTATTAGTCACATGTAATTGCTAAGATTTAATCTGAAGAATCGTGTGCAAGAAATCGCTTGTTTGATTTGCCCTTTGGGAGGTTCATAAGCTTTATCATACCAAATCTTGCAAGTGAAATTAGTTTCCTTATGGATAATAATGTTGAATCGTTCCTTGACCAAGGATAAAATATATTAATTAATGGAAAACTATTTCGGTGGCTTGAATTAATTAATGGGCTAGATAATCTTAAACACGGAAATAATGACCGGAGCCATATTGATTGTAATATGGGTTAAGATGGATAGTCTTGATAATAATTATGTAGTGGGATTAATTAATATTTATGGGCTTGAATTATATTGTGGCTCAATATTAGATATTCAAGGTCCATTAGAAGGTCCAATCTTAATTCTCCTAAAGGCCCCCGAGTAGCCCAACATATAGTCCATTAACCGAAAAAGGTGATTAAAATAAAATAAATATTGTTGCTTATTTTTCCTATAAAATTTTGAAAATTATAGATATAGTTGGGAGAAAGATTTTATTTGAATTTTGTTATGGAATGAAGATATGTATTCTTGGAATACAAGATTATCTCATTAAATTCAAGAAATCTCCCACTTGGTTATCTATATAGTGTTTTTCGAAAATTTGAAGATATAGAAGCGAAAAATTTTCTTGATTTTCTTGAAAAGATATTACGGAAGATATGTATTTCTTGAAATACAAGAATATCTCATAAATTCAAGAAGATCCAAATCTTGGTTTCTTGCAAGACTATATTTTCGAAAATAATTCCATAATTTGAGGAGGTGGGATTTTTGTGGAATATTTTAATTATGGGAAAAAGAATATATGAGATATATTCAAGATTTTTTTGTGATCAAGAAAAGTCTTTTCCCACATTGATTTTTCATCAAAAATTTCGACCACCTCTCACCTATGAATAGGGGATGATTCTTTCATTCCCAAGTACAATTCCATGTGCTGGAAAAATTAGTAAATCCACAAAGGTGGTGCAACATATTTTATTTTCCTTTTGTTAAATCGTTCACAAGAATCCTTCCAATCGGATAGTCGAACGAAAATTTAAGGAATACTTGGGAAGTCCTTACGGTTAGTCTATTCACCACACCGTTGTCATCCCAAGAGGTATGTTCACGTAAACTCGTAGAATTCGCGTCGTCGTGGGTTTTACGTGAATTATTATATGCATGATATGTTGTTGGATTATTATTTGAATTAATATAGGATTAATTCATGCTAGTAATAATTAAAGAATTAAATTTGTATTTAAATATTCACCCCGAATAGATCTGTGCAACTTATTTCCCAACAAAGGCTGGGTAAAAATACCGACCCTCTTGGGGAGTACCCCCTTTGTTGGGAACCATCGATTCCTACTACCAACCCTCTTTGGGAGTAACACCCATCTGAGAGGCAATAGGTTCCCTTCCACGTCTGCTGAGGACCACCGGTTCTCTGCCACGCCTACCACGTCCTGAAAAATTGGCTCATTTGGTTCATTTGACTTTACATACTGCTTATAATCTCGTTCTGATGTGCCACCTGTCTGGCCAATTCCTCTCGTTGTTGTCTTTCTCTCTCGAGCTCGCACTCCTGTGCCATCAAGCGCTCAACATGAAATTGGGAGTAGCCACTAATAGAGGTGCCCCTAGATGTCCCGCCTGGGCCAGATTGAATGCGCACCAACTCCGACATTTGATCCAAACCCCTGAATTTCCCATGGTTGTATGACATCTCCTGTGTATAGAATTGACTGGTTTGTCTACTGCGCTCATATTCGTTTGTATCCGGGGTTACCTCTCTTTCGATTCGTGCCTCCACGGCTCGTTGACATATAAATATTTTGACATTTAAAATTAGATATACTATTAATTAACTAAGTTTTATATTGGATAAACAAAGTTAATTCAAGCACTTACAATTGTGGCTTCCATCTGCTCATACGTAAAACCTTTTTTGTGAAAATGTTTCACGAGATCCCATGAAGTTGGGAGGAGTCCATGTTTCTACCACGGTCAATTTTGAATATTTTTGTTAATTATTGTTAATTATTATGTACTGAAGTAATTTAAATATCGATCTGTGGTGGTGCATAAACTACTTACATATTCAAACACATAATCTACGACTCCTTTTGAGTCGCCATGATGCGTAGAGCCTTTGGATGCGTGATTTTTTCGGCATTGATCATTTTTTTCTTTTACTTCAGGCATGTCCCAGTAATGTTTCAGTGTCGTCCACACATTTTCATCCCATGGAGGCACCTTTTCTTTTTTAAGATGTAGGGTCTTCCAGTTATTGAGGAGATCCGAATACTGCTGGCTAGCCCTCCGCATAAACAGATCTTTCATCTGATGTGTGTCTTCTCTTCGCCGATCCCAGATAACATCCCTCTAATAAAAAAAATAAACATTAAACGTTGATTAATTATAAGTAACAATATAATGAACGAGCTACTTAAATTAATCAAACGAATGCATACCTGGAACGTTTCCCACCACTTATTTTTCCGATCTTCAATAATCTTGGCCCATGTGAATCCGCCCAACTCCATATGTCAGGACATGATGTTTCTGATTATCATCGAGCATTTATTAGAAGGCTACAACTTGTAAAATTAAAAGAGTGTTATTATATGATATTTAAATAAAAGACAAAGTGGTATAACATACTTTCCATTCCACACTTGTATAGGTAATCGGGTGTGTGGTGGATCATGATCGGCGAGTTCCTCCTCATCGATTTCATTTCTCGAAGAATTATCATCATCACCACCTTCAGTTGATTCATCATTGGAAGGTTGGTCATCATCACTTGCCCCGAGTTCTGGTATCGGTACCCAATTTTGCTCTCGATCTTCATTATTATCACGGGACCCGGAACCTGATCCACTCGATCTCCCGTTGCCAAATAGAGCTCTGCCTAGCTTTTTTATACCTTTTCCGGTCATCTGTAACATTGGTTAAATAAATTAAATATTCTAAGATGGATAATAATGTAATTAAAATAAGTAGGTACATCATGAATACATTAATTAAAACAACTCATTTCACAACACATATATATCATCTTCATAAATATCAATAATTAAAAACAAGCGTACACAATAAAGATATTAATTAGATTGTTGAAAGCTTGTTCCATCTTTTCAACGGTTGTCTCTCTGAGGGTAAGATTTGCGTAAACTCCTCGATTCCGCATGTGTAGGATTTTACGTGAATTAATTGTTTATACGCATGTATGTTGTTGGTGATTATTATTTGAATTAATATGATTAATTCATGCTAGTAATAACTATTTATTTAAATTTGTATTTAAAGTTCATCCCAAATAGATCCGGGTAAAACGCTCCCCAACAACCGGTATCAGAGCCTCGGTTTCGGGCTCTGAATTTTAATTTTTAATTTAAATTGTTGTTAATTAAATTTGAAATTGTATAGTAGAATTGCTAGATCTTTTTTGCAGGTATCCAATTGTCATGATTATTTAATGGTTTATTTATTTCATGCGTATGAATGTGTTTTTAATTCGGTTAGTTCGAATTCGTTTTTCCCATGAGAAAATCCATGGGTAGATTATGCTATTTGTCTTTCCTATGTAATAGACTAGTCTAGATCGTAGGATTATCTATTTTTTGTAAATAAATTTTAACCGGATCGTGGACAAAGGATGGAGAATTAAAAATGGAGAGGCGGACGACGAAGTACTCGAACGTACACGAGCCATAGTGTCTTGCCAGGCGTCGGGCGTTGACCTGTGACACTAAATTCCAGCGTATCGCAAGGTGTTAGGTGATTTCGCACGACACATGCTAAGACGGGGCGTGCGTGCGGCTGCGGCCGGGCTGAACTTCGTATGGACGGGCGTCTTGGCGAAGCACGAAAGTGTGCGGGAAGGCGTGAATGGGAAGCGTCTGGGCTGCGTGCGGGGCGTCTTGCGGCGTCTTGGCATAGCGTGGGATACGCCCGGGCGGACACAAACAACCAGCGAAGCGCGGCAACCTACGACAGACCGCGATCGCACATAAAGGCGGCGTGGACCGTGCATAACACTTGGAGGCTAGTCGGCGCGGGCGTTGGCGTTATGCGTCGCGGATAAGGGGCGGTTTTAAGTTCTTCGTCGAAGCGTGGCGTGGCGTAAGTTTTCAAGATGGACGAGTGGGAGCTTATCGAGACGAACGATGAAGCTTAAAAGAAGGATGATTTCTCAAGATCAAGACGAGATAAAATTAAACCATGACAGTTGGATATGTGCCCAATTTGCGTTTAATTTTATGTTTTGATGGATGTTTTAATTTTATGCAAATTATTTGATTAGTTTAATATGTTTACATGAGAATTCGTTTAAAAATCTCACTTTTGAAAATTACTAAGTATGTTTTAAATAATTAATTGAAAATTTTATACAATACAATAAAATTGAATTAATTTTGACCTCCATGATTTATTTATTTGTGAAATCTTTTGGTGATTTTTCCCCACGGATGGGCCAAAAGACAGCTTTGACATGAATAAATTCCGAAAGGATGATTGTGGATTATTACTAGTGGCGGTATTGACCCTTCTCACGAGTGGCTTGCTCAAAACGAAATAATAATCTTGTATTTAACCATAGTTATTACATTGGTATAAAATTGATATTAAATTACTTACCCGAAGTCCCTATCAATTTTATATGGTCAAGTGGGAGCCAACTATTAATTTTGAATTAAAGGTTTGTAACTGTCTTTGTTTGTAACCTGCTTGAATGTGTTTTAAATAACAGACCACACTCACGTGGCATATTTAAAACTGTTTTGTGATGTTGGCTGATACATGTTCATATTTTTTTGAGATTTTGATATGATTCATGTGATTGAATTTTGTGATAAATCTGGATATTAACACAAATATGTATGTTTTATTTTCAGTTCAGCATGTTGTTTCCTTTTACCCACTGCTTAGAATACTTAAAGTTAATAAAATAAAAGTAGAAAACTATATTGATTAGAAAACACTTATTTATTGTCTTGACCACGCAAACGCATAAGTTTATCCTTGACGAACCAAAACATGTTCAGCCTACGATTGAGACTAGTGAGGAAGATAAGGAATATCACAAGCAATGGTTGAAATTCGATGAAATAGCTAGGTGGACCATCTTGACTTAAAAGTCAGATGTGTTGAGAACACCAACACCAGGACATGGAAACCACTGCAGCTATTGTGTTAAACCTTTAAGAATCTTTCACTCACCAGAATCATAAAGCGAGGTAGATAGCCATGCAGGATATGTTCTCGCAGAAAAATGGCATTGAGTGGTGTCAAGATGAAGATAAACAAATGAAAATGCTTAATTACGGTCTGAAAGGACATCGGAGGTCAACCTATACTAAGCCTGAGAAGGTTGGTACGTAAGGTAATTCTCACACACTAGTTATTGAAGTTTGTTTAGCGGCGTATGCTTCTCATTCGTGGGTGATAGATACGGGAACCACTAATCATGTTTGTTTCAATATTTCAAGAATTCTAGATAATCCGATAATTTAGTGGGAGTAAGATCACTATCACCGTGGACAATGCTACGTGAGTAGCGGTTATTGTAGTGGGATATGTGCACCTATCTTTTAGTGATAAAATATAAGTTTTAAGATATGTTCTTTATGTTCCCAATTTTAGAAATAATTCACTTTCAGTTTCTAAATTTGTTTTTGGATGGATACTCACTTTCTTTTAATAAAAATGTTATCATTTCTCAAAATGATGAGTTTATCTGTTATGGGGCATTGTTGAACAATCTCTATACTATTAATTGTGCACACCATACACAAAATGCATCTTATAACACATCGACTATTTTGAGTAAAAGAAAGCATTCTTCAGATATGAAAGAAACACTATGTGGCATCTAACACTAGGTCATATTAATCTAAAAAGGATTCAAAGGTTGGTGAAAGACGGATCATTGAAATCTCTCCAGGTTGAACCGTTTCCAACTTGCGAATCTTGTTTAGAGGGTAAAATGACCAAGAGGGCATTTGGAGCCAAGAGGAATGGAGCCAGTGAAGTGTTAGAGATCGTTCATACTGACGTATGTGGTCCAATGTCAATCAAATCTAGAATCAGCGATGGATTTCTACTTAACGCTTCTCCATGTCATGGCTACACTTCCCAAAATAAGCACATTACCTGAAGCAGATTTTTTGGGATCTATGTCTGATTGGAAATCTGAGTCCGTGTATCCCATGAGAATTAGACTGTCTGACTGATAAACCAATATTCTATCTCGAGTTCTTTTCAGATACTTCAGAATATTTTTAATCGCAGTCCAATGTTCTTTCCCGGGGTTACTTTGATATCTTGCTACCATGCCCACGACAAAGAAAATATATGGCCTCGTACATAACATTACATACATAAGGTTTCCAACTGTCAAAGCATATGGAATGTCTTTCATGTCATCTATCTCTTTCTATGTCTTAGGACACATTTCCTTGTATAGATGAATTCCATGCCTAAAAGGTAGAAAATATTTCTTGGAATCCTGCATGCTGAATCACTTCAAAATAGTATCTATGTATGAAGCTTGCGATAAGCCTATCATCATTTTCTTACGATCTCGAGTTATCTTGATCCCAAGGATGTGACCGCCTTCCCCTAAGTCCTTCATATCAAATTGTTTTGACAGTCATACCCTTAAGTCTGACAACACCTTTACATCGTTTACGATGAGCATAATGCCGTCTACGTATAGTACTAAGAATACCAAGGTAGTTCCGACATACTTCCTATACACACAATTCTCGAACTCGTTTTGATCAAAACTGTAAGATTTTATAACATGATCAAAACATTGGTTCCAAGCACGGGATGCTTGCTTAAGTCCGTAAATGGACTTCTTAAGCTTGCATACAAGATTTTCTTGGCCTTTCGCAATGAAGTCTTCGGACTGACGCATATAAATTTCTTCTTCAAGACTTCCATTTAGGAAAGTTATCTTGACATCCATATGTCAGATCTCAAAATCTAGATGTGCAGCTATCAACAAGAGAATACAGATAGACTTAAGCATAGCTACAGACGAAAAAGGTTTCCTCATAATCGATCTGTTCTTTCTGAGTATATCATTTTGCCACAAGTCTAGCCTTGAAGGTCTCAACCTTCCTATCCGGTCCTTTTTTTCTATAAAAGACCCACTTACATCCAATGGGCTTTACCCCCATTGGGTGGTTCGACTAGCTCCCACACTTGATTATAATCCATAGAACCCATCTCAGATTTTATTGTTGTTTGCCAAGAATCTGTATCCTTGTCTTGGATTGCCTAGTTTTAGGACCAGGGGTGGTTTGATTAATTATTACCGGGGACCAAGTCCGAAGACTCTTCCATCCCCATGAATCGCTCAGGTTGTCTAATAACCCTATCACTATGACGAGGTTCCGGTTGTATTTGTGTGTCACTTGGTATATCAATTTGTACACTTGGTATTGAAGTTGGCCCTTTAAATTCATCTAAGGTAATCTCACTCTTTGGCTTTCTACTGTTCATATAGTCTTCTTCCAAGAACTTAGAATGTGTACTGATTACAATTCTTTGGTCCTTGTGACTAGAACTTTCCTTTTTTCGTTCCTTTTGGGATATCCTACAAATAACCTTATTTTTAACCAGGATCCAATTTTCTGGCTTCCTTATCCAACAAGTATGCGGGACACCCCCAGATTCTCATGTGTCCCAAACTAGGCTTTTGCCCAATCCACAACTCTGATGGGGTTTTAGGAACCATTTTGGATGGCACCAAGTTTATAATATAAGCTGTTGTCCTCAAGGCATAACCCAAAACGACTTGGGAAGATCTAAATAACTCATGATTGACCAGACCATTTCTAAAAGAGTTATGTTTCTTCGTTCTGCAACCTCATTTTGTTGAGGGGTTTTGGGTGCAGTCAACTGGGATACAATCCCTTCACCTGACAAGTAATCCAAAAATCCATTGCTGAGGTATTCGCCTCTACGATCAGATCGTAGAAACTTCATACTCTTTTCTCTATGCTTTATTGCTCAAGCCTTAAATCTCTTTAAATTTATCAAAACTTTCAGACTTATGCCGCATTAGAAATATGTATCCATATCTTGAGTAATCATCAATAAAAGTAACGAAATACGGAAGCTGCTTGTGAAGCTGCTTGTGAAGCAGTGAAGGAAACAGTTTGGCTCAAGAACTTCTTAGTGAACTTGGATGTAGTTCCGAATTTGCCCAACACTATTACTGACTATTGTGATAATGTTGGAGCAGTTGCAAATTTAAGAGAACCAAGAGCCCACAAAGCCAACAAACTAATTGAAAAGAAATACCATCTTATATGAGAAATCATTAAGAGAGGAGATAAAGTGGTGGGTAAGATCGCATCGGAGAATAACCTAGTTAATCCTTTTCACAAAGTGTTTGCCTCTGAGTACATTCGAGAGACATGTGAAATGAATGGTTGTCAAGTTCGTTGCCAAGCTGCTTTAAGTATAAGTGGGAGAAATATTAGGAACATGTGTACGACATGTGACGTGTTGTAGTATACTTAAAAGCAGACTTTGAGTATAAGTGAGAGATTGTTGGGGTTATACGTGAAAGTATGCTTTTACTTTGTATAACAAACTGATTTTTGCACTTATTTACTGAAAATAAATCTTTTATCACTATTGCTTTAAATATGAATGAATGTTAATTATTTATTGCAAATCGTTCAATATTAGTACATATTGCATTGTAGTTAATGTGGTGATACCCGATCACAGAAGATCACATTAACAGTTCCTTGTAAATAAGTACATTTTCTCAACCTAGACGGAATTGAACACTCCATTGGTAAAGATTGATGTGTAAGACTCAGATTGACTTGTCTTGACCAAGAGATTACACTAGTGCATTATGATGCGCTGAAGAGGACCTACAGAGAGGATAAATTCTTTTGTACTGACTTAAGGGATGAAGATTCTATACCTCAATGGTTGTTGATCTCTTAATCTCTGTCCGTTAAATAGGATTGTGTGTAATTAATATTTATTGCTTTGATCTATGTTGGTTTTAAAATCAGAGAGCGATTCTATACTTTGTATTTTGGGCAATATTATTAGTTACATGACAATTGTTGAGATTTAATACAGAGAATCGTGTACAAGGAGAGTCTTGTTTGATTTGTCCCCTTGGTGGGCTCATAAGTTTTATAATACCAAATCTTGCAAGTGGATTAATTTTCGGTATGAATAATAATGTTGAGTTGTCTTTACTCCAAGGAAAATATATTAATTAATATAAAGCTTTTTAGTGGTTTAATTAATTAATGGAATAAATAATTTTAAACACAGAAAATAATAATCGGGAGCCATATTACTGTAATATGTGTTAAGATGGATAGTGCAATATTAATTTTATAGTGGAATAAATTAATATTAATGGGCTTAATAATATTGTGGCTCAATATTGTAATTCATAGCCGATTGAGAGGTCCAATCTTAATTCTCCTAAAGGCCCCTCAAGTAGCCCAATATAAGTCCATTAATGAAAAATGTGATTAAAATAAAAGATAAATATTGTTGCTAATTTTTTCCTTAAATTTTTGAAAAATACAAGAAAAGAAAGAAGGTGATTTTCTTGGAAATATTTTATGGAAGTATTCTTGGAATACAAGGTTATCTTATAAATTCAAGAATCATTGACTTTGACTTTTCTTGTGAGATATTTTTGAAAATTGCTTAAAATAAGGAGGAAGATTTTTGTGGAAAAATTATTTATGGGAAAGAGAATATATTGGATATATTCAAGATTACTTCTTGCACAAGAATTAATGATCTTCCCATATCTATTTTTCAGCCCAAAATTCGACCACCCCTTATCTTATAAACAGGGGATGAATTTTTCATCCCCAACACAATTTCAGTCTTGGGAAAATTAGAAATCCATAAAGGTGGTGGAACAAATATTTTCTTTTTCCCTTTGTTAAATTGTTCGTGAGGATTTCCCACCGGATCAACGAGCAAGAATTTTGGAATACTTGAGAAGGCTCTTGGGTTAGTTTGTTGAAAGCTTGTTACATCTTCTCAACTGTTGTCTCTCTGAGGGTAAGATTCGCGTAAACTCCTAGATTCCGCATGTGTAGGATTTTACGTGAATTAATTGTTTATACGTATCTATGTTGTTGGTGATCATTATTTGAATTAATAGGATTAATTCAGGCTAGTAATAATTATTTATTTAAATTTGTATTTAAAGTTCATCCCGAATAGATCCGGACAAAGCGTTCCTCAACATCATCTTCATCTTCATCATCGTCTTCTTCTTCTTCTTCCTCAACTAGTGCACCGTTCAAATCTGCCAAAACGATAGGATCATCATCTATTTGCACATTCATTTGGGATGGTATGTCGTCCTCTTGGAATGGGGGAAGCTCTGGTCTGATATTTCTATCGATTTTCACTAAGGATCTCGGTTTGGTGGTGCAAACAGCCCACCAATCTCGGCCCCGCACGTCTCTCTAAGAACTTACGATGGTTGTCAAACCAAGTCTGCTTGCGACTGAGCCTCAGAGTGAAAGCATCAGTGTACTCTGCTCAGTATGGACAAGCAAGCCTTCCAGCTGTGCTCCATCCAGACAACATCGAGTAAGCTGGAAAGTCAATGATGGTCCAGATTAGTGCAGCCCGCATTGTAAAATTCTGCTTTGTAGCAACATCATACGTTACCACTCCATGCTCCCATAAAAATATCAAATCACGGATCAGTGGTTGTAAAATTACGTCCAATTTATCCTTTGGATTTTTTGGACCGGACAACAGAACCGTAAGAAATATGAATTGATCCTTCATGCACATCCATGGGGGTAGATTGTACGATGTCACTATCACTGGCCATGATGAATATTTTTTCCCATGCTCCCCAAATGGTTGAAAACCGTCAGTGCTCAAGCCCAACCTCATGTTCCAAATTTCTGAAGCAAATTCAGGATGCGACTGGTCTAAGTGTTTCCAAGCCTGCGAGTCTGTAGGGTGACGCATAACACCGGAGTGGCCATTAGAGAAACATGCATGCCATGTCATATCCTTCGCAGTAGCATTCGACTGGTACAATCTTTGCAGTCTAGGAATGATAGAAAAGTAGAACATCTCCTTAAAAGGATGGTTCTTTTTAAGTCGACCATTCACATCACGACTGCAAAACTTACAATATTCAAGTTCGCTGTCTGCTCCCAAATATAACATGCAGTTCTGTGCACAACAATGGATCCTCCCCACCGGAAGACCCATCTCACTCATCAGTTGTTTGCTATTAGAAAATTTCTTGGGCACCAGACTATTCGGACAAAGATCACGAATCGCCTGAACTATTTGATTATAGCCTCTTTCAGATAGTCTGTTTTCAATTTTAATGACAACTATTTTCAACCAGGAAATATATCCTGATTCGCTGCACGAAGCATGTTATAAAAATCTACAGCATGCTCATTAGGGGTTTCTCATTAGAGGGTTCATCATCCACATTAAAGTGGGGACTAGTGTTGGGGTTATACGTGAAAATATGTTTTTACTTTGTATAACCTATGTATTAAACACTTATTTACTGAAATAAATTGTTTATCACTGTTGCTTTAAATATGATTGAATGTTATATATATTTATTGCAAATCGTTCATAGCACGTGTTACATTGTAGTTAACGTGGTGATACCAGATCACAGAAGATCACGTTAACAGTGCCTTGTAAATGAGTGCGTGTTTCACAACTTAGATATATCCGAACAATCTATTGGTAGAAGTTGATGTGTAAGGCTCATATTAGCTTGTCTTGACCAAGAGATTACACTAGTGCATTCGATGCGCTGAAGCGGACCAACAGAGAGGATAAACTCATTCGCACTGACTTAAGGCATGAGGAGTTAGACCTCAGTGGTTATTGATTTCTTAATCTCTGTCACTTAATAATGACTATGTGTGATTAGTAGTTATGTTTTGACTTATAAATGGGAAGAGAATCATTGCGACTTTCATACCCTATATCTTGGGCAATAATATTAATTGCACGACAGTTGCTAAATTAATACAGAGAATCGTGTGCTTGCAATGTCTTGCTTGATTGGTCCCCTTGGTGGGCCCGGAACCTTTATCAAACCAAATCTTGCAAGTGGAATTAATTTTCCGGTATGGATAATAAAGCTGGGCTGTCCTTACTCCAAGGATAAAGATATTAATTATTATAAAGCTTTTCAGTGGCTTAATTAATTAATGGACTAAATAATCTTAAACACGGGATATAATAATCGGGAGCTAAATTACCATAATATGGGTTAAGATTGGATAGTGCAATATTAATTATATAGTGAAATTAATTAATATTAATGGGTTGAATTATATTGTGGTTAAATATTGGAATTCAGAAGCCCATTGGAAGGTCCATCTTAATTCTCCTAAAGGCCACTCAAGTAGCCCAAATTATAGTCCAATAAATAAAAGGTGCTTAAAATAAAATAAATTATTGTTGCAATATTTCCTCAAATTTTTTTTCGAAAATAATTAGAGAAAGAAGGAGAAGATTTTTCTTGAAAATATTTTATGGAAAGGAGATAATGTATTCTTGGAATACAAGATTATCGCATAAATTCAAGAAAACTCCCACTTGGCTTCTTTAATTAGCAATTTTTGAAAATTATGTATAAAGAAAGGGAAGAAAAATTTTCTTGGAAAGATTTTATGGAGAAAGATATGTATTCTTGGAATACAAGAATATCTCATAAATTCAAGAAAGATCCAATCTTGCAAATCTTCTTGAAATTTTTGAAATTTAAGGCTAAATAAGGGTGTGAGATTTTTGTGAAAAATACACATGGAAAGAAGAATATATTGGATATATTCATGATTTCTTGGAGATCAAGAAAAGATCTTTTCCAACCCCAATTAAGCTTGAAATTTTCGTCCCCCCCCCCCCCCTCTATATAAATAAAGGGGATGATTTTTTTCATTCCCAGTGTTCCATGTGTTGGAAATATTAGAAATCCACAAAGGTGGTGCAACAATATTTTATTTTCCTTTATTTTATAAATTGTTCATTGGAGAACCTTCCACCGGGGTTTTGGACGAGGACTTGGGAATACTTGAGAAGAACTTTTGGTGGGTATCCAGATACTTGATCCTGTCTGTCTCAGACCGTCTGTCCAACGGGTACGTTTACGTAAACTTCTAGAAATTTCGCATGCTAGGATCTTTTACGTGAAATATTATTTGCATGTTGTTGTTGGATTGATTATTATTTGAATTCACTTAGGTAAATTCATGCTAGTAATAATTGTTAATTTAAATTTGTGTTTATGAGGTCATCCCGATAGATCCTAGCATATGTTATCCCAACAACTGGTATCAAAGCCCTGGTTCGGGCTCTGATCTTTTAAACTGTAATTTAAATTGTTGTTCATTAAAATTGAAATTGGATAGTAGAACTGTTAGATCTGTATTGCAGGTATCCAATTGTCATGGTATTTTAATGTGCTTATTTACATGCAAATAAATTGTGGTTTTTAATTCGATTCGTTCGGATTCGTTTTTAGCCTCGTGAGAAAATCCACGAGTAGATTAGAATTTGTTTAATTAGTTCAATGTAATAGACTAGTCTAGATCTAGGTTTATTTATTTTTCTAAATAAATTATAATCGGATCGTGAACAAAGACGGAGACGGAGAGTTAAAGACAGACGTCCAAGTGCCCGGAAGTACGCGAGCCAAGGTAGAGCACGCGGGCTAGGCCGAAATCCGTCATCGCTAGCGCGGACGCTGGACGGGAGAGGGATGCGACGGGTGTCGGGCGGCGGCGACGGGTGTTAGTTGGTCGACGACGGTTGGGCGGTCGCTACAGACGGCATGATTTTGTCACGCAGATGGCGCTGGCGGTTTCGACGGCGTCTAGGCGCCGTGACCCAAGGCAAAGCACACGGGCGTTAATTAGTCGAGACGGGTCGGCCGATGCGAGCGCATCCGGGTCTTCAAAGCGGTTTCGACGACGACGCGCTTACGCCGGAGAGGGACGCCGACGCTAACCCTAAGATAAGACAAGACAAATTTTAAATAATTATTACGGATTCAAGGAGCCTTTTCAGACGAATCGATAAAGGCAAAAAGAAGAGACGATTAAGATCAAGATTTGAATTAAACTATGACGACGCTTGATATATGTGCCCAACGTGATTTATTTTGTCTTGATACTTGTTTTAAATTCGTGCAATTTTATTTGTTAAATGTGTTTGCATGATTTAGAATTGTCTAAAATAAAATCTCACTTTCGAAAATTACTAAGTATGTTTTATTGACAAATTTTATTCCGGATAATAAAATTAAGTCAAATTGACCTCCATGATTTATTTATTTGTGAATTATTTTGGAGAAATTTCCTCAACGGAACGGCCAAAAGATGGTTTTTACATGAATAAATTCCCGGGGAAATAACTCTAAGGTACAAAATGGACACACATATTACTCTAAGGTGCAATGTGCAAAAATTACGTTGCACTTTAGTATCTAGTTTGAACTAAAGTGCAAAACAATTTTTGCACATTGTACCTTAGAGTAATATGTGTGCCCACTTTGCACCTTAGAGTGAGGACCCCTAAATTCCCAAAAGGATGATTGTGAATTATTATTAGTGGCGACGATGACCCTCCCAACGAGGCTCGTTCAAAGCGAAGTAATAATTCTGCATTTAATCATGGTTATTACTTAGGTATAAAATTGATATACATATACTTCCCCGAAGTCCTTGTCAATTTTATATTGGTCAAGTGGGAGCCGACTATTAATTTTGAATTAAAGGTTTGTAATTGTTCTTGTTTGTAACTTGCTTGAATGTGTTTAAATAGACAGTTCACCCAACGTGACCTATTTAAACTGTTTTGAGATGTTGGCTGATGCATGTTTATATTGTTTTGAGATTTTGATATGAACAATGTGATCGAATTATGTGATAATTTTGTGATTGCACAATTGTTGTTTATTTCAGTTCAGCATGTCGCAACCTTTTAATCCACTGTTAATATACTTAAAGTGAATAGAATTGTATAGGAGACTATGTTGATTGGAAACGAAAAGTTATGATTGTCCTAACTGCACAAAAGCACAAGTGGATTCTTGACACACCAAAACCAGATGAGCCAACTGACGAGTCAAAAATACGGGACTCGTTAGATCACCTTGCGAGAGATGTTGTCGCTGAAAATGGTGGAGGGCAACCCCGTAAGGGATTACGTCCTCAAAATAGATGGCCCATCTGAACAAACTTGAGGTTCTGGGTGGTGCAGATTATGATCTGAAGACCCAGATCGATTTGGTACTCCACTCTCTGCCCAAAAGTTTTGAGCAATTTGGCCTCGCTAGCTGATTTGTTGCAAGCTTTGGTCACGGCAGAGACGTTGATGGGGCACCAAACTCAAGCTTTGACGGCAAATGATCCGTCTTCATCTTCTAGGCCAAAGAGAGGCAAGAAGAAGAAAAGGACCAAAAGCCATAAGCAATCAAAATCAACTGTTGCCAAGGACAATGGTAAGATGAGGAATGCTGGTGGTGTCAAGGAAAATCCAAAGGGGAAGTGCTTAAATTGCGGTAAAAGAGGACAATGGAGGTTTGCCTGTTCCAACCCCAAAAGGGCCGGAAAGAAAGGTAATTCTCACGCACTAATTGTTGAAGCTTGTTTAGCGGTGTATACTTCTCATTCGTGGGTGGTTGATACAGGATCCACTAATCATGTTTACTTCAGGGGTTCAAACTGACCCGACAACTTAGTGGAAGTGAGGTCCTCATCACACTGGGTAGTGCTACGAGAGTAGCAGATGAAGCAGTGGGAGACGTGCACCTGTCTTTTGAAGATAATATTTTAGTTTTGAGAGATGTTCTTTACGTTCCATTTTTTGCAAAAAACCTAATTTCAGTTTCTAAACTAATTAATGATGGATATTCTGTTAGTTTTTCTAAGTAAGTTACTGTTTACCGTAACGATGTGTTTATCTGTCATGGAACTTTATGGAACAATCTCTATACTATTAACTGTGCACACCACTCATCTTATAACACATCTATTGTTTCATGCAATAAGAGAAAACGTTCAGAAAATGTGAACAAGATACTTCTATGGCATCTAAGATTTGGTCATATTAATCTAAATAGGGTCCAAAGGTTGGTGAAAGATGGTTCCCTGTCGGACCTACAGTTGGAACCACTTCCAACCTGTGAATCATGTTTGGAGAGTAAGATGACCAAGAGGGCATTTGGAGCCAAGGGGAATAGAGCCACAGAAGTGTTGTAAATCGTTCACACTGACATGTGTGGTCCAATGTCAACCAAAGCTAGAGGTGGTTATGAGTATTTCGTGACTTTCATCGATGATTACTCAAGGTTCGGATACATTTTCCTCATGAAACACAAATCGGAAACCTTTGATAAATTCAAGGAGTTCAAAGCCGAAGTGGAGAATCATAGGGAAAAGAGTATCAAGTTTCTACTATCTGATCGTGGAGGCGAATACCTCAGCGATGAGTTTTTGAACTACCTGTCAGACGAGGGCATTGTTTCTCAGTTGACTGCACCCGGAACCCCTCAACAAAATGGGGTTGCAGAATGAAGAAATAGAACACTCTTAGAAATGGTCAGATCCATGATGAGTTATTCAGATCTGCCCAAGTCATTTTGGGGTCATGCCTTGGAAACAGTGGCTTAGGTTCTGAATCTGGTGCCATCCAAATCGGTTCCCAAAACCCCTAAAGAGTTGTGGACCAAGCGCAAGCCCAGTCTGAGACATCTCAGGATTTGGGGGTGTCCGGCATACGTGCTAGACAAGGAAGCCGGTAAGGTGGATGCACGTTCGGAACTAAGGCTGTTATCCCATGGGAAATAAAGGGTGCATGTTCTATGGTCCCGAAGATCAAAAGGTGGTAATAAGTACGCACTTTAGATTTTTGGAAGAAAACTTTATGAACAATCAAAAGCCCAAAAGTGAGATTACCTTAAATGAAATAAGAGGGCAAACTCCTATACCAACTATACAGGTTGATATACCAAGCGTCACATCGACACAATCGGAACCTCGTCGTAGTGGGAGGGTTGTCCGAAAACCTGAGAGATTCATGGGGATAGGAGAATCTTCGGATTTGATTCCCGGGGATAGTGAATCAGACCCCTGGTGCTACAATGAGGTGGTCCAATATAAGGATTCAGAATCCTGGAAAACTACGATGGAAGCCGAGATGGGCTCAATTGATCATAATCAGGTGTGGGAGCTAGTTGAACCACCCAGTGGGGTTAAATCCATTGGATGCAAGTGGGTCTACAAGAGAAAAAGAGGACCGGACGGGAAGGTAGAAACCTTTAAAGCTAGGCTTGTGGCAAAGGGATACACTCAGAAGGAGGGTATCGATTATGAAGAAACCTTTTCGCATGTAGCCATGCTTAAGTCCATCCGTATTCTCTTGGCAATAGCTGCACATCTAGATTTTGAGATCTGGCAAATAGATGTCAAGACAACTTTCCTTAACGGGAGTCTTGACGAGGAAATCTATATGCAACAGCCCGAAGGTTTCATTGAAAAAGGCCAAGAACACCTTGTGTGCAAGCTCAGGAAGTCCATTTATGGACTGAAGCAAGCATCTGGGGCTTGGAACCAATGTTTTGATCATGTAATCAAATCTTATGGGTTTGATCAAAATAATTTCGAGAGTTGTGTTTATAGAAAGTGTGACGTAACTGCCTTGGTATTCCTGGTACTATACGTAGATGATATTCTGCTCATCGGAAACGATGTAAAGGTTTTGTCAGACGTAAGGGTATGGCTGTCAAAACAGTTTGATATGAAGGACTTAGGGGAAGCCGGTCATATTCTTGGGATCAAGATCACTCGAGATCGAAAGAAAATGATGATCGGCTTATCGCAAGCTTCATACATAGATACCGTTTTGAAGCATTTCAACATGCAAGATTCCAAGAAGGGTTTTGTACCATTCAGTCATGGAATCCATCTATCGAAAGACATGTGCCCTAAGACACAAAGAGAGATAGATGACATGAGAGGGATTCCTTATGCGTCGGCAGTGGGAAGCCTCATGTATGCAATGTTGTGTACGAGACTGGATATCTGCTAAGCCATAGGCATGGTAGCGAGATATCAAAGTAACCCCGGAAATCAACATTGGACTGATGTTAAGAACATTCTAAAGTATCTGAAAAGAACTCGAGATAGAATGTTGGTTTATCAGTCAGACAGTTTATTTCTAGTGGGATACACGAACTCGGATTTCCAATCAAACCTAGATTCCAGACTATCTGCCTCAGTTAGTGTGTTTTCATTTGGGAAGTGTAGCCATGAAATGGACGAATGTGAAGCAAAAATGCATCATTGACTCAACCATGGAAGCCGGGTAAGTAGCTGCTTGTGAAGTAGTGAAGGAACCAGTTTGGCTCTAGATCTTCTTAGTGGACTTGGATAGAGTTCCGAATTTGTCTAGCAATATGTGCTAGGGGCAGTTGCAAATTCAAGGGAACCAAGAGTCCACGAGTCAAACAAACACACTGAAGGAAAGAAATTTTAGACGAGAAATCATTACGAGAGGAGATGTAGAGGTGGCTAAGATCGCATTGGAGGATAACCTAGTTAATCCTTTCACAAAGTGTCTGCCTCTGGAAACATTCAAGAGACATGTGGGAGGAATGGTTGTCAAGTGCGTAGCCAATCTGCTTTGAGTATAAGTGGGAGAGATATTATTAGGTTCGTGTAGTAGGCATTAGATGTCACGTAGAACTACACGAGACGTGTTGTGGTATACTTAAAAGAAGACTTTGAGTATAAGTGGGAGATTGTTGGGGTTATACGTGAAAGTATGCTTTTACTTTGTATAACCTATGTATTAAACACTTATTTACTGAAATAAATTGTTTATCACTGTTGCTTTAAATATGATTGAATGTTATATATATTTATTGAAAACCGTTCATAGCACGCGTTACATTGTAGTTAATGTGGTGATACCAGATCACAGAAGATCACGTTAACAGTGCCTTGTAAATGAGTGCGTGTTTCACAACTTAGATATATCCGAACAATCTATTGGTAGAAGTTGATGTGTAAGGCTCATATTAGCTTGTCTTGACCAAGAGATTACACTAGTGCATTCGATGCGCTGAAGCGGACCAACAGAGAGGATAAACTCATTCGCACTGACTTAAGGCATGAAGAGTTAGACCTCAGTGGTTATTGATTTCTTAATCTCTGTCACTTGATAATGACTATGTGTGATTAGTAGTTATGTTTTGACTTATAAATGGGAAGAGAATCATTGCGACTTTCATACCCTATATCTTGGGCAATAATATTAATTGCACGACAGTTGCTAAATTAATACAGAGAATCGTGTGCTTGCAATGTCTTGCTTGATTGGTCCCCTTGGTGGGCCCAGAACCTTTATCATACCAAATCTTGCAAGTGGAATTAATTTTCCAGTATGGATAATAAAGCTGAACTGTCCTTACTCCAAGGATAAAAATATTAATTAATATAAAGCTTTTCAGTGGCTTAATTAATTAATGGACTAAATAATCTTAAACACGGGATATAATAACCGAGAGCCATATTACCGTAATATGGGTTAAGATTGGATAGTGCAATATTAATTATATAGTGACATTAATTAATATTAATGGGCTGAATTATATTGTGGCTCAATATTGGAATTCAGAAGTCCATTGGAAGGTCCATCTTAATTCCCCTAAAGGCCCCTCAAGTAGCCCAAATTATAGTCCAATAAATAAAAGGTGCTTAAAATAAAATAAATTATTGTTGCAATATTTCCTCAATTTTTTTTTCGAAAATAATTAAAGAAAGAGGGAGAAGATTTTTCTTGAAAAGATTTTATGGAAAGGAGATAATGTATTCTTGGAATACAAGATTATCCCATAAATTCAAGAAAACTCCCACTTGGCTTCTTTAATTAGCAATTTTCGAAAATTATGTATAAAGAAAGGGAAGAAAGATTTTCTTGATTTTTTTGGAAAGATTTTATGGAGAAAGATATGTATTCTTGGAATAGAAGAATATCTCATAAATTCAAGAAAGATCCAATCTTGCAAATCTTCTTGAAATTTTCAAAATTTAAGGCTAAATAAGGGTGTGAGATTTTTGTGAAAAATACACATGGAAAGAAGAATATATTGGATATATTCAAGATTTCTTGGAGATCAAGAAAAAATCTTTCCTAACCCCAATTAAGCTTGACATTTTCATTCACCCCCTTCCCCCCCTATAAATAAAGGGGATGAATTTTTTCATCCCCAATGTTCCATGTGTTGGAAATATTAGAAATCCACAAAGGTGGTGCAACAATATTTTATTTTCCTTTGTTTTATAAATTGTTCATTGGAGAACCTTCCACCGGGGTTTTGGACGAGAACTTGTGAATACTTGAGAAGGACTTTTGGTGGGTATCCAGATACTTGATCCTGTCTGTCTCAGATCGTCTGTCCAACGTGTACGTTTACGTAAACTCCTAGAAATTCTGCATGCTAGGATCTTTTACGTGAAATATTATTTGCATGTTGTTGTTGGATTGATTATTATTTGAATTCACTTAGGTAAATTCATGCTAGTAATAATTGTTAATTTAAATTTGTGTTTATGAGGTCATCCCGATAGATCCTAGCATATGTTATCCCAACAACTAGAGGTTAAGTCTGTGATCATGTCGTGGTACGAGCTAGATCCAGAAGTCTCATCAACAAACCTGTGTGAAGTCGACGCAGATGGATGATCATTGTATTGACCCCACATTTTCTCACTGTGAAAAATCCAATTGCAATAATTGAGCATGAACCTATCTGTAAACAAATGTGCTCTCACGTCATCTCAGGTTCATGAAACATCTTGTTCCGACATCTAAATTTGTTGCAGGGACACTTAATCTTTCCCTGATTCATCGAATTCGGATTACTAGTGACGAAATCTATAAATGATTCGTGTCCATTGTAAAATTCAGAAGATATCATGTCATTAATCGATCTTGGACGACCATACATCCAACGTAAACGACTAGAATCTATTTCACATTTACAAATTAGTTAATATTCAAAATCTTAAGTAATAATTTTAATTCTCCAATCAATACATTAATTATTATTTCGTATAAATTTCGACAGAGTTTCGTTTCATTTTATCGTATTCCCCAATTAATCAAGATCATACGTGCATCCATTTTCGACTTAATCAATTTAAATTAATCAAGTCGGAACGCACATGTTCTACAACAACCAACAAATATTTATCAACATCGATCCCTCCACTCCAACGTATAATTAATATATTGTTCATAAAAAAGAATACTAAATAATTAAACAACTAATACTAAATACACAAATAATATACTACACAACTAATACTAAATAAGAGAAATTAAGTTAATACTAAATTAAGCTAGGAACTTAGCTAGACATTAAACTAAATAATACTAAACATACACATATATATCAAGCAAAATTAAGCTAATACAACAAGCAATATATATATATACATACTACACAACTCATACTAAATATATACGTATTAGTTAGAAATTAAGCTATGTAAATTAATTAATTACGTACACAATTAATACTAAATAATTAAACAAACTAATACTAGATACATAAACAACTAATACTAAATACGTACACAATATAGTAATACTAAATAATTAAACAATTAATACAAATTAAACCCTAATACTAAACAATAAAATAATTAATATTAAATAATAAAATAACTAATACTAAATAATAAAGCAACTAACACTAAACAATAAAGCAACTAATACTTATAACGATTAATTAAAACGAGAAAAACTTACCTAGCTTCTATGGAGAGGCAACACCTTCAGTTTCTTCTCTTGCGTTTTCAGTTTACGGTCTGGAAAAATAAGTAGGGAGAGGTGGTATATTAAGTCTTTGGCGAGGGTTTTAAAGAGGGCACATAGCCCTTGCCAACGTTGGGTCGTCCTCGGGTAGAGAGAATCCTGCAGGCGTGCAGGTTTGGCGAGGGTTTAGAACCCTCGTTGAACATGTTGCAGTTTTGGCGAGGGAGACAAGCCCTCGTGAAAATGTCTGACTGATTTGCCGAGGGAAAGACGCTCTTGCGAGTTGACAGCTGGAGTTTGCCGAAGGATACTTGCCCTCGGGAACTGTTGCCCTCGTTAAGTGGGGGCTTATTTTTTTGTTATTTTTCAGAGTGTAATAGTGTCTTAGTTGTTAGTTTTTCTCCCCCGTAACCCCTAGTTTATTTCGTGTGTTGTTGCAATTTTCTGCAATTTTGACACTGGCCCCCCAGTGTCACTATAACAACAGAATTTCAGCAGCCCATTTTTATTTATTTTTTTTCGTTTTTCCCTTTTTTTATTTGGTGTCACGTGGTTTTGTCTCTTTTTCAGGTGCCTCATAGGCTAAGTTACTCACATTTATGGGGAGCTCTGAGCTATCAATGGAGGAAATGCTCAAACTAATTACTTTCAACACTCTACAACTCCAGAAGAGTGTGTACGAAACTAGCCAGAGCATGAAACAACTTCAACATAACACCAACTCGAGGTTCAAGAACTTGGAGATGCAAATAAGCCAACTAACCACCTCTGTTGGCTCAAATCGGGGGAAAATTGTCATCCCAACCTGAAATTAATCCAAGAAACGCGTGTGTTGTCACATTAAGGGATAGAAAGCAGTTGGAAGATATCAAGAAGCTTGCCCCTTCAACTACTACGGATGAAAAAGGAGAAAAAGTCCCTGGACAGCGTGACACTGGCCCCCCAAGTGTGGAACTTTTTGCAATACCGAATTAAAAACATGTTGGTAAATCAATTTCTAGAATTATTGATACTAATGTGATACATTTTTCTTCAAGGTTTGAACGAGCACTGAAGGTGGATAAGGAGAAACAAATCCTCAATATTTTCCATAAGGTGGAAATTGACATTCCACTACTTGATGTCTTGGCCCAGATTCCTAGTTATGCAAACTTCCTAGAGGATTTGTGCACCAACAAGCGTAGACTCACGGGGAGCGGAAAGATCTTGATGGGAGGAAGTACTGTTTGTAACCATAGATTACCATTTGATCGAAGCGATTACTTTACTCCTATCACGTGAAAAATGAATTCTGATCGTCGAGCTAAAAGACATTAAACAAAAGCGCTCTACGGGAGGCAGCCCGTATTCTTATTTTTATTTTGGTATTTTGATTTTTTTTTAAATTCTCTTTTAGTTGTCTTCAAATATGCCTGATGATATAAATTTAGTAATGAATAAAAAGATTCATTACTAAAGAAATTTGTTGAATCTTTCTTGTAAACGATATCAAATTAACTAGTAATCATCAAATATAAGTTTAGAAATCCCTGGAATTGGAAAAAAATTACTAGCTAAACATGGTTGCAGGCATCTTCAATCTTCTCTCCATGGGAATTTCCTGCTTCAAACCTGCCCTCTCATGTCTCCGTATCTGTATCCAGCGGCTGAATGCCCTGAAGAATAAGCCCTATATGGCCTTTTAATGTGTGCAATAAAGGCTGGAAACAATTAAAAATCCTTCTGCCCAAAAGAGTCAAGCTCAAGATTTCCACCCTAGCCAAGCATAGATATATGAATATATTGATTTCTAGAGAGCGTTAGAACCCACATCTAAGCAACTCCCCCCACCTTAGCATTGAAAACCATTTGTTGTGACCATAAAAAAACCAAAACCAAAAATGAAGCCGGTTGTTGCAAACCCGAGGAGAGGGTGATAAGTCCCGATGGAGTGTGAACTTCGTTAAACATCTAAGGCAATCCCCGTGGAGGGTGATAAGTAAACCCGATTATAAGTCCCAGATCTATGATGGATCTTTGGGAATTTCTTTGTAGGGCTCCAACACTTCTATATCTCCAAAAGGGCTCAAAAAACACTCAAAACCTCAAACAAAAGATTAAGTGGACTTTAACTCATCAACGTACATACAAGTGGAAAAACACGCAAACAAGTCACATTAAAATGCAAATAATCACATTTTAAGTAACTTAAATAACGCAATATAATCCACTTATCATTAAGCCATCATTAAACGTTGTCCTCGTGAAAACCCTCATTAATTACTGAGGTTTTCTTTCCCCTCTTTAAAATTCCTCATTAAATCATCAATTTTTTGTAGTGCCTCAATAAAATTATGCCCTTTTTCCCAAAAGAAAAAAAAGTAACTGCAAATATATATATATAGATTTAGTGAAAAGGGTCTTCCAATTAATATTGCAAAAGAGTGATTACTTATTATGGTAATATTAAAGGCAAACTCTTGTATGCACAAGGTGTACCATGCAATTTAAATGGATTTTTAATATCTGTAATTTTTATTTTTGAAATGTTCAAAACCTTATTTTTCTATCCCTCTTTAAAATTCCTCATTAAATCGTTCAATTTATTTTTTCCCAAAAAAGAAAAAAAAAAGTAACTGCAAATTATATATAGATTTAGTGAAAAGGGTCTTCCAATGTATTGCAAAAGTTTACATTGTAAATAAACTCTTGTATCGACGTTTGTAAAGAAATAAATTTGTACGCTTTTTTAAAATGCAATTGAAATTTCATTGCAAATCGAGACTCTAACACTAAATAATTGGTCAGTGCAAATATATTTGAATTGTCAAACAAGTATAAAAATACACGTCGACATCTGAATCAGATTGTGTGCATCTCTATGAAAGGTTTGTTTAACATGCTATTAATTGCGCTAAAAAAAAGTTATTAATTAATTGTTGATTTCGATTATTCTATATAAGGAAAGCTAGCCTTAAAGTTGACTTACAATAATATATATACCTCTTAGGTAGCTTCCATCCTTTTCATCTTCAAACCAACCATGGCTGCAGTGATTAACATAACTGCAGTTTTAGCGTTAATATTAATGTTTACGAAGTTGGAGTCAGCTCTAAGTGCATCACAATTCCCTTGTTTTTTCATTTTTGGTGATTCGTTGGTTGATAATGGCAATAACAATGATCTCATCACATCTACAAAGGTCAACTATCTTCCTTACGGAATCGATTTTCCTCGGGGTCCAACGGGAAGATTCACCAATGGTCGAAATGCTGCTGATGTTTTAGGTCAGGCTAATTGATTTGCTAAACATCTATTATTCTTGCTTGTGAGTGTTTGTGTGTTTATTTGCATATATGGATGGGAAAGTCTTGTATGAGATGAGTTTCATTTGAGTCGTGTTCATTACATGATAATAATCGTGATTGGGCTAGCTAGTCTCCCCGATCGAAGTTCAGGGGTGCTTGGTTGGTGGATTTGAAATAAAGAAATGGACATGGAATGAAAATAATGTGTTTGACTAAAGGGAATGATTATTTGAACAGTGTTTTCATATTGAAAAACTTGGGAATGAAAGTTATGAAATGATATCTTAGGTTTTTTGGAAGAATAAAAGTCATTCTCTCCTTAATTTTCATTTTTATATTTTTATTTTTATCTACCAAATTAGTAATTATTATTATATTGTAAAAAAAAATATTGTAATTTTTATTATTAATTATTTTTTCTACACCAATTGTTATCAATGATAATAATAGTCATTTCTATTTTACCAACCAAATAACCCAATATTTATTAGCATGCTCATTATATTTTTTCACTACTGTCAAACTCTTCTCACTACCATTTTTTACTTAAACCAAGCGTACCCCATTAATTTTATGTTTGATTAGATTATTGACCATGTATCTAGATAGGATGATATATGTAGAGGGATACTACTATGAAATATTTCACATGAAATATTAGTTCATTTAAGGAATGGACTGGAAACTCGTGGATCTTTCGTGGGTTGAATCGGACGTCAAACACATCTTCTTAAAAAAAGTCACAAAAAAAAAAAAAAAAAAAATGGGAAAATAAAGGCTATGTATTACTATAAATTTGTGTTACTATAAGGCAAGTATGTATTACTATAAGAATAAATATATATTACCATAAAAAAAAGTAATTAATAATTGCCCTTTTCAATAATATATACTTCCTCCGTCCAATTGAATTTTTTTTTATTTGCACGGAATTTAATGTAGGTTATTTATTAATATAAGTTGTTTTTTGTTAAGGGTTAAATAGTAAAGTAATAACATGTATTGTAAATAAATGAAGATAAAATTGATTTTGGTATGAAAAAAGTAATGACATGTGGTGTAATATTAAATACTTTGAGAGGATAATTTAAGTTGGTTGAGTTGTTTTATTGTCACTTTAAGAAATTTTCAATCTAATTAAAGACGTCTTTTACTTTACTATAAGAATAAATTTATTAATTGAATTATATATTCCTTCTGAATTGATTTTTTTTTATTTGATTAATGGGTTATATAAGATATTAAAATTGTATTACTATATGAATAAAAATTTATTATTACAAGAAGAAAATTATGATATTATATTAATGAAACATCACTATTTCTTTTTCTTCTGTCCCCCTCTATCTAAATTATATTTCACGAATTCTTGATATATATATATATATATATATTCTTAGATGCATGTGAAGGTCTCGAGATCTCAAATTTCGATTGAATACAACTCATTTAATTCATCAACCCTCATCCTATTAGGTGAGGATAATAGTAATTAATTGTGTTTCCTAAGTTATTAATTAATGAAATGCTTATGCAGCCAAACTTCTTGGTTTTGGAAGTTATATTCCTCCGTTTGCGTCGGCACAAGATGACGAAATAATCCAGGGTGTTAATTATGCGTCCGGGTCATCAGGAATTCGTAGCGAAACTGGACAACACCTGGTACGTACGTCTACTCAAATATAATACTATTTCCTTGTGCAGTGGGCCAATACTGTAAAATTAGTACTTGTATTTTTATTTTATTTTAGAAAAAAATTAGTACTTGTATTTAATTCGTGATCATAATTGGTACTATATATGTTACACCTCGTTACAACATAACTAGGAGTAATATATATGCAACACCTCGTTATAACACTTGGTGCACAGTAACATTGTGCACTGAAAATATTTAACATGATCAATTAATATTATTAACTGATATATAATAATTAAAAATGTTAATGAAACCAACTAATATTAATATTATTTTATAAAAATAATAAATACTCCCTCCGTCAAATATTTAATGGAACTCTTTTTATTTTTTTGTCCCAAGCTTAATGTAACATTTCCTAAAATGGAAATAATCATTTTACCTCACACCCTTCAAACACTCACTTATTTACCATATGTCACTCTCTCTTACCCTCAACATTTTATCACTTTATCACCTTTAATAAATATTATTCTACTCTTCAATAAAATTGATTTCTCATTTCTACCCCCAACACTTTTCAATTTATCACAAAATTCTCATGAACAATAAGAGTTTCATTAAGTATGGGACGGAGGGAGCATCATTAAAAAATACACACCAAATGCACGGGTGGAGTGTGGTGTATACAAAAGATTGTCTAATACTTTTACTTTATGTAACACATTATAATACTCCATCTGTCCTAATTTTGATTGTTCACTTTCCGTAAATAGTCGTTCTAATTTTGTTTTGTCATTTCCTAAAAAGGAAATAAAGCAACTTTCAATACTATTTAATACTATTATTTCTCTCCACCAAACCCTCTTTACACCATTTAATACTATTATTTCCCTCCACCAAACCCACTTTACACACTTTACACCATTTAATATTATTATCTCCTACTTTTTCTTAATCTCTGTGTCTACAATAACCGGATAATAAAAAATAGGACGGAGGGAGTAATATTTTTTAAAATTTTTATACATTATGTAATATTTTTTTAGGAACACTTCTACATATATAAATAACATTTTTACTTAAGGTACTTTTTTTTTTGTAACACTTGAAGATAGTAATATTCTAAAATAAAATCATGTGCATTATATATATATATATATATATATATGAGCCATACAAGATAAGATCGTAGTCGATATATCAACAGTATCCTGTTGGAACTTTTACTAACACAAATAGGGTCATTTAATGAGAAATTTCATAGTCCATGAGTTAACCTGAAAAAAGCTTAACACCCACTAACGTCTGCGTCTATTCATCGGCATAACGACTAAAAGGGCAAACCCACAAGGTTAACTCATGAATATCACTGGAAATCTCATACCTATCGGTTAAACCAAACACTACCTTTGATATATCAAGTAAAAATAAATCTTACATTTCACAAATGCACATGATAGTAGAGTATTGTTAAGTCAGGTCATGATTCAATACAAGTAATCTAGCCGACCATTGAGGCAGCGATAAACAACAAATAATATTTTAAATACATAAATTTAAACAGAAATAATATACCTTATTGAGCCACAAGCATACAAGTATATTCACAGAAATAAAAAGGATTACAAGGTTTTTACACAAGAGAGGGATTTGATATATCCAAGGTAGAGTTGGTTTAACCGGTAGGTTTGAGCTTTCCAGTGATATTCATGAGTTAACCATGTGGGCTAGCCCTTTTTGCCGTTATGCCGATGAATAGGCGCAGGCGTTTCTGGGTGTAAAAGTTTTTTTCAGGTTAACTCATTGACTATGGAATTTCTCAGTAATTTCCTATCTGTGTTTGTAAAAGATTCATAGGATACTATTGATATAGATAGTTTTGTTTTTCTTTTTAGAGGTACGCTTGAGTTTAGACCTTGTAATCACTCCTGTATCACTCAAGAGGTAGAATAACCTAGAACGGATTATTCCATGTTGAATGTCCCATCCTTCCGTTGAAATGGATGGAAAGAAACCATTTGGATAAGATCCCATCAATACTTTCTTTCTTTTATTTTCCCTTTAAGAGAATTCTTCAAGAGATCAAAACTTTCTTGAATAGAAAATTCTTGATCATCTTCATTTGGATCCTGAGCATCTTGAAGGTCAGATCCAGAAATCATTGAAGCATCTGATTTTGAATCAGAAAAATCAATATCCTTGAATAAATAACTTTTAATATGGTCCATATAAAGATCCATAAATTTTTCATTTGGAAAGATACCAGAATACTTCTTAGAGTATTCAGAGAATGATGGAAGAGAACCAGAAGTTTTGTCAACAAAATTCTTTATGTATTCCTCCATTTTGGATTTAATCCTTGTAATATTTTCTCGCAATGGTGACTCATTGGAGCCAGGAGTAATAACATATAAGTTATTCCAAAATCTTGTTATATGGATTCTCCATAAACAAGGTGTACCATATTCAGTACAACCGAACTCTGGTTTCCATTTCCAACCCCATGGGATTCCAGAATCAACAAACAATATACAAGTAGTTTTACCACTTGTATTATGAGACTTTAAGTCTGAAGAAATAATAGAATATTCTTCTAAGAGATTTTTAACCTCTTTAGGCAAAATATCTGCCAAAGCCCCAAAATTTCCCCACTAGGAAAAAATTCAATTAGGAATTTGATTCCTGCTAATATTTTCACAATTTTTTATTAGCCAGGTATGAGAATGCTTAGCATTCTGATACAATAAAGTCTTATAAAAACTTTGTAAGTAATCCCAGTAATTGTACTGGTAAGTAATGTGTGTGACCTCATTAGTCATACTCCTTTCTGCAAAAGGTGAAGTTCTCCATTCTTGGATGGAGATGGTCTTTTTAATAATAAATTTAGAGTAATTAATAACTTTACTCTTTGGAGGAAAATGCTGAATTTTAACACTTCCGAGACTAATGAGAATGTTCTCATAAAATCCTCTGGATTTATAAGTCTCCACATTCCAATTTGAATTTGGAAAATACTTTTCAATAAGAATCCATGGAGACTCTTTGAACTTTTCATCGTCATCTTCAATAATAAGAATCAATTCTTTCTTAGGAGAATCAAAGAATTTATATTCCTTCTGAGCAATTGAAGAATATGATTCTTCATCATCTGGTTTTGAGGAATTATCCTCTATTGGTAAATTTTTACTACGTTGTCTGAGGAATTCTTGAAATTCCTTTTGAACATTATCTCCTTTTGAAGAAGAGCCACTACCAAAAATACTCTGGTTGAAAAGGGATTTCTTCCCATGCTGTATAATAGGAGGATGACCTCCGCCTCCTCTTCCTCTATAAGAGAAATATGGACTTCTTCCAGAGTGACTCATTTCTGACATGAAGAAATAAATTCACGCAAAATCAAAATAAGCATGATGAGATTGCCATCGGGTAAACATTTATTATGAAACATTATGTTGAAAATCTTTGAAGAGCATAAAAGTAGCAGCCCTACAATCAGTTTTAATAGTAAATTTCTGATTGTATAAGTCATCCTGAAATTTAAGGACACATTTCACAATAGCAATAATTTCTTTAGCCATAGTAGATTAATTCTTTTGAGCATTATTCCATTACCAGAATAAAATCTAATAATGTATTCGATTTTATTATCAGGGTTAATCTGTTTTAAGATACCACCATACCCAAAATCTGAGGCATCAGTTTCAACTATTTTATCCCATGAAGGATTAGCAAGCATAATAAAAGGAATATTCTTAACTTTTTCTTTAATTCTAATAACAACCTTAGTATGATTATCATTCCAATGAGAAGGATTCTTCTTAAGTCTATCATATAAGATAGCGGAATCTTCAGCAAGATTTTTAATATAAGAAGACACATAATTAAGGCTTCCTAAGAATCTCTGTAACTGAGTTTTATCAGTTATAATATCAGGAAATTTATTACCAAATTCAATACTACGTTGAATAGGAATAATATTACCCTTATCAATCATATGACCAAGAAATTTAACTTTAGTTTGGAATAAAACCATTTTAGGTTTTGAAATAACTAAACCATTTTTAATGACTAAGTTTTTGAACATATCAAGATGTTTAAAATGTATATCAATATCCTTAGAGAAAACAAGGATGTCATCAATATAGACAATAATGAAATCACTATAAGGATTAAAAATATCATTCATAATTTGATGAAATTCTGAAGGAGCATTTTTAAGACCAAAAGGCATAACAGTCCATTCGTAATGACCAAATGGAACATTGAAGGCAGTTTTATACCTATCAGGTTGATTAATCTGTATTTGCCAAAAACCTGATTTTAAATCAAATTTAGAGAAGACAAGAGCATTGACTAATCTGTCAAGAAGATCTTTCTTATTAGGAATAGGATGTCTAATCCATTTTAAAACCTTATTAAGAGGTTTATAATTAATAACTAATCTAGGAACTCCACGTTCATGTTCAGAATGCTTATTAACATAGAAAGCAGTACAAGACCAAGGGGATTTAGAAGGAGTAATAAGCTTCTTCTGTAATAAGGAAGATATTTCCTTTTTGCATAACTCTAAATATTCAGAGTTCATTTGACAAGGTCTAGACTTAGTCGAAATTTTATTTTCTTTGAAATCTTCCTCATAAGGAAGAGAAACTATATGTTTCTTTCTATCCCAAAAAGCATTAGGAAAATCATTGCAAATTTCAATAGAAAATTTATTATTTAAAAGTTTGATTTTATCCTGAAGCTTATGATTCTTTAATCTATCATTAATAGTGATAGAATTAAGCTCATCTTTAAGAATATTGATTTGACAATTTTTATTATTAATTTGATCTTGAATCAAATTAAGAACCTTATGAATAGGTTTAGTAATAAACTTAAAAGTAATAGGTTTACCGTTATAGGTACCTGTAATACCTCCTTCACTGACAAAGGTAAGAGGATAAATTTTAAATAGAAAAGGAAGACCAATAATCATTTGACCAGTAATGTCTTCAGCAATAAGAAAGTCATTAGAAATACAACAACCATCAACACAAACATAAGCATTTTTAAGCTTATAATAAATTTTTAAAGATCCCCCACCTGCATGAGAAAGAGAGTGGGTAGTTTTTTCAAAGAACTTAGTAAGAATTATTCCTAGTTGTATGACACTTAAATCAGCACCACTATCAATCATAGCGATAAAATCTTTCTTATAAGAATTATTTATAAGAAGAGAAATCTTGGTATACCATTTTTGAGATATAATCATGTTAATAATAGATAAATGATTTTTATTAATATTAACATCATTACTAGTATCTAAGAATCGTGAAAGAGCATTAGAGCTAGTTTCACTATCTTCGATTTTCCCTTTTCCTTTCTCAATAGAAGAAAGACGAATAGAAAGGTCAGAATTCTGGTTTTGAAGAAAGATGAACTAAATCATTAATAGTCACGAGATTATTTTTAATATTCTTAAGGCGAAGAAGTTTTTCTAATTCACCCCATATTATAATAATTACTATCAATCTTATTAGAAAGACTAGTTTTATTATTTTCTTCATTCTTATAAGAAGAATCATGCAATTGTTCAATAATTTTGTCTCTTAAACCAGAATCTTTAATATGTTTAAGAAATTCTAAAATGTTATTATCAGTCAAGACACTAATATTCATATCTTGAAATTGACTCATAAGTTTATTATAGTCATTATCAATATTATTATCAGTATTACTGATACAGTTAAGACAAGGTTTTCCAAGCACACAATCATTGTATTTATTCTTATCAGACTTAACAGAAACGTCATCACCGGATGTAGATTCAATAGAAGAGCACTCATTATAAAACTTTTCTAATTCTAAATCAGTATTAGAATTCATAACAATTTTAAAAAGAGTCTCTTTGAGCTCATCATTGATATCAAGATTTTTAATCTTGTCTTTAGCATAACACTGATTAGCATAATGACCAGGCCTATTACATTTTTTTACAAATAATTGTATTATATTTTTTCTTTTAAAAAAATTTTCTTTTATTTTTATCATTTTCATGATCTTTTTCTTTATGCTTATTATTAGAATGATGTTATCTTCTCTTATAAGTAGATTTATGTTTAAAATCTCTTTTATTAGTTTTAGACAAACTATTTTTAAAATTAGGATTATCTAATCCAAATTATTCACAAAATTGACCTAACAGTTTTTTCTCCAAAAGATTGTCTTTTTTAATTTGATTTCTTAATTTGAGTTCATTACAAAGATTTAATTCTTCCTGAACACAAATGCTAATGATTTGGCCAAAAGTATAAGACTCATAATAAATATAATTAGAGTATTTTCTAAGAATTTTCTTAACTCTTTCAGCAAATAAATGAGGAAGACCATCAACAAATTTATTCTTCCAAATGTCCTGATTACATTCAGGAATCTCATAAATATGAGATAAGAAAGTATCTTTGTACCATCTGAAATCAGTAATAGTTTTACACTTTATATTTAAAAGAAGAGTTCTAGTATTTTCATATTTATTGGTATATTGACCATTAAAATGATCTAAAATAGTAAAAATCAGAGAATAAACAACATTAGGTTTAGTCTCACCATTTTCTAATTTAATAGAAGTAAAAATGTCATTTCTATTATGGGGACTCGTGAATTTATTTGTTCATGTCAGAAATGAGTCACCCTGGAAGAAGTCCATATTCTTCTTATAGAGGAAGAGGAGGCAGAGGTCATCCTCCTATTATATAGCATGGGAAGAAATCCCTTTTTCAACCAGAGTATTTCTGGTAGTGGCTCTTCTTCAAAAGGAGATAATGTTCAAAAGGAATTTCAAGAATTCCTCAGACAACGTAGTAAAAATTTACCAATAGAGGATAATTCCTCAAAACCAGATGATGAAGAATCATATACTTCAATTGCTCAGAAGGAATATAAATTCTTTGATTCTCCTAAGAATGAATTGATTCTTATTATTGAAAATGACGATGAAAAATTCAAAGAGTCTCCATGGATTCTTATGGAAAAGTATTTTCCAAATTCAAATTGGAATGTGGAGACTTATAAATCTAGAGGATTTTATGAGAACATTCTCATTAGTCTCGGAAGTGTTGAAATTCAGCATTTTTCTCCAAAGAGTAAAGTTATTAATTACTCTAAATTTATTATTAAAAAGATCATCTCTATCCAAGAATGGGGAACTTCACCTTTTGCAGAAATGAGTATGACTAATGAGGTCACACACACTACTTACCAGTACAATTACTGAGATTACTTACAAAGTTTTTATAAGACTTTATTGTATCAGAATGCTAAGCATTCTCATACCTGGCTAATAAAAATTTGTGTAAATATTAGCAGGAATCAAATTCCTAATTGACTTTTTTCCTGGTGGGGAAATTTTGGAGCTTTGGCAGATATTTTGCCTGAAGAGGTTAAAAATATCTTAGAAGAATATTTTATTATTTCTTCAGACTTAAAGTCTCATAATATAAGTGGTAAAACTACTTGTATATTTTTTGTTGATTCTGGAATTCCATGGGTTTGGAAATGGAAATCAGAGTTCAGTTGTACTGAATATGGTACACCTTTTTATGGAGAATCCATACAACAAGATTTTGGAATAACTTATATGTTATTACTCCTGGCTCCAATGAGTCACCATTGCAAGAAAATATTACAAGGATTAAATCCAAAATGGAGGAATACAGAAAGAATTCTGTTGACAAAACTTCTGGTTCTCTTCCATCATTCTCTGAATACTCTAAGAAGTATTCTGGTATCTTTACAAAGGAAAAAATTATGGATCTTTATATGGACCATATTAAAAATGATTTATTCAAGGATATTGATTTTTCTGATTCAAAATCAGATGCTTCTATGATTTCTGGATCTAACCTTCAAGATGCTCAGGATCCAAATGAAGATGATCAAGAATTTTCTATTCAAGAAAGTTTTGATTTCTTGAAGAATTCTCTTAATGGGAAAATAAAAGAAAGAGAGTATTGATGGGATCTTATCCAAATACTTTCTTTCCATCCATTTCAACAGAAGGATGGGACATTCAACATGGAATAATCTGTTCTAGGTTATTCTACCTCTTGAGTGATATATACAACGATTTTATTACCTACCTTGGAGCCAGGGGGTCCTTTGGGCCCCCGAAATTTAACCACTTTGGAATAAAACCATTTTATTTTTTATATATATATACTTATAATTAAGACACACCGTTTGAACATATCAAGATGTTTAAAATGTATATCAATAAACATAAATTGTGTATTAACAATATAATATTTTGGAAGAATGATAAGTATTATTTGTGTTATAGATTATACCCTATATCATGTATAAAACTATTTTTAATACCAAATGTCCATAACAAATCCATTTAAACAAAGTATTATGTGCATCATGTTCATCAGACACCACTATTAATAATTTGCCAAAAATCAACACTTTTAAATAAAATGTTGATTTTTAGGTGAAAAAAGGTAACAAAATAGAAGAAGAATATGTATAATTCACATTTTCAATTTTATAAATATAAATGTAAAATAAAAGAATATAAAGATGTTTAGTCCAAATAATTTTTTCCATATAAAAATTTTAAAAGATGAGCTATACACTATGTTATAAATTGGCCCCCCAGGTTAAAATCTACCCGGGTCCGATATGATATATATATATATATATACGGTTTTGATATGGAGCCTAATAATGATCTTCTTATGGAGCCTAATTGATGATGTGTAATGTCATCTCTTCCCTGCACCACTAAATTAATAAAATTAATTAGAAAAATTAGAATATCACGTCACATTCTCTTTATATCTCTCCCCAGGCCCCACTCTCTCTCAATTGTTCGACTCCTTCCTCTCTTTCCCGCTAATAATTTTCAATGGAGAAAATTTTCACCTACTCATTTGTTCATCAAATAATTTTCAGCTGACAAAATCTCACAATTACTCCATCATAGTTATTGCTTCTTCTGCTTCTTCCTAAACCTTAACTATTGTTGTGTCCATGCGTTGGACCGAATTTGATCACCTCAAGGACTATTCTTATGTTATGCGAAGGATTTAATTGCTTTGTGTCGTACATGCTAATTCTGCACTTGACAAGATATATCAATGAAAGTAAAGAAATAAATAAACAAGTGGATTTGAAATTCATTACAATATGAATGAAAATTATACTATTCCATAAGTTGCAAAAAATTTTTTTTAAACCCTATCAGAAAGTATAACACCAAATCTGCTTCTTGCGTGAAGATGATAGTGATGAACAATCACCTTAAACCCGATTCGACCAATAAACCATTGCTAATGAAACTCTGCTTCAATTATTCATAAACTTTACAAATCAAGCTTTTTAATCAGTGTAATATTACAACCAAGCTTTCATTCCACAATGTGATATTACAACTATATATATACACTTATTCATATATCATTAGTATATATTTTATTTAAAAATATATTATAAAATAATAATTGACATTTAAGGTTAAAAACATTGAAATATTAGATCCATTACGCATAAGATTAATTCAATATTACAGAATTCTCTTTTAATAACAAAATACATAAAAACTGGAATTAATGTTAAATAGAGTAATATTTGTAATGTGTAATGAAATATTGATTGGCTACGAAAAAATTTGTATATTAACAATGATGTATTAACAATAATGTATATTGGGGCGTTATTTTCGATTTATACATGTAGTATAGTGAATTGGGTTGAAGTACCTCGTATACATTGTGAAATGAAATTCTTGATTAAAAAGAACAAAACAAAAAATGAGGGCAGTGTTCTATCCCATTAGTCACATTTTTCCCTTGTATTATTTTTCATATAAAATGTTACATAAATGATCAAATATATTGTTTAAAAAAACAGAAAAGATATTCAAATGTACCACTTATAAGTACAATATAAAGTGTTACAGTAAGATTTAATGTTACAATTTATAGAAGTGTTACTAAAAGCCCCAACAAAATATAACTTTAATTAGAGTTTAGACTATATATAGGCCACAAGGGCAACTGCAACGCCTATATAACCAGTATGTTACATAACGTGAATTATGTTGTTCTAGCTAATAGTAAAATGAATATTTATCATTAATTATCCGTGCAAAAGTACTATATAACCAGTTTTGTAGTGCTACTAATTTGCATTATATGTGTATTTTAAACGGTATTAATTCTTTCATTAAAATAGTTAATTTTTTAAAATATTAATCGTTTCATTAAAAGATTAATTGTTCAATTACATAATGCAAACACGTTGTACGATAAAATTGTATAAGATCAACTCTTGTATTAGATTATAAAGTATAATTATATATATACACACACAAACATATACATATATACACACACTTCCAAGAACGTACATGATCATATAATTAAATTCTGCAGTATTGACAATTTACTTGTGTTGTTCCATGTGTGATTTTGGTAGGGCGATCGAATCAGCTTGGACAAACAATTGCTAAACCACAACATCACCGTATCTCGCATTACTCAGTTGCTTGGAAATAATACATCTGCTACAAATCACCTCAATAAATGTTTATACTATTTTGTAGTTGGCAGCAATGATTACATTAACAACTACTTTCAACCAGATAATTATCCTTCAAGTTCACTTTATACACCACAGACATATGCTGCAGCTTTAGTTCAACAATACTCTCAGCAGCTGCAGGTTATATAATTAGCTCCTACATATTTTCTTTTCTTTTTTTCACTTTTTAATTTGCTAAAAAATGAATCACATATACATAAGTCAATTCTAAATACATACACTGCATTTACGTCAAGTATCAATTTTAATCACGACCTAATAAAAAATTCAACTTTTAATGTTCTTGCAAATAGATACACGTTTATATTTTCTATGGCTAGTGATAGATTACATGGCTTGCGGGACTCTTACATGGTTACAAGGTTTAATTTTTATTTTTATTTTGCTACATTATTGTTTTTTATCTACATTATTGCGACAGAAGAACCACGTTCGTTGTTGGATTTTCTATCACAATAACATAGTAAAAAAATAAAAATAAAACCGAGTAATCCTACATGGCAAGTCCGGCAAGCCAAATCATCTGTCACTGGTCAGAGGAAAAAAACATGTATCAATTCTGCACCAACATCAAAGGTTGGACTTTTTCACTATAATACTGGAAGGTCATGATTAAATTAATACTTGACTTAAGGATCGTGTATTATTTAGAGCTAACTATATATATATATATATATATATATATATATATATATATTTGCAAAATTCTAACAATTGTTACTTTGTTATGATATGCACTAGACATTGTACAATTCGGGTGCAAGAAAAATAGCAGTTTCTGGAGTTGGTCCATTAGGTTGCCTCCCAGCAATGGTGGGCAAGGGCAGTAGTGGATCCTTTACTTGTGTAGACTCCATGAACGACGCCGTTCAGCTGTTCAACAGTGAGCTAAGGCTCCTTGTCGATGGACTCAACAAAAATCTTACAGACGCAAAATTTGTGTACTCGAGCGCTATGGAAGTGAATCCAATAGATCTGTTTGGGCCTATTATCAGGATTGTAGGCAGACCTTGTTGTCAATCTCTAACACAACCGGATTGTGCATCGCCGGACAAACACAATGCCTATTTAGACCCGTTTACTTTTTCTACGACAATTTCCATCCAACTGAGGTTGTCAACACCATTGTTGGAGCTTCGTCGTACCTCGACATTCGTAAATTGATTTCCTATTCCCATCAATCTGCGTCTGCTTGATTTTATTCTCCAATCTTATTTCCACTTATTTTCAGCATCAACAATAAATTGATAAGTTCCTTTGTGACATCTTGTAATGTTAAATCAATTGGTTGCGAGTGATATCAATGTACGTTAAATATATTTTGTTCACCTGCCTTCTTTTTTTTTTAAATTTAGTGATGAATCCCTTATCTACTAATTGAGAACTAGGGTGCACGGATACTTAGAATTTTTTAATAATGCAGTGTCGGATACACTGGGTACTTGGGTATGCGGATATGGGTGCAATACGCATTCGATACGCCACGTGGCGTATCCCAATTAAAAATAATAATTATAATTTTAGGTACCTTGTCGGACATGGCTAATAAATGTGTCGTATAAGATACGCGTACGCGATTAAATTTGAAATTTTAATATTTTTCACTTTAAATTTATCTTATATTACATTGACCCTAACCTACATCTACAACAAAGAAAAAAATTTATCTCGGTCGACACACCATTGTTCGTCGAAGTTCAACAAGCATAGTTTCTACTTGCTTTGTGTTTGAGTGTGATGTTCCATTAACCTAGATAGTTAGATTACTTTATAATTGAGTTGTGATTTTAAATTCTATCTAGTATTTTGCATATTTGCGATTTAACTATCTTATGCATACTTTTTGTATATCTACTACAACTTTGTGATGTTGGTGATCATTTATATATTTTATTGGGATATTCCTCTTGTTTGATTTTATATTTATTTAGGTGTTAAAAGTATTTTCATACATGTACGAAGATACGTATTTTTAAAACATTGTAAAAATACTTATATTTACAGGAATAATATAAAATAATTTAAAAAATTAAAGTTGTACCCCTGCCGTATCATACCCAATTTTTTTTTTAAAACCCGTGTCTCTGTACCCGTATCGTGTCGTACCCATATTGTCGTGCACGTATCTATGCAACCTAGATTGAGAATCAACCCCACCTCTCCTATTTCAAAATACTCAATTTCTATGCAACATATTTGAAAGTGTGTGTGCGTGTATTTTCAGAGTGTTGTTAAAAATGTTGTGCAACATGTAGAACAACATATGACAGCGGAAGTATAAAAACGCAGTGCAAAGGATTTCAAAATTTTTGTATAGTCTTAATTCAGACTATACGAACCTCATGAGTTAAAAACATCATTATAACAAGTAGTGAGATACACAAGAACCTTTTACAAGATTCTAAAAGGTGTAGTGAAAAACCACACTCCAAAAATCAATCTATTCAATCAAGTAACCAGTGATTTTATTCAACATAAAACTTGATCTAATAAGATAAACACAATACTGAAGGGAGAGATTGTATTCCCTCGACCAGTACAAATAGAATAGCATCGACCCTCACACTCCTACAAGAAACAATCACTCGGTTGTTCTCTCGGTTGTGTCTCGGATGTTACTCTCTAAAGTTTTGAGTAGAGCAAATGGTATTTCACTTTTCCTCAAACTTGAATGTCGACCAATGCAGAGTATTTATAGACTTGAAGATCAACTGCATTGTCCTATCCACTAGGATTGGATAGCCTCGAACATCTCCTCCACTATCTCAATGATCTTGGTGTAACCACCCATGATCTTTCTATTCTCACTCCACCACAGTGCAACCGCTTGACAATATCTGAATTTGTCTTCAACCAGCAATGTAAGAAACATAAAAAAACACATCTATTAAAACGAAGTCAGTGTTAAGAGAAATAACAAATTTATGATGTTGTGCAGAATGTTGTCCAACATATGAAACAACATCCGTGCAACATCAACAATATTATTTACAGTATTTTATATTATTCAAGTTTTAATTTAAATTATTAATTTTATTAGAATTTATCTTAACCCTCCAACAATTTTCCTAGGTTAAAAAAATATCCACCATATATATAATTTTAGTGATAAAAATAATACACTATTACATGACTAATCTTATTTTTATTTAAATATTTTAAATGTTTATTTAATTTGATTCATTCAATTTACTTATAATCATATTTTTATTGTTAAACCATAAATGATATGTATTATTAAATGTAACATATTTTTAATTGTATAGCGTGTTGACTTTTTAATTATTATTTTTTTATCAGAAAAATGAGTTATCAATGGCATGAGAAGTACCTATCACGGCAAGAGTACACATAAGTCCAAGATAAAAGATATCTAACCATGACCCAGTAAATAGCAAACTGCTTACAAATATGACTTCAAGCTGCAAGAATGGCTCTAGGATTCAAACACCACTCATTAAAAAAGATTTTATGTCTCCAAATTCCATTTGTGTTTATCCATCTCTAAAGTCGGGCTTTATTATCGTCGATCATATCTTTGAGTAAAATGGACTCTCCACGAAAAATGATAACAACTCGGGTTTTCTATAGAGTCCACACAATGCATTCCCACAAGCAAACCATATGTGTTCTTCCCACTTTCCCTTTGATAAGTCTACTAAAAAGGAGTAGGCTTATCGTCAAATTAGACGTTAGAACCGTGGTCAATCCGAGCCAATTAACACATTCCATCCAAAAATAATAAGCATAATTGCATTCGAAGAAAATGTGTCTTACGAATTCGGATTCAATCTCACAGAAGGTGCAATATGTGTTTGCTTGGAGGGGTAGTGCATTTCTTCGTTGTAGGCTTAACGAAGTTGGAAGACGATCCTAGATAACTCGTCAAGCATGGATACTCACTTTTGTTGGCACTAGCTCGTTCCACACCTTTTTGAATTCCTTCTTCTCTTCCTCATTGTTTGATCCTCGGTCTGCAAAATTTTTTTGTACGCTGCCTTTGTGGAGTAGCTTCCATTTGTCGCTCATAAATCGAGTTTAGTGTGTTATTAATGTGCTTATTGTGATAATTTTGAGATTATTAATTCACTATTCTTTTGTGTTTACTCTATTTATTTTATTTAAGTCTCATATGCTTTGATTTTGTATTTTTAGTGAATTTCAGATCTTTTTGTAATATTTCGATGATGTTTGAGACGAGCCACATTTATAAAAAAAAATATTGAATGCAAGTCGAAGGGCCTATTGCAAGAGCATTGGGAACTCAAGATGCTGACGGAAGTTCACGGGGAGTCGGCCCATTAATGAAGGCCCAAAAGCTAGTTATTAAAGCTGATGAATTGGTTAATCAAGTAAGCTGTGAAAGACTGGTAATTAAGGCCCATGAGAGACCTAATACATATAGGTCTTTTCTTGGTTGGTGGAGAAGAAAGCAAGCAACAGCCGCAAACATATAATATATATATATATATACTAGTGAGGGTTCACCTCATTTCATGAGGTGTTGACCCGGATTTTTTGTTTTGAATCTTACTTAAAAGTTAATGATCACTATCTGTTGCCAATGTAACCCATCACATGGGATTTTGTAGAGAAGGACCTGAATATTTACTATTGTTCCCAAATATTACTGCACTGTGAATTTTTGTTGATCTTGTGTGATGTTTATTGCTCTAGTGGTGGCTATGAGGAAAACTCAAACTCCATCTAGACCAAGATTGTTGACCTTGTTTTACTTTGTGTTAAAATTTGAAATAAATATTCATATTAAGTAAATCACACAATAAGATTTGGATAAATTGATGCTACAATAAGCAGAGGTATAAATCTAAAAGGTTGTTATGCTTATGTGCTAATACTGTGTGTTACAACCGGCAACATCAACATAAAAATCATTGATTTACCGCGTTTGATACATAAAAAATGTTGGGGTTATACTGGAAAGTATGCTTTTACTTTGTATAACCAAACTGAATTTTCTGTCTTATTTACTGAAATAAATTATTTATCACTGATGCTTTAAATATCATTGAATGTTACATATATTTATCGCATAATTGTTCAATAAACAGTACGTGTTACATTGTAGTTAATTTAGTGATACCAGATCACAGAAGATTAAATTAACAGTCCCTTGTAACTAAAAGTACGCGGTTCACGACCTAGATGGAAATGAACAATCCATCGTGAAAGGTTGAAGTGTAAGGCTCAGATTGACTTGTCTTGACCAAAAGGTTACACTAGTGCATGACTGATGCACTGAACAGGACCTACAGGAGGATAAATTCTTCAGCACTGAACAGGGAAGAATTAGACCTCAGTGGTTCGTTATTTCTTAATCTTCGTCCCTTAAATAGGATCGTGTGTGGTTAGTAATTATTGCTTTGATTTATGACGGGTAGAGAATCAATGAGATTCAATACTTTATATCTTGAACAATATTACTGGTCACATGCGATTGCTAAGATTTAATACGAAGAATGGTGTGCGGGTACGCTCGTTTGATTTGCCCCCTTGGGAGGTTCATAAGATTTATCATACCAAATCTTGCAAGTGGAATTTGTTTCCGGTATGGATAATAATGTTGAACTGTTCCTTGACCAAGGACAAAAGATATTAATTAATGGAAAACTATTTCAGTGGCTTGAATTAATTAATGGGCTAGATAATCTTAAACACGGGAAATGATAACCGGAGTCATATTAACAGTAATATGGGTTAAGATGGATAGTGCAATATTAATTATGTAGTGGGATTAATTAATATTTATGGGCTTGAATAATATTGTGACTCAATATTGGAAATTCAAGATCCATTAGAAGGTCCAATCTTAATTCTCCTAAAGGCCCCTCAAGTAGTCCAAAGATAATGTCCAGTAACTGAAAAAAGGTGTTTAAAATAAAATAAATTATTGTTGCCCAATTTTCATTATTTTCGAAAATCACAAATAAAAGAGGGAGAAAGATTTTCTTTGAATTTTGTTATGAAATATGGATAAGTATTCTTGGAATACAAGATTATCTCATTAAATTCAAGAAATCTCCACTTGGCTATTTGTTGTGATATTTTCGAAAAATACCATAACATAAGGAGAGGAAGATTTTATTTGGGAGATATTGTGGGAAATAGAATATATTGGATATATTCAAGATTGTTTCTTGAAGAAGAAGCAATGAAATTTCCCAATCACCCAAAATCCCAATATTTTCGTCCCCCCCTAGTATTATAGATAGGGGATGAATTTTTCATCCCCAAGTGAACACGAAAATTGGTTTTTCGGAAAAATATCAGTGTCGATAAAATATCAAATATTTTGAAACGTCGACAAATTGTGTATTTTTGAAAAACTTCAATTGTGAGTGTGCAATTCCACGTGTTGGAAAAATTAGAAATCCACAAAGGTGGTGCAACATATTTTTATTTTTCCTTTTGTTAAATTGTTCGCGAGTTCCTTCCACCGGATTGTTGAACAAGGGCAAGGGAATACTTGAGAAGACCTTTTGGTGTGTTCGTGTGAACGGGATCCATCTTCTCAACGGTTGTCACTCCGAGAGGTTAGTTTACGTAAACTCATAGTAATTCCGCATGCGTAGGATTTACGTGAACTATTTGTATGCATGATTGGTTGTTGAATTATTATTTGAATTAATATAGGATTAATTCATGCTAGTAATAATTGTTAGAATTAAATTTGTATTTAAATATTCAACCCGAATAGATCAGGGCAATTAATTCCCCAACAAAAGACGCCTTCCTGAATCTTGTGAAGTATCTTGGTGGCAGTCTTAGTGAAAGCCTGCATGTAAAATTATAATAACAAGAAGATGAGAACTAAAATTTGCTAAACTAATGCAGAAGTATCATTAATATAGGTCCCGAACGGGTTTCGTGAGGGCAGAAGTCTAGAGGGGAGGGGTGAATAGACTTCTGAAAACTTTTATGTCTTGGTCGGTGTGATGGCGGGTTGCTTTGATCGAGTCTTGAGTGAATCGTTTTGATCGACATATCAACTTCTTGATCGCTTTGAGGGCGATCGATTCGGTGTCTATCAGTTTAACTGATTGTGCGGAAGCTAGTTTATACCCATGTGAAAAACCAGTTTATAACAAATCAGATTCCGAAGCTGTTTTCAATCAGATGACTATGGAGTCAATCTGATCAGATCAGTAACTTGGTGCTAGTTGATCCTAACTCAGAATATGTATGCAGATTTAATCAAGTTGTGTGCAATAGTGTAAAGCAGTTAATCAATCAGGTAAATGCACACAAGATTTATAGTGGTTCGGACAACCAGTCCTACGTCCACTCTTCCCTATCACAAGGGGCACCAACTTAACCAACTGGACTTAGATTATTGTGTTAGTCCAACACATTACATCAACAGATATTTATAAAGTTCTCACTCAACCGATCCCAGAAATCAGAACTAGAAACCCTAGTATGAAATCTTGCTAAACAAACTTATCCTAACTTTGGTTTGTGGTAAGATTTGTTGTTTGTTTCAACTTTAAAATCTATCCTAGTATTTAAGTAGCCTAACAGCTAGAGGATTAGATTTCTGTGCTAAGAACTATGGGATGAACACTTAGAAAATTAATCTTCAAGGCTGTGTTCTTCGTGCGGAAATTTGGCTATAGTATAAGCTTCTTGATAATTTCCGTGTCTTCACTCTGAAGAGGAATCCCATATTTATAGACCCCGAAATCAAAGAGTCGTTGGAGAGCAATTTAAATTTCTGGCTATATTTGGTAGATATGTAGGATTTGATGTGACGTGCTTCAGGGACGGCATGGCCGAAAGCATGGATAGTTGTCTTTTATAGCCGTTTGACCAAGCAGCACCAAATCTCGTATTGTCAACTCCGTTCATACGTGTCTTGTTCTTATTGGTTAACAAGAACACTTTTCAGTGTTTGTTCTACCAACTAAAGTTGACATTCTTCTTGTCCAGATCAACAACGTATGACTTGGTGAAACATCAGTTACCACCTGGTGTGAGCTGACCTGATCAGTTACAACTGATCAGTTTACCTGATAGAGTCTTCTGGTGCTAGTTGTCTTAGCTCAACTAGCAGACTCGGCTGATGTAGGTCTTCTGGTCTGATCTTCCGGTAGTCATCTGATCTTCAGGTCTTCTGAATTTGAGCTTCATGATTTCACTCTGATCATCTGACTTTATCAGATCGTCTGATCTTTTGTCTTTCCCTTGCCTTCTGGCCTTCTGACTTCAGCTGGTCTTTTGTTCTCAGCTGGTCTTTAGATCTGATCTATACATATTGAGTTCCCCCTCAATATGTGACCTATCTTATACATCGGTTGTTCTATACAATAATTATCAACTAGTCATCTTAACTGGTATTAAAAACATCAGTCAGCTAACAGGTCTGACTGGTCCTATTACATGTGTTTTGGAACTTTCATCAAAACTCTAAATTTCCCAACAATTTCCCCCTTTTTGATGAAACCAAAACACTTGAGAAACCAACACAGTTGATAAATATAAAACATTAAAGAACACATAATCAGAAGACAATGAGATTTTGTCTTAGGATCAGAAAAAGAATAAACTTTTCATTCATCAGATTTATCGATTACATCTTACATCAGAAAAAAGTTTGAGTTTAAATTCAGCTGATCCTAAATAGTCTTCTGATGTTTTATCTCTTGGCTTATATCCCTCTGTCATTTCTCGTTGATCCTAAGGAACGTTGAATATCCGGCATAGCTTTCATTTGACATCATTGATCTGCTGAGGATCAGTTATGCGAGCTTTGTTCAGGATGTCAAAATAGAACCTTTGAAATGTCAGTCTGTCAAATGAGCCATCTGCCTTCTTTGAGTAGTCCATCACGTCATACTCTTGACGAGATATTCTCACATTGATTATTCTGGCCTCATTTTCAAGATATTTCAGAAAATCTGGGTGCTTGTTCTCCAACCAGTTGAGAAATTCTGCATCTGGTGATTCTTCTTGTGGCACTAGGTCCAGAACAAATGCATCCAGAAGCCATTCACTTCTGATCTTATTCTATTCCTCTAACCTATCAGCATGAGCAGCAGTTTTCGGAATGATTTCATCAACTCTTGCTGGCAACCGAGGTTCTGGCCCAGATTTTCCGACTTTTCCTTTCTTCGCCCTCGATCTGTATTTCTTTTTCAGGTCTTTTGCCTCTGCCAATTTTTCTGCCCTTCTTTCTTCTTCACTAATTCGAGCTTCTTGAAAGAACCTTTTGCTCCTTGGTCGGTTTCTCTTGCGATTCCTTATCGGCTTTAGTCGGCTAGTTTGTGTTTCTCGTGATTCTCTTAGTCTGAGTGGCTGGTACAGGTTTTGATGTCCCAGCACCCGCAGCTAACTTCCTTGCCTTTGACTTCTCCATCTTCCCAGAAACTTCATTAGCAAACAGATCTAGATGGTCTAGTCTCTGGCCATAGGATTCAACTGTCTGAATCAGTTCTTCTGTTGTTCTAATGAAGTCAGTTGGTTTCTCAACCTGTTCTTCCCCCTTTTTGGTTTGATCAAAAAGAGCATTGAGGTGGGAAGTCAGAGATCCAAAGCTGACTGATATGGCCTTGTTAAGATCTTCAACAGATAAACCTTGAGCTTGAGTAGACAGATTTTGAATCTTTAAGATCATTTCGATCTTGGCCAGATTCAACGGCAGAGAGAGGGTAAGAATGAGTTTATCAAGTTTTTCTTGATCATTTCAAGCTTTTCAAAGACCATCGAAGAGAAACTTGTTGTTGATCAACTTTGGACTAGCTTGTCGTCAACCGTCTTCTTAAATTCAAAGATCGAGGTTGGTCACGGTTTGAGAGAACTGATCTTTAATTGCATCAATCTGGGAAATAGCCAATTCCCATTGATCCGTTATTTCTTTGAGACCAATCTGCCTCTGATCAGCTATTGTGTTGCTAACTTCATTAGCCAACACTCCCTCAACTTCTTCTTTCAGAAGATCTTTAAAACAAGATCTGATTTCCTTAAGTTGATCAGTGGTGATGTGTGTTGCAGGAATATTTTGCATCACCTGATCATTTCCAGTTGTTTGCGCCTCCAGTGGCTGGTCATGAACTGCAGCACCAGTTCCACTATCATCGGCAACTCCCACATCCTTCATAGGATCATCTTCCTTAGGATCATCTTCCTTAGGAGTTTCTGCAACAACCTCCAGTTCAACTTGTTCAATTATTCCCAGCTTTCTGTGGATCAGAGCTTTGATCGCTTCAGCAGTTATCAGTTCAGCTGGTGATCCTACCTGAGCAGATTTCTTCATGTCAAAATCAAAATCTGCGAACGCATCAGCACCTCCCATCTGTTCAATAATGATCATAAAATCTGAGAAGTTCTTCAAACGGAGATCTTTCCAGGTCAGGATCTTCATTACTTCTTCCCGAATAACAGGATGGGCTTCTAACTCTAGGTACAACTCATCAATTTTGCATTCAATTCTCATTCTGACCATTTTTCCGGTGATGGTCTTGGATGATCTGGACTCAGGAATCAACTGTTCAGATCGACCAGGTTCAGGTTGATGAGATGTAGAGGGTTTTGGTGGCGTCTGAGTAGCTGGATGTTGGCTGATTGGCTGAATCTGCAGAGCATCTGCAGATGGGGTTGGGATTCATGGCGGCTCTTTGCGATCGGTTTCTGCAGCCGGGTGATCTTACTGGTTCGCGAACAGGTGAACTTTCAGGTTCGTTAGTAGGTGAAGGAGAGATATGCTCAGTAGCTAGAAGTTTGAGTGGTGAATTAGCGCGAGATTGGGGTGATGGAGATATGTCATCCCTTGCTCCTCCCTCTGATTACTCTGGAGAGCTCTCAACTTGGGAAGCCTGCTGTCGATTTTTCAATTTGAACTCTCTCTGATCATCGGGCTATTAAAGGCGCTCCTTCTTCATCTGACTCATCTTCCAGAAAAAGAGTCATGGCGGTCTGTTTTACCTTCTTTGGCCTCTTCTCCTGAGCCTTTACCAGTTTTCTCTTCTTCTTTTGAGGAGCATCGATTCGCGATGGTATGCCTCCTTGTTCTTCCCTTTCTTAGTCTTAGGGGGAGTGGGCCGCATATCATCATCTGTCGGCCCATAGATGGCAGTTGTGGTTGAGAGAAAAGCCTTGTAGGACTTCAATCCGTTCTGATCCCATTCAGCATTTGACATCTTGTCCTTTAGAATGACTGCTACTTTGTTGAGATTGCTGATTCTCTTCTTCAGATAGACTTGTCTCTGTTCACTAACTCCAAATTTGTCATGTTCTTGGAGCAGAATAACCTTCAGAAAACCATGCCAATTAATATTTTTGGCTCTATCGATAATAGCAGTCATACTATACATTTTGACAGCTGTTAATCCATCTGGGCTGAAAGAGATACCCATAATTATTTTTTGATGAAATGTCAAACAATGATTTATATTTCATTTTCAACATAAGCCCCGACAAAGCCTCACGGTGCGGTGTTTATCGACCTCTCAAGAGTTCATTCTTGATCGATTCGTCTTCATTCTCCCCTGTAGTGAGCGGGGAGAGATTTTTCCTTTTAAGGCGAGTTGAACGAATGAAGTTATATCAGCATTTGTAATTCTGATATCCTCACCATTTACTGAAGAAATCAGTTCTTCTCCAGGATTCTCCATGTCCACCTTCAAATTCCTCAAGAATTCTAGTGCCTCATCTTTGCATTCTTCGGATTGCGATGAGCAAAGACAATATTTTTTTGAGATTGCACCTTCTCAGAATTTGTTCCACCTCCATTGATTCTGGATCCCGTGTAACACCAAACATGACATATTTGTCTTCAACAATTTTGGTTGCCAAATCCGCATAGTTACACATAATTTTGCCCAATCCGTGAGTAGCCATCTACAACAAGATAGACTCGATTAAAATTTGTGCATAACCATAAAGATATCACATATTGATTATCAGACCTAGTAACCGATGGATACATACAGATACCAAGAGATGATAAGGCATAACACAGGATAACATAAATATACATAATCTATATGATCAATGGAAAGTAATTCATCAAATAACCAGAAATTACCAGATTCTGCTTTTCGATTTTGAAATACGTTGAATTGCAAGACACACTTTGAAACGCAGAAAGGTAATTGTGAGTTTGCAGAGAATAAATCGCAAATATTTTGAGAGAAGTATTCTGGTAGGGTTTTGATGAAGCTTATAAAAGGAAGGAGGGAAAATCGAGACTAGAAGATCAAATGTTTGAAAAGGATAACCGATCCAGATTGAGCGGTTTTGATCGTGTGGTCAGGATATGCACGCGCAATTGCCTTTTGGAATTTAAAACACATTTAGTAGCATTTAACACATATACCCTATGTCCGCATTAAATACTTTGCAGGGTATGTGTCACAAAAGTATGTGTACAGTAAAGATAAATATTATCAGATAATTTCAGATATGTAAGCAGTAAGCAAAGAAACAGAAATGCGTACCTGGTTGACTGATATTGTAATCAGTCAATACCACTTGAAGTCTGTTTGTACCACTTGTTGATCTTAGTTTTCTGCCTAATCCTTATAATTTTCCAACTGTTCCGTTTAACTGATCAGTTCCACTTTGCGTCTGATATTCCCTTTTCTGATCCTTCCTGATCAGTCGAAGTTCCCCCTTCAACTGTTATCTCTGATTACTTATTGACTGATTTATCTGATTTGTTGAGGTATCATACTCAACTGATCTTCCTCATCTGATCAGTCTTTTATTTAATCAGATTTTAGTTGACCTAATCTGATTCTACTCAGACCAAGTCAATTCTTGGGATAAGTGTTACCGCCAAAACTTAGTCTTGAAAAATCGGAGAGTCATCTCGATTACCTAAGTCGGCACGATTTGACATTCGTAATAATAGTCTGGATACTTTGGGATATCAATCGCCGTAAGCTTATCCAATCATCAGTCGCGTGTTTCCTACGCGCTGTCCTTGCGGTGCCAATTTCTCTAAAAGGCTTTGAGAAATCAAATTTGCATTTGCACCCTTGCTTGGCCTCTATAAATAGGACCAATGATTTACACAACATAACCCATTCACCATACTTATCTTCTTTAAGTTTTGTATACCATGTATTCCGGTGAACCCTTATTTCCTAATTGAAAACTTCCCAAGAAAAAACCTTTAACCCTTTTCAAATGATTTCAGCTTCTCAAATCAACCATGTGTGTCCCTTATTACTGCTTTCGTCATCATCGAAGATTACACATACAATTATTGCTAAGCTTCTCTACCACCGAGGCGGCGGATCTGCTATCGCAAATGAGAAGACACTTCTCCTAACCGTATGCACCTTGTGTGCCTATCGAGATGACGGAATTAGCATCAACAGACTCAGTCTGATACAAAATATGAGTTTGGTATTCAATCTTGATTAGACAACAACTGATCATCGTATATCAAACTCAATATTTGCATGTGACACTTGTGGCCATATGGTCTTTGCACCACATCTTTGGCACTTGTGTCCCATTTAATAGCTGGAGAGCCCATTGATTTTAGGACTAGGGGCTCCTGGCTTAGAAATCATTCAATGACGCTCTCGCTCCTCACTCCGAAGCTCTGAGGGTGGCTTTAGGCTTATTTCAAAGCCTCTCACACCCCTTTTAGGGTTGGGGGGAAATGGGAGCATCAGGCTATAAAGTCTTTAAAGCCTCTCTCCCCCCTTCTAGGGTTAGGCTTAGGGTTTATGGTTTAGGGTTTATGTACTGACCTTCGGGTCCTTTTGTACTTGTAACTTGTAATGTAAATTCGACCTCCGGGTCTTTATTAATGAAAAGTTCTATTATTTCATTGTTGTGTATTTTCTGTTTCCTTATGCGATTGAAGCTTTAATCTTATGTAACTTGCTTGTTGAACATTAGCTTAATCGACTTACAAAGTATGAAACAACCAAACTGATCAGTTCCTTTAATCTGATATGCCTTAATTTGATCAGTTCCTTTAATCTGATATGCCTTAATCTGATCAGTTCCTTATCTGGACTGATAAAACCTTCTCTTATCAGTTCCTTGACTGATCTTCTGATCAGTTGAGATACCTAACTCAACTGATTCCTCTTAACCTGGTTAGTCTCTTAACTAACCCCAGTTACGAGAGACCGATCCACCAAACATTTCTGGTGCACTTTCTTCGAGATCCAGAAGCCCTAGCTCATTGCATAATTCTTTGAATCTGATCTCAGCTAGTGGCTTGGTTAAGATATCAGCTTTCTGTTTATCAGTATGGATCTTTTCCATTCTGATATTCTTCTTTTCAACATGATCTCTTATAAAATGATGTCTGACATCCACATGCTTGCATCTTGTATGTAAAACAGGATTCGAGTGATTGCAATAAAGACTATTATCATCACGTAATATAGGTACGTTCTTAGCTACAAAGTTATAATCCCTCGACCATTGACTTAGCGGAGAAGTTGGGAACAACAGCTTCCTGCAGCCATATATTCTGCTTCAGTAGTAGATGTCGCAACTGATGTTTGCTTCTTTGAAAACCAAGAGATCAGCTTACTACCTAAAAACTGACATGTACCTGAGGTTGACTTCCTATCAATTCTACAACCTCCATAATCAGAATCAGAATACCCACTAAGCTCTAGATTATCATCTGATGGGTAAAATAAACCAAGGTTTACTGTCCCCTTCAGATACTTAAGAATCCGCTTAGCTGCTTCCAGGTGGCTTTGCATTGGATTTGCTCGAAATCTGCACATACACCTCATTGCCAAAAAGTGATATCCGATCTGGCTGGGCGGTCGGGTATAGTAAAGATCCAATGAGAGCCCTATATTCTTTCTGATTAGTTTTCTGATCATTCTCATCTGGATCCATCTTGAATCCAGTCATCATAGGAATTCTGGCTTCCTTACAGTTTTGAACTCCAAATTTAGCCAATAAACTCCTAGTGTACTTCGCCTGACAGATGAATATCTCTTCTGTACTTTGCCTAACTTGTAAACCCAAAAAGTAATTCAGCTGACCCATCATGGACATCTCGAACTTCCCTTGCATTAGCTTGCTGAATTTATCACATAAACTCTTGTTGGGAGATCCGAAGATGATGTCGTCCACATAAATCTGAACCATCAGAATACTTCTTCATCTTCTATTCTGAATAAGGTTCTATCCACTATTCCTTTAGTGAAACCACTGTCTATCAAGAACTAAGAGAGTGTATCATACCAAGCTCGAGGAGTTTGTTTCAGGCCATAAAGAGCTTTTCTTAATCGGTACACCTGGTCGCCTTTTTCAAAGCCTGGAAGTTGTTCAACATAAACTTCCTCAGCTAGTACCCCATTTAATAATGCACTCTTTACATCCATCTGATACACAATAAACCCTCTATGGGCAACATATGACAGAAACAGCCGAATGACTTCCAGACGAGCGACTGGTGCAAAGGTCTCATCATAATCAATTCCTTCTGATTGTGAATACCCCTTAGCAACAAGTCTTGCCTTATTTCTGGTTATGACATTATTCTCATCTCTCTACCCACTTTGTGCCAATCACATCTTGTTCTTTTTTCAAAATGTTCCATTCTCTTGCATGGCTAGAATCCAGTTTGCATCTTATAGAGATTCTTCTACTTCAGTTGGTTCCTTCAAAGACAGATAACAACAATATGGCACTTTCACCAATCGATGTCTAGTTTTAACTCTATCGAGATGGGTCTCCGATGATCGATCGGTTGGATGACCGTTACCCAGTCCTTCTTTTTCGATTTGCATCGGTTTGGAGAACATCATCCTCTTCTTATATAGTAGTTCATTACTAGTGATTGGGAGTGGTGCAGAATTATGATCCACTTGACATGGACAAGTCTCAGCTGATGTTGAACTCATCATGTGCGGATGTCTGTCCGTAGGAACTTCAGTGTTCCCCCCGAACCGAGATGGTTCGATTGATATTTGTCTCACCGTACCGGCTTCTTCATTGACAGTTATGCGTACCTTAGGTGGTCCGATTGACTGGTGAATCGCCAAGATCAAGTTACGAATATACACCGCTTCGTGTTACGATCCTTTTTCCTTGATACTTAGGCCGATCCATTTTCTATGCATCAGTGCACCGGATCTGATCTGCACGCTTTGTTAAAGGCGATTTCTCTTGTTCGAAGATGTCTCATCAATGACCACATGAGGTGTTTCTTCCACAACTAGGGTTACTTTGTTGTAAACCCCGAAAAGCCTTCTTTGGATGAGGAATATCCTAAGAATATACCCTCATCTGACTTGGCCTCAAAAGTCTTCAACTGACTCTTCTCATTGTTGTGTATGAAACACTTGCACCCAAAATCATGGAAGTAAGAAACACGAGGTTTTCTGCCCTTCCACAGTTCATAGGGTGTTTTGTAGTGAGCCTTAGTCGAGAACATCCGCTAAAAGTGTCTTTGCTTACGAGTGTGGCATGCAAGATTGATGGCTTCGCCTGAAACGGCTTGGTGTTGCATGTTCACTAACATAGTCGCGAGCAACTTCTTTGAGTGTTCTGTTTCTCCGTTCTGCTACACCATTCTGTTGTGGAGTTCTTGCAGCTGATGTCTCATGTTGTATACCAAACTTAGTGCAAAAATCAGTAATAAAAGAATTCAGAAATTTTATACATTTATCTGATCCGATTTTCACTATACTGACACCCTATTCATTTTGTAGTTTCTTGAGCAGCTCGGGTATCTTTGTTGTTGTCTCATTCTTCTTATACAAGAATACAACCCAGGTAAACTTGGAATAATCATCTATGATTACCAGATTATATTTGCGTCCGCTGAGACTAACTGGTGTAACTAGTCCAAATAAGTCCATATGGAGCAGTTGCAATACTCTGCTGGATGCTGGTCCAGGGATTCCATTGAATAAGGCTTTAACCTATTTTCCCTTCTGACATGCGACACATGGCTGATCCTTAGAGAATACCTCATTCGGAAGACCCTCAACCAAAGACATCCTTGCTATCTTGTTAAGAGTTTTAAAGTTCAGATGACTCATTCTTTTGTGCCAGAGCCAACTGCTACCTTTTGAACTCTTAACAATCAGGCATGCACTTCTTGGACAACTGTTCCAATCTGCTGTATAAATCGTACCTTTTCTTGAACTAGTTAACAAGATCTATTGAGTAGCTCGATTCTTGATAGTACACTGATCAGTCGAGAACTCAACACTGAATTCGTTGTCCCAGAATTGTGAAACTGATAACAGATTATGCTTTAAACCTTCAACATACGAGACTCCAGTAACCTGTACATCATCATTCTCTAAGGTTCTGAATCCTCTGGTAAAACCAAAGTTATCATCACCAAAGAGTACACGTGGGCCTTCTTGTTCTGTGTAAGAGCTAAGGAGATGTTTGCTTCCAGTCATGTGCCTTGAGCATCCACTATCGATGTACCAGATAGTTGCTTGTACACCTCCTTTGTTGGCCAAACCCAAGCGAACCTGCAATCAAATCAGGCTTTAGGAACCTCTTTTGGATTGGGTCCTGAGGGGTTAGAGTTGGTTTTAGGGATCCATACAAACAGGGCACTTTTATTGTAATCAGATAGATCTGAAGGCCTGATTTGTCTCCCATAAACATCTACATAATCATACATTTCTTCATATGCATTCTAATCAGTATGATTATTTATGCGAGCCTTGGGTGAATCAGAAGACTTGAGATTTTTCCTTGCTGGTTGTCTTCTTTTAACCCAAAGGGGCTCGTCATGCAATGACCCTAGGTTTCTGATTGTAAGGGTAGGTACGACTGCTACCATTAAAATATTCATATCTTATTGGCATATCTGGTTTCAGCAGTTTACCCTTGGCTTGCCTGTTAGGTAGCTTGACCTGATTAGGTTTCAGATCAGATTTCCCCTTGAGAGGTTGTCTTTTCTGATACCTAATCTGCTGATCAGGTTGAGGTCTCTTCAGAAGAACTGGTTTCTTCTGTTGATTCCTCGGCTGATGCTTAATCAGTTGGGATCCATTTCTGTTCCCTTTCTGATTAGCCACTTGCCTTACTTGTTCAGCAGGTGTATTTCCCTTATCAGATACATATTTTACTTTATGTGTATCTATATCAGAAACTCTTTGAAGTGAATCAGGTGGGGCTTTTGAGGATGTAGAAGGGTTTTCATACCCAATTCCCTTCTTATTAGTTGTTGTTCAAATATAGTTGTTCATATCCTGAACGGTTTTCGAAGATTTCGTGAAAACCTGTATTTTCTTACATAAACTATCCTCAGTTAATTTCAGACTCTCATGTAGTCGGAAGAGTTCATCAAACTTGGCTTGTAAGATTTTAAAATCATCAGCTTGTTGTTTATTGATAGCTAGTTGTTCCTTAATCTGCTTCTCCTGATCAGAAGAATTAACTTTCAAAACTTTTCGGTTCTTGATTATCTTCCTGGCGACTTCAATCGATTTTAGTTCAATTTTGCTCTCTTGTCGACATTTTTTCCTAACAAAATTTCGAGTATTTTCAATCCTTAGTTTATCGTTTTCAGCTTCCACTATTGTATAAGTGTCTCTTTAGCGTTAGAGATCATCATCAAGCAATTGCTCGAAATAGAGTCGCAAGTCAATCTCTCCAACAGTGTGCTAATCATAGGCGGTGTGAAACCGAAAAAAGCGAAAGGTTTAGAGGTTACCTCAGATTGGTCTTCCTCCTTAGCCATCGATAGATTTCATCATCGAAGAGAGAATATCGATCATTGTAGTGGTAGAAATCATCGGCATTGCTTATCAAAATGTAAATCTTCTCTGATGATGAGTAGCCTAAAATCCTCGGAAAGCGATAAGAATCATCAATTTCGGATGTATCGGCAACCATGGCTTTTTCTGTCTCTATAAGCGTTGCTCTCTTACCTTCCGCTTCTCTTCTCTTTCTTTTGGTGTCGTCCGGGCAATCTGCTACCATTTGAATGACCTGGTTTCTCCACATTGAAACACGCCCATGATCCACGGAACTTTTTTACGCCAGTGAGTCATTTCGTCTCAGAGAATCTATCGGTGACGCGTTCTGTTTGTCTGCATGTCGAATTTCTTCTCTCAGATCTGTTTTCTCTTCTTTCATCAGATCGATCATCTATTTTCTTATCTTCTCTGCGATCCTCCCTGTGATCATCTCTTCGGTCATTTGATCTGGTCATTTCTGGAGATCTGTCAGTTGGCCTCCTATCTCTTCCTCTGCTGTTTTGATAATCCCTGTAAAATCTGCTTATACTTACCAAGTTGGATGTTAGATTTTTCAAGTTTTCTGGTTAGCAAAGCAATCTATTCAGTTTGGCTTATAATATTTCCAACAGGTTCAGTAGACTTTGAGTTGCTGCTGGCTGCTTTGAATGCAACTGATTTTGTTGTGGCAGGTGTGGCTTCAGCAGACGACTCGTCTTCTTCTTCTTGCCCTCTTTCGATCAGATCGAACTCATGGGCTTTAAGACCCAGGAACATGTTGCTTGGCTTCATCTTAGCAATATCTTGACAATCCTTTATTACAGTGACCTTCATATCCCACTTCTTAGTCAGAGATCTCAAGATTTTGTAGTTGATATCTTTATCTGACATTTCTCGTCCAAGTTCCCGTAGCTTGTTAACTAACATGGTGATTCTTCCATAGAGCTCATTGATGGTTTTATTTGGTAGCATCTTAAGTTTCTCAAATTTCACCAGTTCGGCTTGCAGTCTGCTATCTTTAATCAGATCATTTCCTACACACATCTCAGCAAGCGTATCCCACATCTGTTTGGTTGTCTTGAGATATTTTATCTTTTCTCTGGTTATCTTGTCCATGGTATTCATGATTATGTGTCTGCCTATCGTATCCAGAGTGTACAATTTTCTCTCTTCAGCATCCATCAGGGCGGAACTCTTTCTGACAAGAGCTGGAAAGTCTGGATCACCTCCAACAGCTGGGTTGTCATGGCAGATGATGATGGGTCCTCGTTCAAGAACTTCCATCATCCTACTGCTTATTGATCCCAGATGGTTGCTCATGTATATCGTCCAGTCTGCATACTCATCAATGGAAAATTTAGGCAAATCATGATACATACCCGAAGTATTATCCATGCTGATCGTGATTTTGAAAACAAATGAGATTTGAAAAAGGTTTTTCAAGATCAGTTCAAGTGACCACAAAGGTTCTCCTTAAGAACCGATGATATTCAAAGCCAGTGGTCCATAGAACCACTGCTCTGATACCACTTGTAGGTCCCGAACGAGTTTCGTGAGGGCAGAAGTCTAGAGGGGAGGGGTGAATAGACTTCTGAAAAATTTTGCGTGCAGATTAGTTGTGATGGCAGGTTGCCTTATCAGAGTGCGAGTGAATCAGTTTGGACTGATATCCAACTTACTGATCGTCTGAGGGTAGATCAGTTCGGTGTCTATCAGTTTAACTGATTGTGCGGAAGCTAGTTTATACCCGTGTGAAAAACCAGTTTATAACAAATCAGATTCCGAAGCTGTTTTCAATCAGATGACCATGGAGTCAATCTGATCAGATCAGTAGCTTGGTGCTAGCTAATCCTAACTCAGAATATGTATGCAGATTTAATCAAGTTGTGTGCAATAGTGTAAAGCAGTTAATCAATCAGGTAAATGCACACAAGATTTATAGTGGTTCGGACAACCAGTCCTACGTCCACTCTTTCCTATCACAAGGGGCACCAACTTAACCAACTGGACTTAGATTATTGTGTTAGTCCAACACATTACACCAACAGATATTTATAGAGCTCTCACTCAACCGATCCCAGAAATCAGAACTAGAAACCCTAGTCTGAAATCTTGCTAAATAAACTTATTCTAACTTTGGGTTTTGGGTAAGATTTGTTGTTTGTTCCAACTTTGAAATCTATCCTAGTATTTAAGTAGCCTAACAGCTAGAGGATTAGATTTCTGTGCTAAGAACTATGGGATGAACACTTAGAAAATTAATCTTCAAGGTTGTGTTCTTCGTGCGGAAATTTGGCTATAGTATAATCTTCTTGATAATTTCCGTGTCTTCACTCTGAAGAGGAATCTCATATTTATAGACCCCGAAATCAAAGAGCCGTTGGAGAGCAATTTGAATTTCCGGCTATATTTGGTAGATATGTAGGATTTGATGTGACGTGCTTCAGGGACGGCATGGCCGAAAGCATGGATAGTTGTCTTTTATAGCCGTTAGACCAAGAACACTTTTCAGTGTTTGTTCTACCAACTAAAGTTGACATTCTTCTTGTCCAGATCAACAACGTATGACTTGGTGAAACATCAGTTACCACCTGGTATGAGCTGGCCTGATCAGTTACAACTGATCAGTCTAACTGATAGAGTCTTCTGGTGCCAGTTGTCTTAGCTCAACTAGCAGACTCGGCTGATGTAGGTCTTCTGGTCTGATCTTCTGTTAGTCATCTGATCTTCAGATCTTCTGAATTTGAGCTTCATGATTTCACTCTGATCATCTGACTTTATCAGATAGTCTGATCTTTTGTCTTTCCCTTGCCTTCTGGCCTTCTGACTTCAGCTGGTCTTTTGTTCTCAGCTGGTCTTTAGATCTGACCTATACATATTGAGTTCTCCCTCAATATGTGACATATCTTATACATTAGTTGTTCTATACAATAATTATCAACTGGTCATCTTAGCTGGTATTAAAAACATCAGTCAGCTAACAGGTCTGACTGGTCCTATTACATGTGTTTTGGAACTTTCATCAAAACTCTAAATTTCTCAACAATTAATATAGATAAATTCCTTAGATTCTACCCCAAATATGATATCTCCTTGACATTTTGGGTTGTTCAGGAATAGAAGTCGAACCTATTTGCTTACAGCTGTTCGGTGAGCAAGATCACTTTTATTCGCTACAACCATGATTGTCGTATTTGGAGTTGCATGCTGCCGAGCATCTTTCAGCCAGCTAGGGAGATGACTAAATGTCTCTCCTAGGCAAATATGGCAAAACTCAATTCAGTGAAAAAGTTCATTCATATACTATAAGAATTTAATGCCGAGAGAGGAACATAAAGAATCTGTTGGAGAGCAAGCTTTTTCAAACTTTTATCTAAAAGTAATTAAATTCATTGAACACCTAATTGACAAAAGATTGAACCATATATGCTTATTTTTCTCTATGTTTAAGGAAAAGAAGAACTTCTGTTTATATTTACATTCGTCGAAAAGTTAAATAGCATAACTTTGCACAGCTCTGCAAGCATTGTTGTAATTGACACAAGCCTGAGACCCAACTACAGTGCTGACAACAAACTAAAGTGCCTCAATTGAAGCCACTATAATTTAGCCATAGAGACACTGGTGATAATATTCATCAAGATAGGCAAATTAGCTTTATACCATAATGGAATAATAGGTAACATGAGCTTTTTTATTCCTCTTCTACCTGGTAATGTCATAAACCAGAAGGGCACCAGCTGCCCCTCTGTAATAAGATCTAGTGATGGATCTGAACGACTCCTGCCCTACCTAAAACAAAGAAAGTCGTGTAAGCCAAAACCGATTTCCATAGTAATAAACGATAGAAAACAATGTATAAGTATAATCGAATCACAAATTCACAGTAATTTTTTTCTTTTAAGAGAACAAATTCACAATAATTGAATCAACGCCTATTTGGGGAAATTGTAAAAACTTCCATATTTTCTTTCGGATTACCGCCCACATATTAAGACATTTGGCAGCACAAACTAAATTTACTATCTGTTGCCCAATTTCGCGAAGTTTATTTGCCCAGCGCTAAAAAAATTCGAAACCCATTCCTCCAAAAAATTGAATTTCGATATACAATTAAACCGTCACATACAATCAAGCATTAAAATCAGAGCAAGAGAACTAAATTATGAAATCGCAAATAATTAAATACAATTATAAAAAAAGCAAATGTATTACCGTGTCCCAAATCTAAAGCTTAATCGGCCTTCTGTGAATAGTAACCATTCGAGCACCGAATTCAACTCCGAATGTGTGATCATGCAGCGGCTGAAACCTCTTATCAGTGAATTGCAAAAGTAAACACCTCTCACTAATGGCCAATGAATATTCCGTCTTTGTCTTTACTGCTCAAACATTCGTCAAATGCCAATGAAATAATCAGTACACAGAAATGATGTAGAATTGGATATGAATTGAGATTTTCGAAAATAGTTTCTTACAATTGTGTTAGATAACACCATTCATGGAAGAGCATTTGGTTGCTGGCAGTCAAAAGTTGTATTAAAAGATTAAGTCATTTTTCAATGTCTCAAGATGAACTCGAATTTCTTTCGTCTAAGAATATATTGAAATGAGGCATATATACTAACATGAGAATGATTGCAACCCTCACTGTACAGGTAACTATTTTCTAAAGTTGTTTTCATATTCAAAGCAAAATTTAGATGTGGTAACAGATAACTGTATCAAATTTCCCCCCCAGAGGCCTTGTTCACCTTTTACAGTAGCAGGTTGTGAAAATGCTATCTTATAGCCAAATGGTTAAGGTCTTAAATGTACAAGTAAGAGCAGGGTTAATAAGTATCAATGTAACTAAAATCCCTCAATTTCAATATGACAACCAGCGGATGATATTATATTTAAAAACATGGCAGTACACAGTGAAATGCCCATAGACATGAAAAATAGTGTTGGTCCCGGTGCAAACGAGTCTCACACGTGTATGGGGGGGGGAATACACGTGTTCAGTGATTTTTAAAACTTTTCTTCACTGTGATTAGATGGGTCAGGATGTCCTGAGAATTTTGCCTTGAGAAGCACAAATCGCATCGCCTTGAGTCAAAGTCTACTGAGACAATGATCCTGAGCAGCTTTCAGAAACATCAGATTAGCCCAACTGATCCTGAGTTTTGTCAGAGATCCTGAGAAGCTTGGATCAGATAATTATCTTACTGAATACTCAGTAGAGTTAGTTCAGTTTGGTAACTATCTGTTCTAACTAATCAAGAGTGCGGAATGGTTGACCCTAATTAAGTTTATACTCGTTTTAGCTTGCTAAAAATCTCTTCCTTAGTAAAATAGTGGTTAAGGCTGTGATTAATTTGATGCAAGTTCAGTGGATCGGTTCCAACTGAATGTCAGTAAAACCAGTATGTTTTTAGTGAAAATATGCAACAGATAGAATGCATAACAGAAAGCAAACAACACAGCAATTATAGTGGTTCAGAAACTCAAGCTCCTACGTCCACTCTCTCTGATCTTCAGAGAAATTCCTTAACACACTTATCCTAAAGCTTTCAGGCTGACTCACTGCAGCTTACTAACTTTTCTACCTTGAGTTTTCTGGCTGACTCACTGCAGCTTACTAACTCAACACACACAAGTTTTCAGATTACCACAAGTAGCTTACTAACTTCTCCTCTAGAGCTTTCTGGCTGAACTCAACTGCAGCTTACTCACTCTTTACAACTCTAACTCACCAACAATACGCACACACTCAAACTACCTTATCAAAGGGTTTGAGTTTGGTTGGTTTCCAACTAGGGTGAGATATCCTTTACAATAAGAACAAATGCAAAGGCTAGGATATCTCTACTAAGCTTTGGATATATCTATCAAATCTAGGCTTAGTGAATGAGCTCTCTTCAATGTGAAACACTTGGGAAATTCTAGGTTTTTCGAGTGCTTCAATTTGCAAGAATACGAATGAGCTCTGGAGTTGCTTTGATTTCCCGTAACCTCTCAATGGTGAAGGTCACTGGTATTTATAGGCAACTTCTCCAAGGTCACTCTTTGAAAAACTATCCGTTGGAAGAGATAGAATCAAGAGTTTCCTCTTCTGGTTATTGATGAACGGCTATTTTGTGGTTTGAACACACCCTTGCATGTTTTAGGAAATATGCAGCCAAGTAGCCAATCACTAATTTCTGTGAACTGGAAGATATCAGACCTGACATTTCTCAGTGAGATGTCGCTTTCAGTGTCAGTAAAGTACGCTGTTGTTGCCTCCTCATTGGTCGAAGTCTTCTTTTGAGTAGAGATAAACAAACGGCTCTTTTTAAGTTGATCTTTCTGATCTGATATGTTCCTTAATGTCCACAAATGTCTAACATTCTATTTGTTTGTACTAGGAATGAACATAACACTGTGTCATTAAGATAGTGGTTCAGGGTCTTTTTTGATCAGTACACAAACAGTCTTCAGGATCTTCGGATCTTCAGGATTCTTCAATCTTCAGGATTCTTCTGAGTCTTGAGATACTTGATTCTTGAGTCTTCGAGTCTTGAGATACTTCGATTCTTGAAATACTAAAATTCCCTGATCTATATTTGCTGACTATACATGGTGCAGATAATCCTGAGTCCTAATATCTATTGAAACCTGATCCTGATTCTATTCTATCAAGATGTCCTGATACATGTCATACTCAGGGGTTTTGGGATCTAATCAAAATCTTTATTAAAATCATCTCCCAACAATTTCCCCATTTTTGATGATGCCAAAACCATCTTGTTACATTTGAGAAAACCTAACCTATACTCAGGTTTCAGTTATCTATTACAGTCCAAAATGGCATATCTCCCAACAATTTTAAATCAAAATGACATATCAAATAATTAAAGACATGTAAGAAGATAATGAGATATTATCTTTGAGCACAGAAGATAAACTTTTCATTGATAAGAGATAAGAATTATATTTTACAATGAAAAACAAAAAGATAAACTCCAATTTTCTTCAATCTTCTTCAATCTCATCTTCTGGTACTTCCAAGTTGAACATCTCATAGTACCTCTTCTTCAATGCATCTCTTTCCTTGATGATCTGAGGGTTGTTACCAGTTAAGCCTAGCTGAAGAGCATACTGAGCAATTTCTTGAGAGATGGCAGCCTCATTCACATAGCCATTCTCAAATCTTGGAGCTGGGTACATATATGGTCCTGTAGCCATAATCTGAGTGTTGCCTTCATCTGCCAGGTTGATCCACTTCTGCAGGTACTCAGGATAAAATGTTAGCAGATACTCAATGAATGCTTCATTTTTATCTGAGCTGCTCCCCCTCCATTCCCTCAGAATTTCATAATAGAACCAGAAGGTTCTCTTGATTTCCTCCCATGCATCATTGATTTGTAAAGACATCCACTTATCAATGTGCGGCCATTTCTGAGTTTTCTTAGTACCTCTCCTCTTGCCAATGAACTTTTTGAAACCACCCCTTCTTTTCTGCTCTTCTTCTTTCTTCTTTTTGATCAGTGGAGCACCTGAGACCGGGCGCGGCGAGTTCTTTTTTCTCTTTTTCAATCTGCAGGGCTCTCAGAGTTTTCTTGGTGTCGAAGGTTTCTTTCTGAGCTTCAGTTTTTTCTTTTTCTGGTTCTTCCTCAGATTCTTCAAACTCCATAATCGATTTTCTCTGTGTAGGCTTTGTTACCTTTGCTCTTTTCTTCTTTTCAGGCTCAACAAAAGCTACAGCCTTTCTCTTTTCAGGTCTGACTTGGGTTTAACCAGCTTTGCTTGTTTCAAATCTCCTCCTTTCAATCATTTTCTCTTCTATAATTTCCTGAGTCATTTGTTCTGGTGTCTGAGTGTGGCCAGGTTCTTCAACTTCTCTGAACTTTAATTTTTCAGTGGCTTCAATCTCACTCAGAGCATCCAAGATCTTCTTTGCATCAACTTCTTCTCTGGCTTTCTTCTCCAATGTATGTGCCAACAACTTATCCAATTGACCTTTCGAACTTGGTCTTTCCCCCTTTTTGGCATCATACCTTGGGAGAAGTTGGGATAAAGCAGTATCCATATGATATTGCTCTTTGCCTAAGCTCTGCACTTCCCCAGCCAATTGAGATCATGCTCATCATCCAGCCTCATCATATAGTTTTTGGCCATGGAAAATTTTTCTGAGAGTGGAGCAAACTGTGTTGAGAAGGCTTTGTGCATCATCTCTGTCATCTTGGTCATGAGCAGAGTGCTCATTTCCTCAACAACTGACTTGATCAATTGTCCATTCTTCTCAACCAGCCTGGTTTCAAGATAAGCAGTTCTGGCTTGGTACATTTGCTCCATATCTGCATTGAGCTCTGTCCTTACTCCATCAATTTTCCCTTCCAGAACAGTCATCTTATCTGAGAGAGTTGTTTGAATTTGCAGCATTTCAGATGATGAACTCAGATTGTCCAGCTTTTGAGATTGACTTGCTAAGGTTTCTTCTATCTGAGTCACTTTCTCCACCATTGGCACCACCTTCTTCAATTCATCCAGGATTGGGGTGAAATCAATCACTAGAGGTAATACAACTGTCTCCATCTGAGTTAGGTGCTCCAAACGAGCCTCAGTCTGAATATCATAAACAACATATTTAAAGCTAGGTACTTCAGTAACTTCGGCATAATGTATAATAGTGCCAAAAGGTACCTGAAGAGTGCTAACTTCAGTCTGAGGTTGTCTGATATCAGTCTGTTCAGCATCAGTCTCCTTCTCCATGTGACTCTCAGTGTCTTTCTCTTTCTCAGCATCTTTCTGAAGTTCCTTTTCTTGTTCAGATTGCTTCTCTCCTTCACCTCCCTGATCCCCATCTTCTTCTTGATTATGAGAACTAGAAGCATCTGTCTCAGCAGTCCTCCTTTCAGCTAATTTATGTTTCACCAGTTCATCAAAATCAGCCACTTTCATCCTCAACTTGGTTTTCCTGAAACCTGAGAACTCTGTCAGGGTAGCAGTCTCAGCACTCCACCAATCTTCTCCTCTGAAAGAGGCAATGTTTAGCATCTCTGGGAGTGTCTGATTCAGAATGTAAACAGTTGTCCTGAGCCTGAAGAAAATATCCTAAAGATCAGGATAAGCATTCAGCTCAGGGTATCGGTCCAAGATTAACCGTTCCCCCTTGCTTCGCCATTCTGTTTCTTCTGCTTTGCCTTTCTTCAATTCAGGGCTCTCTGGAATATCAGGTTCGGATTGGACGAGTTGAAGTTCTGAAGGATCAAGAAATGGTTTGTTGGTCCCGGTGCTAACGAGTCTCACACGTGTATGGGGGGGGAGAATACACGTGTTCAGAGATTTTTAAAACTTTTTCTTCACTGAGGTCAGATGGGTCAGGTTATATTGATAATTTTGCCCTGAGAAGAACGGATTGCCCTGAGTCAAAGTCTACTGAGACAATGATCCTGAGCTGCTTTCAGAAGCTTCAGATTAGCCCAACTGATCCTGAATTTATCAGAGATCCTGAGGAGCTTGGATCAGATAATTATCTTACTGAACACTCAGTAGAGTTAGTTCAATTTGGTAACTATCTGTTCTAGCTACTCAAGTGTGCGGAATGGTTGGCCCTAAGTTTATACTCATTTTAGCTTTGCTAAAAATCTTCTTCCTTTAATAAAACAGTGATTAAGGCTGTGACCTATTTTATGCAGTTCAGTGGATTGGTTCGAACTGAATATCAGTGAAATATGCTTTCAGTGAGAAACATGCAACAGATAAAATGCAGTACAGAAAGCTAACAACACAGCAATTATAGTGGTTCAGAGACTCAAGCTCCTACGTCCACTCTCTCTGATCTTCAGAGAAATTCCTTAACCACCTCCTAAAGCTTTTAGGCTAACTCACTGTAGCTTACTCGCTTTTCTACCTTGAGTTTTCTAGCTGACTCAGTGCATCTTACTAACTCAAACACACACAAGTGTTCAGACTACCACAGGTAGCTTACTAACTTCTTCTCTAGAGTTTTCTGGCTAACTCACTGTAGCTTACTCACTCTTTACAACTCTAACTCACCAACAAACACACACACAAACTACCTTAAGAAAAGGTTTGGGTTTTGGGTTGGTTTCCAACTAGGGTGAGATATCCTTTACAATAAGAACAAATGCAAAGGCTAGAATATCTCTTCTAAGCTTTGGATATATCTATCAATCTAGGCTTAGAATAGTGAGCTCTCTCCAATGTGAAACACTTGGGAAATTCTAGGGTTTTCGAGTGCTTCAATTTGCAATAATACGAATGAGCTCTTGAGTTGCTTTGAAATTTTCTGTAACCTCTCAATGTAAAGGGTCACTGGTATTTATAGGCAACTTCACCAAGGTCACTCTTTGAAAAACTATCCGTTGGAAGAGATAGCTTCATGAGTTTCCTCTTCTGTAGTTTGATGAACGACTATTTTTAGGGTTTGAACACTCCCTTGCATGTTTTAGGAAATATGCAGTCATGTAGCCAATCACCAATTTTTGCAGTCTGCAACTTAGTACTACTGACATAATTCAGGGTCCTGTCGCTTTTAGTGTCAGTGAAGGACAGTGTTGTCTTCCTCTGATTGGTTCTTGTCTTCAGTGAATGTAGACAAACAAAACGGCTCTTTTAGGTCAATCTCTCTGAATGAGACAACCTTAAACAACACTTAGACTTAGTTCCTTTTGTCTGCACTTGAATGTTTTGGGCAATATCTACTTTTCTGAACATGTGCGTTTTTCTCAGTTTTTGTAGTCTTCAGATAGATATTATTCAGTGCCTCTGAACATTCAGTTTATACTGAGTATTCAGTATCTTATAGAGTTTTCAGTAACTACTGGGTCTTCAGTGTCTTCAGTAACTTACTGAGTTTTCAGTAATATCTGAGTCTTCATTCCTTCAGCATCTTCAGTACCTTTTTGAACATTCAGTTCTACTTATTCTTCAGTTACTCAGTACCTTCTGAGTTCTTCAGTAACTTTAAGATATAACCTGATCTATATCTGCTAACTATACATTGTGCAGATATCTTCCTGAACAATCTATGCTGAAACCTGACTCAGACTATCAAGATTATCCTGAACATGTCATACTCAAGGGTTTTTGGGATCTAATCAAAACTTCTTTATTAAATTCATCTCCCAACAATTTCCCCATTTTTGATGATGCCAAAACCATCTTGTTACATTTAAGAAAACCTAACCTATCCCCAGGTTTCAGTTTATCTATTACAAACCAAAATGGTATTTCTCCCAACAATTTCCTAAACAATCTGGCATATCAAGTAATTAAAGACATGTAAAAAGATAATGAGATATTATTTTTTTAGCATAAAAATAAAATTTTCATTGATATAGGATAAGAGTTACAGATTACAATGAAAATCAAAAAAAAATAATTCAGAAGTACAAAGTCTTCAGTCTTCTTCCACTTCATCCTCTGGCACTTCCAGGTTGAACATCTCGTAGTATCTCTTCTTCAGTTCATCCCTTGCCTTGATGATATCAGGGTTGTTTCCTGTTAGGCCTAGCTGGATGGCATACTGGGCTATTTCCTGAGAAATGGCTGCTTCATTCACATAGCCATTCTCAAACATAGGAGCTGGTTACATGTATGGACCAGGGGCTACTATCTGAGTGTTTTCTTCATCTACCATGTTGATCCAACTTTGCAGGTATTTAGGATAGAATGTCAGTAAGTACTCAATGAAGGCTTCAATCTTATCCGAGCTTCTCCCCCTCCATTCTCTCAGAATCTCATAATAGAACCAGAAGGTTCCCTTGATCTCTTCCCATGCATCATTGAACTGTATATGCATCCACTTATCAATGTGCGGCCACTTCTGAGTCTTTTCCGTACCCCTCCTTTTGCTTATAAACTTTTTAAAACCACCTCTTCTTTTCAGCTCTTCTTCTTTCTTCTTCCTGATCAGTGGAACACCTGAAACTGAAGCAGCATTCTTCTTCTCTTTTTCAATCTGAAGAGCTTTCAGAGTTTTCTTGGTATCGAAGGCTTCTTTCTGAGTCTCAGTTTCTTCCTTTTCAGCTTCTTCCTCAGATTCTTCAATTTCCATTATCAACTTCCTCTGAGTAGGTTTTGAAACTTTAGCTCTTTTCTTCTTTTCCTGCTCCACAAATGCAACAGCCTTTCTCTTTTCAGGCCTGACTTGATCTTCACCGGCTTTGCTTGTCTCAATCATCCTTCTATCATTCAGTTTTTCACCAATTACTTCCTGAATGGTTTGCTCAGATGTTTGAGTGAAGGTAGGTTTTTTTGTTTCTTTGAACTTCAGTTTCTCAGTGGCTTCAATCTCACTTAAGGCATCCAAAATTTTCTTTCCTTCAGCTTCTTTTATAGCCTTTCTCTCCAAGGTTTGTGCCAACAACTCACTTAATTTGCCACCAGGCCTTTCCCCCTGTTTGGCACCATACCTTGGGAGTAGTTGAGTCAGTTCAGTATCCATATAGTATTGCTCCTTGCCCATACTGCGTACTGCCCCTGCCAACTGATCATGCTCATCCTTTAGCCTCATCATGTAATTCTTGGCCATTGAGAATTCATCTGCGAGTGGAGCAAACTGCTTTGAGAACACTTCATGCATCATGTCTGTCATCTTGGTCATGAGCAGGGAGCCCATTTTCTCAACAGTTGTCTTGATTATCTGATCATTCTTCTCAATCAGTTTAGCTTCAAGGTAAGCAGTTCTGGTTTGATACATTTGCTCCATCTCTGCATTGAGCTCAGTTTTGACTACATCAATCTTTCCTTCCAAAGTAGTCATTTTATCTGCAAGAGTTGTTTGTAGTTGCAGCATGTCTGAAGATGAACTCAGATTTTCCAGCTTTTGAGATTGGCTTGCCAGGGTTTCTTCAGTTTGAGTCACTTTCTCCACCATTGGCACCACCTTCTCCAATTTATCCAGGATTTGACTGAAATCAATTTCTGGAGGCAAAACAATTGTCTCCAACTGAGCTGGTTGCTCCAATTGAGCCTTAGTCTGCATATCATACATAACATATTTAAAGATAGGAACTTCAGTAGCTTTGGCATAATGTATACTAGTGCCAAAAGATACCTGAAGAGTGTTAACTTCAGTCTGAGGATGTGTGATATCAGTCTGTGCAGCATCAGTGTCCTTCTCCATCTAACTTTCAGTTTCCTTTTCTTTCTCAGTATCTGTCTGAGGTTCCTTCTCCCCCTCAGGTTGCCTTTCTGCATCACCTTCCTGATCTCCATCTTTGTTCTGATCATGAGAACTTGATGCATCTACTTTTTCAGTATATTTCCTTTCAGCTAGCTTCTTTTTCACCAATTCATCAAAGTCAGCAGCTTTCATCCTGAGCTTTGTCTTTCTGAAGCCTGAGAATTCAGTCAGGGCAGCTGTCTCAGCATTCCACCACTCTTCTCCTCTGAAAGATGCGATGTTCAGCATTTTCGAAAGTGTCTGATTCAGAATGTATATTGTCGTTCTGAGCCTGAAGAGCATATCCTGAAGGTCAGGATAATCATTTAGCTCAGGGTATCGGTCCAGGATGAACCGTTCCCCCTTGCTTCGCCATTCAGTCTCTTCGGCTTCTCCCTTCTTCAATCTTGGGCTTTCAGGAGCTGTTTGCTCAGATTGTACAAGTTCCAGTGCTGATGGATCAAGAAAAGGTTCATTCAGAAGCGCATCCAAGTTCAGCAATTCCTGAGGTTCAGACTGATCTGAAGTCTACGCTAGTATTTCTTTAGTAGAGATCTGAGGTCCCTTGAAGATTTCCTGAGAGATTTTGTCTGAGCTCAGAGATGTTTCAAGTACCTCAGAGAAAACCTGCTCCTCAGTTTCTTGCTCCTGCACATTTGTCACTACCTGAGCAAGAACATGAAGTGGAGATTTCAACCCTTGCTGGCCTTCAGGTTGAGTTTCTTCAGTTTTACTGGCCTCCTTTTCCACAATTGTTTGAAGCCTTCCGCGTTTCTGAGGAGCCAGTGCTTTCTTCTTCAGTTTCTCACCTTTCTCCATTTTAATTTGCATCAGGGCTTTCCCCCTAGCTTGTTTGGATTCTTCATTAGTTGTCTCAGTGGATTTATGAGAAGTCTGTCTTGTTTCCCTGACTTGCTCCACCACTGTTGTATCTTCCTCAGTTTCCTCTTCGGCAGTCTCCTCCTGAGACTCAGTGTTTTTCTCTTTCTTTCCTCTCAAAGTCTTCTTTGTTGGTTTGAACATGATTTTTGACTTTGGAAAGGAAGTGGAATCGGCAAAAATGTCCTACTCTTCTCTGCACGTTTCCAAGATAAATGCAATCTTGGTTGCATGTAGAATTTTTCCCTTGATAACTACAGAGTCATTCACCTTCTGAATGTGTTTGGCTTGATCACTCACCACCTTGATCAAATAGTGCAACCAATTGAATGACGTAGTAGGTGAATCTTCAATCGCCGCCATTAGCCTTAACTTAGGCGTGCTTATTTGTTCGAAACTACCAAATCTACTCATGATGCATTTGCTTACAATATCTAACAATACCCGATATTTAGGCTTCAAATGCTTTTTATTCAAAGTAGCTTCAAAATTTACCGGATGCTCAGTAATTTTATCCAAATACTCTTGTTCCCTACCCATCATGTATACCGTAGGGTCTTCACCTCTATCACTTAACTCATATATGGCATTCAGATTCTTAGGAATAATATATAATTCCCTAACAAAATCCACATATTTTGTACTATGTTCCAAATGCAACACCGTAATCTTAGACTCTATGCAATTTTCGTCATCCAATTGCATATTAGAAACAAACTCAATTACCTCATTGGCATATTCAGCATCTGGTTGATTTGCGATCAGACAAGTAAGCTTTGCCATACGAATCATATGCAACGCCTCCGCCTCGTGAGTTGCATTGGATGTGCTTTCCAGAGAAACAACATGTTCGTACCATGGTTTTTTGGAAATGGCGAGTTTGTCGTATACAGAGAGTGTCATTTTTGGTGATTTTGAGTGAAGGGTTTTTTGAGATAAGAGATTTCTGGGTAATCGAAGGTTTTGAAGCAGAGGGTTTGTGAAGACGAAAGCCTTTTTGAAATAGGGCTTGAATGGGTTCTTTGTAATGGATATAGGATTTTGATTTATGGAAAATCGCAAGACGATTGAGATTAAACAGCGGCTAAAATGGGTATTTGAAAGGATGGTTTCGCAGATACTTAGCCGCCAATTTATCCTTTTTGGTGATTAATGAACAGTGCATTTAATTACTGTTCCTGCAGATCATTGACTTTCCTCGAGAATTTCTAAAGTCCCACCCAATTATTTCTTCAGGTGTTTTGTCATTTATTGCCAATGATTACTGAGATTCAGATAGACAATAAATGTGGTGCATGAGTCAATACTTCTTCAGACTAATTTTCTCCATCAGTCTTACTGAGTATTGACCTTGATAAAATGTCAGTATAATACTGAGTACTGAACTTCAGGATAACTGAGTTTCCCAAGACTCAGTGTTCAGGACTCTCAATTTTATCCTGAGATTTTTAGTAAAAACCTGAGAAAACTTCATGCATCTGAAAACCTTCAATTCTTCAGATTTGCTTTATTCACATGTATCCAACATTCCTAATTCAACTGATAGTTCCTGAAATCTTGATTCAGTCAAAGGTTTACTCAAGATATCAGCTCTCTGTTTATCAGTATGAATTTTCTCCATTCTGATGTCTTTCTTTTCAACATGATCTCTGATAAAGTGATGTTTGATATCAACATGCTTACATCTGGCGTGCAATACTGGATTTTATTTAATAGCAATTGCACTATTATTATCACAAAAGATAGGTAGTTCATTGGCTATAATCTTATAATCCCTCAATTGTTGTCTGAGCCAAAGAATCTGTGCACAACAGCTTCCTGCAGCCATGTATTCAGCTTCAGTAGTACTGGTTGCTACTGAGGTTTGTTTCTTTGAAAACCATGATATCAGTTTACTTCCAAGAAATTGACAAGTTCCTGTGGTAGACTTCCTGTCAATTCTACATCCTCCATAATCAGCATCTGAATAACTAGTTAATTCAAGGTTATCATCAGCTGGATACCATAATCCTCTATTCACAGTGCCTTTAAGATATTTCAGAATCTTTTTGGCAGCCTCTATGTGACTAGCCTTAGGATTAGCTTGGTATCTTGCACATATCCTAACAGCAAATGTTATATCAGGCCTACTTGCAGTGAGATATAGCAGTGGTCCAATGATCCCTCTATAATCAGTGTGATTTACTAATTTGCCTTCAGGATCAGGATCCATCTTGTAGTTAGTATTCATGGGAATTCTAACTGCATTGCAATTCTGTACTCCATACTTTGCAATCAGATCTCTGTTGTATTTTGCTTAATTGATGAATATTCCTTCCTTAGTTTGTTTCACCTGAAATCCAAGAAAGAAATTCATCTCCCCCATCATTGACATCTCAAACTTTCCTTTCATCAGAGTAGAAAACTTTTCACACAACTGATGATTTGAAGATCCAAATATGATGTCATCCACATAGATCTGAACTAGTAAGATATTCTTTTCATCTTCAATCCTAAACAAAGTCCTATCAACAGTTCCTTCGATAAAACCATGGTCAGTGAGAAACTGAGAAAGGGTATCATACCATGCTCGGGGTGCTTGCTTAAGACCATACAAGGCTTTCCTGAGCCTATAAACTTGGTCATTCTGACAAAATCCTGGAGGTTGTTCCACATATACTTCCTCCTTAAGCACACCATTCAGAAATGCACTTTTCACATCCATCTGATAGACTGTGAATTTCATGTGGGCAGCATATGCAAGAACAATCTGATGGCTTCTAGTCTTGCAACAGGTGCAAAGGTTTCATCATAATCCAAGCCTTCTTCTTGGGAATAACCTTGTGAACTAGCCTTGCCTTGTTTCTCACAATGTTGTTGTTTTCATCTCTCTTATTCTTGAACACCCACTTAGTTCCAATCACATTGTGCCTTTTAGGTTTGTCCACTAGCTCCAAAACTTCATTCCTTGTGAACTGATTCAATTCTTCTTGCATAGCAACAATCCAGAATTATTCTTGTAGAGCTTCTTCAATCTCAGTAGGTTCCTTTTCTGATAGAAAACAGCAGAATAAAGCACTTTCACCATGGAATCGTCTTGTCTTTACTTCTTCTGATAGATCACCCACAATCTGACTTGTAGGATGGATATCCAACCATTTTCTCCTGGATGTTCCCCCTTCAGTAGTATCCTCAACATCAGAAATGTTAGGTTCTGGCAGTTCATCAAATTCAGGGAATAACAGAAAAGGAGAAAGGGAATCATCTTCCTCAGGGGAAATTCCATTCAGAATATTGTCAGAGACATTTGTTCCCCCTTGGTTGATAGATTCAGAGTTTGCCTCAACTGTGACCGCATCTTCATCGGCATTACATACCTGAGTCTGAACTGGTGTATGTTCAGATTGGTCAGCTTCAGTGTGTTGGCTTTCCTTCAGTGAAGAATTTTCATCCTGAGTCGCACCATCCTGAGTTTTTTCATCCTGAATTTCTTTGTCTGAGTCTGATTCACTCCATTCATAGAAAGTGACTTACTTCTTCTTTTCAGGTTCAGAGGATTTCTTTTTCAGGCTAAGTCTGGTGATTCTCTTGGTCAGTTCTCCTGAGTCATGTTCCTGTTTCTTCTTAACACACGTAGATTCATCAAAAACAACATGAGGTGTTTCTTCCACAATAAGAGTCCTACAGTTGTAAACTCTGAAGGCTTTACTGACTTCAGAATATCCTAAGAATATCCCTTCATCAGCTTTGCTATCAAAAAATTTCAACTAATCTTTACCATTATTGTGTATGAAACACTTGCAACCAAACACACGAAAGAAAGAAACAAGAGGTTTCCTTTCATTCCACAACTCATATGGAGTTTTTCCTTGATTCTTGGTCAAGATGGATCCATTTCGAGAGTAGCATGCAAAGTGTTGATAGCTTCAAATAAAATCTCTTAGGAATATCGGCTTCAAAGAATCATTGTTCTTGCAAACTTCTTTCGAGTCCTATTTCTTCTTTCAGTAACACCATTCTTGTGGGGGTCCTTGCCGTGATGTTTCATGGGTTATTCCATTTGTTGCACAATAATCAGATATGATATGATTGATAAACTCAGTTCCTTTATCCGATCTAATCTTGACCACACTCGATTCTTTTTTCAAAGATCGAGCCTTTTCAAGAGTTCTGGCGCTTTTTATGCGAGTCTCCTTCTTACTAAGTAAGAATATGACCCATGTGTATCTAGAGTAGTCATCAACTACCACAAGTGTATATTTCACGCCATTTGTGCTTCACAGTTATTCTTGGACCAAAGAGATCCATATGTAACAATTCTGCGATATTCTTCTCAAGAGAAACATCTACTTTGCTTTTGAAAGATGCTCTGATTTGTTTTCCTTTCTGACAGGCATCACAAACATGATCTTTACTGAACACTTCATTTAGTAACCCCCTCACAAGTGCTAATCTTGCAAGTTTGTTCAGGGTTTTAAAGTTTAAGTGATTCATCTTTTTTGTGCCATGACCAACCGGTATCGATGGAACTTTTTGCAACCAAACATGTATCTTTAGGAGATAATTTCCAATCAACCAAGATACACATTTCCTTTTTTTTTAGTACCCGGTCAAGAATATTTTTCGTGAAGTATTGTCTTTCACATAACATAAGTTCTTTGAGAACTCAACACTGAATCCTTTGTCACAGAATTGACTGATAGAAAGCAAGTTATGCTTTAAACCAGACACATATGAAACACAATGGATATGAACAGAATCAACTTCAAGAGTTCCTTATCCTTCAGTTTGTCCTTTTGAGTTGTCTCCAAATGTGATCTGAGGGCCTTTTTGCTCAACATAGTCAGTGAGTAGTTGCTTATATCCTGTCATATGTCTTGAACATCCACTGTAAAGATACCATCCAGCAGGTGTCAATTCATTTCCACTCATCAGTGCTATATTGTATTCATTCAGCTCAGTGCCCTTTTCCTTTACCTGAAAAACAGATCAGTTTTTAGGTACCCATTTGGTATAGTGTCCTACCAGGTTAGTTGTACCTTTTGGAACCCAAATCTGCCTGATAACTCTAATTACTTTAGAGTGGTTGATTTGTCTCCCATAAACATCTACATACACATTCACCACCCTAGGAGCCTTGGCAGTACCTTGTGTATGAGTGCCAGCTTTAGCATGAACATGAGCCTTAGAGTTCTTCTTGGGTTCAGTCTTTTTGTTCAAGTGCCTTAGCTTTGGTGCAGCTGGTCTCTGTCTCTGCTGACTTGGGTTCAGGAAACCTTTACCCTTAGACAAGTGGGGTTTAGGTTGCTGTCTTTGAAATTGGGGTCTTTTCAATGTCGAGGACATGGTCTTTTTCAACAGAGAATATCTCTGAATGTTTTCTCTTCTGAAAATTCCTCTAATGGTTCAGTGCAGATCTCTTCAGGTTGGTACTCTTAGCCTGAGGCTTTGAAGTACTGGCCTGAAAATTTCCTACTGAGTGTTCAGGTTTTCTAGCCTTTTCCTGAGGTTTGGGCTTTCATCCCTGAACCTTCAGTTTTTCTGAAACCATAGGTCCTTTACCCTTGTCTAAAACTCTGGTCTGTTCTTCAGTAAGAAGATTAGATGCTACTGGTTTAACAAAGACAGTCTTGGTGCTACTAGAAGAAGCATTCAGATGACCTTGTGAGGTTCCCCCTGGAATGTATCCCAATCCAGCTTTTATAGTTGCAGGTCTTTGATAACTTTGAATTTCATCTATTACTTTAGATGCGTAATTCAATAGAGCTAACTTTCTCTACATTTATCCTCACATTTCTTTTTTAGAGTTTCATGCTTCTCAAAGAGGTCATTGAACTTCGATTACGATAAAATTTGAATCTCCTTAGTGGATTTCTCTAATTTTCCATTCAGATCTCTATCACCTTCTCCTTTTAAGAGTTGTACTTTCGTAACATCCATTTCATCAAGAGTTCCCATCAATTGAGAAGTGATCTCAAAGATTTTTAGAGTCTTTCCACTTGATTTTCAAAGATCGGTTCCTTGTTTCGCTCTTGAGTTTCAAAGTGGCGCGCTTCTTGTAACACGTAATAGTCCTTCATAAGATTCTCAAAAGAATCCATCAGGTCAAAGTTACTGTTTACAGTTGAACTTGAGACCTCATGTGCTTGTGTAGGAGCAATAACAGAGATAGAAGAATTTACCTCCTCCACAGCCATAAGACAGACATCATCACTGTCACTATCTGAGAAAATCTCATCTGAGGAACTGGAACCTTCTTCAGAATGTTCTTCCTCTTCTGCAATCATAGCTTTCTTGCTGGATATCTTCCTGTCTCTCTTGGCTTGTCTCTCCTTTCTTTCTTTAGCACTCAGCTCAGGACAGGCATATTGAAAGTGACCTTTCTTCTAACAGTTGTAGCATCTGTTGGTATCATCATCCTGATCACTTTCCTCCTTGGTCTTGGAGTCCTTCTTCTTGGATTAGGATCCTTCAGCTTTCTAGTCCTTCTTTTTCTCAGTCAATCTGTCCTCAGCTTGTGAGTTTCTCTTGTACCGGTGATTCCTGTAGTATTTCTTATATTTTCCATATCTACTATTGAGTCTTTCAAACCTCCTTTCCATCAGTACTAGCTTATCCTCTTGCTCATCCTGATTTCTGGCAAGTGAGTTTTCAGACTCTCTAGCTTTACAGGGTTTCTCTTTGGCTTTAAAAGCCACATTCTTGCTAGATGAAGAATCATCTTTGCTGTCAGATTTCTTAGTTTTCTTGTCAATCACAAACTCATAAGCTTTCAGTTCAGAGAAAACTTGTTGGTATGGCATGGAATCAATATTTTTGGTGTTTTCAATCACCACAACATGTATATCTCATTTCTTAGACAATCCTCTAAGAATTTTCAGTGCCACTTCTCTCTGTGGGTATCTTTTCCCAAGAGCACTCAGATCATTCATGATGCTAGTGAATCTGACCTCAAGTTTGTCAATGGATTCACCATCTTCCATTTCAAAGCCATCAAACTTTCCAATAGCAACAGAAAGTTTGTTTTCCTTAATATGATCTGTGCCTTGACACATAATAGCAAGTGTGTCCCATATTTCTTTTGCAGTTTCACAGTGAGAAATCATCCCCATAACACCATCATCAATAGTGCTATACAAAGTATCTTTAGCAATGTAGTCCAGATTGACTAACTTTCTCTCATCAGGAGTCAGTTGGTCAGGTTTAGGAAATTCATCCCTGGGATCATTTCTCTCAGTATCAGTGATTCTGGGATTTACAACAGTAAATTTGAATGGTCCTTCAGAAACCACTCTCCACATTCTTTCATGTTTTGAATACAGATGAGCCTGCATTCTCAGTCTCCATAGGTCATAGCTCTCAACAGAGAACATAAGAAGTTTCTTAGAAGGCATGATGACTGAGCCTTGTAAGATATCAGCAAACAGATCTATTCAGTAGACCACCAAAGTCTTTCAGCAAATAGACTATAGCTACCAAAGCAAGTGGTCAAAATGAACCACTTCTTTGATACCACTTGTTGGTCCCGGTGCTAACGAGTCTCACACGTTTATGGGGGGGAATACACGTGTTCAGTGATTTTTAAAACTTTTTCTTCACTGAGGTCAGATGGGTCAGGTTATCCTGATAATTTTGCCCTGAGAAGCACGGATTGCCCTGAGTCAAAGTCTACTGAGACAATGATCCTGAGTTGCTTTCAGAAGCTTCAGATTATCCCAACTGATCCTGAATTTATCAGAGATCCTGAGGAGCTTGGATCAGATAATTATCTTATTGAACACTCAGTAGAGTTAGTTCAGTTTGGTAACTATCTGTTCTAGCTACTCGAGTGTGCGGAATGGTTGGCCCTAAGTTTATACTCGTTTTAGCTTTGCTGGAAATCTTCTTCCTTTAATAAAACAGTGATTAAGGCTGTGACCTATTTTATGCAGTTCAGTGGATTGGTTCCAACTGAATATCAGTGAAATATGCTTTCAGTGAGAAACATGCAACAGATAAAATGCAGTACAGAAAGCAAAATAACACAGCAATTATAGTGGTTCAGAGACTCAAGCTCCTACGTCCACTCTCTCTGATCTTCAGAGAAATTCCTTAACCACTTCCTAAAGCTTTCGGGCTAACTCACTGTAGCTTACTCACTTTTCTACCTTGAATTTTCAGGCTGACTCACTGCAGCTTACTAACTCAAACACACACAAGTGTTGAGACTACCACAAGTAGCTTACTAACTTCTTCTCTAGAGTTTTCTGGCTAACTCACTATAGCTTACTCACTCTTTACAACTCTAACTCACCAACAAAATACACACAAACTACCTTAACAAAAGGTTTGGGTTTTGGGTTGGTTTTCAACTGGGGTGAGATATCCTTTACAATAAGAACAAATGCAAAGGCTAGGACATCTCTTTTAAGCTTTGGATATATCTATCAATCTAGGCTTAGAATAGTGAGCTCTCTCCAATGTGAAACACTTAGGAAATTCTAGGGTTTTCGAGTGCTTCAATTTGCAATAATACGAATGAGCTCTTGAGTTGCTTTGAAATTTCCCGTAACCTCTAAATGTAAAGGGTCACTGGTATTTATAGGCAACTTCACCAAGGTCACTCTTTGAAAAACTATCCGTTGGAAGAGATAGCTTCATGAGTTTCCTCTTCTGGAGTTTGATGAACGGCTATTTTTAGGGTTTGAACACTCCCTTGCATGTTTTAGAAAATATGCAGTCATGTAGCCAATCACTAATTTTTGCAGTCAGGAACTTAGTACTACTGACATAATTCAGGGTCTTGTTGCTTTCAGTGTCAGTGAAGTACATTGTTGTCTTCCTCTGATTGGTTCTTGTCTTCAGTGAATGTAGACAAACAAAGCGGCTCTTTTAGGTCAATCTCTCTGAATGAGACAACCTTAAACAACACTTAGACTTAGTTCCTTTTGTCTGCACTTGATTGTTTTGGGCAATATCTACTTTTCTGAACATGTGCGTTTTTCTCAGTTTTTGTAGTCTTCAGATAGATATTATTCAGTGCCTCTGAACATTCAGGTTATACTGAGTATTCAGTATCTTACTGAGTCTTCAGTAACTACTGGGTCTTCAGTGTCTTCAGTAACTTACTGAGTTTTCAGTAATATCTAAGTCTTCATTCCTTCAGCATCTTCAGTACCTTTTTGAACATTCAGTTCTACTGATTCTTCATTTACTCAGTACCTTCTGAGTTCTTCAGTAACTTTAAGATATAACCTGATCTATATCTGCTAACTATACATTGTGCAGATATCTTCCTGAACAGTCTATGTTGAAACCTAACTCAGGCTATCAAGATTATCCTGAACATGTCATACTCAGGGGTTTTTGGGATCTAATCAAAACTTCTTTATTAAATTCATCTCCCAACATGGTTCTTTCAGGAGAGTATCCAAACTCAGCAGATCCTGAGGGTCAGTCTGCTCTTGAGGTCCCTTGAAAATCTCCTGAGATATTTTATCAGTGCTCAGGGAAGTTTCAAGTACCTCTGAGAATACATGTTCTTCAGTGTCCTGCTCCTGAACATCTTTTGCAACTTGAGCAAGCACCTGAAGTGGAGATTCTTTTTCTTGCTGAGTCTCAGATTGAGTTTCCTCAGAACCACTGGCTTCCTTCTCTGCAATTGTTTGAAGTCTCTTTCTTTTCTGAGGAGCCAATGTCTTCTTCTTCAGTTTATCTCCAGTTTCCCTCTTGATCTTCAGAAGATCATGGGATTGCTTCGTTCTTTCCTCCTGTCCTGAAGCCTCAGGATGTTTTACTGATGTTGTCCTGACAGGCTTCTGGACAATATCAGCAATCACAACATCATCCTAATCAGAACTGGAATCATCATGATCTTCATATTCCTCCTGAATCATAGAGCTTTGGCTTCCTGATGGAGCAACCTTTCTTTTATGAGATTTAGGCTTTCGGAACATGGTCCGAGTCCTAGAAAATTCAACTCCTGTCATCAGAAACATATTCTCCCTGGGAAAGGTTTCGATCAAAAAGTTGATCTTCGTCCCGAACAAGACCTTCCCATTTTTAGTGAATGCACCTTTTGCATACTTCAGTTTCTGGTTTTGGTGAAGGATGCAATCCACCAAGAATTTTGGCCAATTGAAATCCATAGAGGGTGAGTCCTCTATCGCAGCCATGAGCCTCAACTTGTTTCTGCTCACCTGCTCCAGACTTCCAGATGTGCTCATCAAGCATTTTTCAACAATGTCGATTGACACTCGGTATTTGGGCTTTAAACACCGTTTGTGCAATGCATCTTTCAATTCCACCTTGGTTTCTGCAAACCGGTCCAAAATTTCTTGTTCTCTACCAGACATATACAACGCTGGATCTTCTCCTTTATCACTTAATTCAAACTCAGAGTTGATATCGTCTAAGGACAGTATTACCTGTTTAGAACAAACTACCTCTGCTTTCGATATTGCATAAGTTCCAACACTTAGCTGCGAAACCAGTCCTCCTCGTCCTCCTTCTGGAAGGTTAACCACAAATTGTAACATTTCTTGGGCGAGTTCGGATTCTGGCATATTGCTCACTAGTCGTGTCAATCCAGCCATCCGCAACATTATTAGATCCTCTTCTTCAACCTGGTTAGCTTTGTTGTCGATCATGGCCACTACATGTTCAAAGTACAGCTTCTTTGTTTCTGCGAGAACTTTGATCATTGAGTAGTTAGGAAACTCCATTATGATAGAAGCAACAGATTCTAGGTAGTGTATGAAGGGTTTGAAGATTTGAAGGTTTAAGGATTTGGGAATTTTGATCGTTTAAATGTGAGAAATAAACGATTGAGGGTTAACAATTGGCTTATATATGATCTGTGAACTAAAGATCAATGGTTGTGATTAAATCTCAAAAATATAATGAAGGTTTGAGATTTAATCTGAGATTTAAAGAAAATCTCGAGGAAAATATGGCTATTTTTTGCTATTTTTCTGGACAATAGGCAAGTAGCAGTTTATAGGTTGACAAATGGACGTTTCTCAAAAATCGAGGCGACTGTTCGTCTTTTTCAGTCAAAGACATTCCCGCTTTAAAAGTTCAGGTCTTTTGTCATTTATTTCAAATGATTACTGAGTAATCCCTTGTGTAATAAATGCTACTGAATTTAATGCATGTATCAGTATAACTTCAGGATTATTTGAATACATAAACCTTACTGAATACTGATCTTGACAAAATTTCGTCCTAAGTCTCAGTTTCCATTCTGAGAAAATTTTGTCCTGAGTTATTCCCCCTGAATAACTACATGCCCCTGAAGGACTTCTCCCTTCAGTGAAATTCATTCACCTGGATCCAACATCCCTAATTCTACTGATAGTTCCTGAAATCTTGATTCAGCCAAAGGTTTAGTCAAGATATCAGCCCTTTGTTTATCAGTATGAATTTTCTCCATCCTTATATCATTCTTCTCAACACGATCTCTGATGAAGTATGCTTACATTTTGGGATATTTTAGTTTTGATGAATTATGCCAAAACATTATCAACTTGTGTTATTTAAATTAATCTACAGATAACAAGTTGAGGGGGAACGAGAGAACAAGTTAAGAAGAAGAAATCAGAAATCAGAAGAAGAAGAAGAAATCGGAATAACATATCTGATGTGCAGTTTCTGATCTGTTGTGCAGAATCAGATCAGTTGTGCAGTATCTGAACTGCTGTGCAGTATTAGATCAGCTGTGCAGTATCAGATCAGCTGTGCTGAACATATCAGATCTGCTGTGCTGAACATAACTGATATGCTGACCTGATGCAGTTTCTGATGCAGTGCTGATGCAGACCGAACCAGATTTCTGCATACCAGAAATTAGCAGACCAGATCAGGCGACCAAAATTAGAAGAGATGAACAGTAATCTGGCGAGCTGATCAGATCCGTTAGACACACAAAAGCAGCTGGCCAATAAGAAGATAACATCACATATATGGATGTGACATAAAGCTGCAAACAACAAGTGCAAAAGGTCAAAGAAAAGATGGAAGACTATTAGTATGGATTTGAATTTACTCTCCAACGGTAATATTCAAATCCACACTATAAATACATTGCACTATCTTCAAAAGAAGAAGATGGGGGATCTGCAAAGTGAAATTAAAGTCAAATATTCAAGCAACTCCATTCAAGAACACATAGCATTAAATATTCAAATTTACCCAAGAGTGTTCTTCATTGTATCTAAGCAAAAATGTCATATCATAAGCTTAGAGAGATTTTCCCAACCTTAGCATAGAGGCTAAACAAATGTAAGGGAAAATCTCAACCTAGTTGGAAACCAAACAAACCTTACCCAAATAAGTTTGATAGGTTAAGTTTGTAGGTGAGTGAGAACTCGTTAAACATCTATAGGCGATCCCGTGAGGGAGATAAGTCCCGTTTGAGTGAGAACTCAGTAAACATCTAAGCAATCCCAAAAGGGAGGGTAGGCGATCCCTTAGAGGGAGATAAGTCCCGTTTGAGTGAGAACTCGGTAAACATCTGTTGGTTAAGTTGGTGCCCCATGAAGGGAAGAGTGGATGTAGGACGAGTTATCCGAACCACTATAAAAATACGTGTGTTATTATTTGCTTTCATATTAACTGTCATACATACTTTAGCAATCTGCATAACACACATTCGAAAAAAAAAATTATTAAAGTCACCTCCCATTTAGATTTTTCGGGTTTTAACTTGGTATTTTTCGGGACCAACATTACATCTGGTGTGCAATACCGGATTTTGTGTAATAGCAATTGCACTATTATTGTCACAAAATATAGGTACTTCATTGGTTATAATCTTATAATCCCTCAATTGTTGTCTGGGCCAAACAATCTGTGCACAACAGCTTTCTGCAGCCATGTATTCAACTTCAGTTGTACTGGTTGCTACTGAGGTCTGTTTCTTTGAAAACCATGATATCAATTTACTTCCAAGAAATTGACAAGTTCCTGTAGTAGACTTTATGTCAATTCTACATCCACCATAATCAGCATCTGAATAACCAGTTAATTCCAGGTTATCATCAGCTGAATACCTTAATCCCCTATTCATAGTGCCTTTAAGATATTTCAGAATCTTTTTGGCAACCTCCCTGTGACTAGCCTTAGGATTAGCTTGGTATCTTGCACATATTCCAACTGCAAATGTAATATCAGGCCTACTTGCTGTGAGATATAGCAATGATCCAATGTTCCCTCTATAATCAGTGTGATTTACTGATTTGCCTTCAGGATCAGGATCCATCTTGTAGTTAGTATTCATAGGAATTCTAACTGTATTGCAATTTTGTACACCATACTTAGAAATTAGATCTCTGGTGTATTTTGCCTGATTGATGAAAATTTCTTCCTTAGTCTGTTTCACCTGAAGTCCAAGAAAGAAATTCATCTCTCCCATCATAGACATCTGAAACTTTTCTTTCATTAGGGTAGAAAACGTCTCACACAACTGATGATTTGGAGAACCAAATATGATGTCATCCACATAAATCTGAACTAGTAAGATATCCTTCCCATCTTCTATCCTGAACAAAGTTCTATCAATAGTTCCTTTGATAAAACCATGGTCAGTAAGAAATTGAGAGAGTGTATCATACCATGCTCTGGGTGCTTGTTTAAGATCATACAAGGCTTTCCTGAGCCTGTAAACTTGGTCATTCTGACAAAATCCTGGAGGTTGTTCCACATATACCTCTTCTTTAAGCACACCATTCAGAAATGCACTTTTCACATCCATTTGATAGATTGTGAATTTCATGTGGGCAGCATATGCAAGAAACATTCTGATGGCTTCTAGTCTTGCAACAGGTGCAAAGGTTTCATTATAGTCCAAGCCTTCTTCTTGAGAATAACCTTGTGCAACCAGTCTTGCCTTGTTTCTTACAATGTTGTTGTTTTCATCTCTCTTGTTCTTGAACACCCACTTAGTTCCAATCACATTGTGCCTCTTAGGTCTGTCCACTAGCTCCCAAACTTCATTTCTTGTGAACTGATTCAGCTCTTCTTGCATAGCAGTAATCCATAATGAATCTTGAAGAGCTTCTTCAATTTCAGTAGGTTCTTTTTCAGATAGGAAGCAGCAGCATAGAGCACTTTCACCATGGAACCTTCTTGTTTTAATTCCTTCTGATAGATCACCCACAATCTGACTTGTAAGATGACTATCCAACCATCTTCTCCTGGATGTTCCCCCTTCAGTAGTGTCCTCAACATTAGAAATGTTAGGTTCAGGTAATTCATCAAATTCAGGGAACAACAAAAAAGGAGAGAGTGAATCATCATCCTCAGGGGAAATTCCATTAAGAACATTGTCAGAGACATTTGTTCCCCCTTGGTTGATATATTCAGAGTTTGCCTCAGCTGTGACCACATCTTCATCGGCATTACATACCTGAGTCTGAACTGGTGTATGTTCAGATTGGTCAGCTTCAATGTGTTGGCTTTCCTTCAGTGGAGAATTTTCATCATGAGTCCCACCATCCTGAGCTTCTTTGTCTGAGTCTGATTCACTCCATTCATAGTAAATGATTGACTTCTTTTTTTCAGGCTCAAAGGATGTTTTATCACTCTTTTTCAGGCTAAGTCCGGTGATTCTCTTGGTCAAATCTCCTGAGTCATGTTCCTGTTTCTTCTGAACACAAGTAGATTGATCAAAAACAACATGAGGTGTTTCTTCCATAATAAGAGTCCTACAGTTGTAAACTCTGAAGGCTTTACTGACTTCAGAATATCCTAAGAATATTCCTTCATCAGCTTTACTATCAAAAGTTTTCAACTGATCTTTACCATTATTGTGTATGAAACACTTGCAACCAAACACACGAAAGAAAGAAACAAGAGGTTTCCTTTCATTCCACAGTTCATAAGGTGTTTTTCCTTGATTCTTGGTCAGCATGGATCTGTTCTGAGAGTAGCATGCAATGTTGATAGCTTCAGCCCAAAATCTCTTAGGAATGTCAGCTTCAGCAATCATTGTTCTTGCAGCTTCTTTCAGAGTCCTATTTCTTCTTTCAACAACACCATATTGTTATGGGGTCCTTGCAGCTGATGTTTCATGAGCTATTCCATTTGCTGCACAATAATCAGATATAATATGGTTGATAAATTCAGTGCCTTTATCTGATCTGATTTTGACCACACTCAGATTATTTTCAGTACTGAGTCTTTTCAGTAATTCTGGCAGTTTTGTCTGAGTCTCTTTCTTACTGAGTAAGAATATGACCCATATGTATCTAGAGTAGTCATCAGCAACCACAAGTGTATATTTCCTGCCACTGGTGCTCACAGGTGTTACTGGACCAAAGAGATCTATGTAACAGTTGTAGAATTCTGTCAGTAGAGATTTCTACTTTGCTTTTGAATGATGCTCTGATTTGTTTTCCTTTCTGACAGGCATCACATATATGATCTTTACTGAACACCTCATTAGGTAACCCCCTCACAAGTGCTAATCTTGCAAGTTTGTTTAGGGTTTTGAAGTTTAAGTGATTCAGCCTTTTGTGCCACATCCAACTGGTATCAGTAGAACTTTTTGCAACTAAACATGTATCTTTAGGAGTTCACCTCCAATCAGCAAGATACACATTTCCTTTCCTAGTACCAGTCAGTAATATTTGTTGTGAAGTATTGTCTTTCACATAACATAAGTTCTTTGAGAACTCAACATTGAATCCTTTGTCACATAATTGACTGATTGAAAGCAAGTTATGCTTTAAACCAGAAACATATGAAACACCATGGATATGAACAGAATCAATTTCTAGAGTTCCATATCCTTCAGTCTGTCCTTTGGAATTGTCTCCAAATGTAATCTGAGGGCCTTTTTGCTCAACATAGTCAGTGAGTAATTGTTTATATCCTGTCATATGTCTTGAACATCCATTGTCCAGATACCATGCAGCAGGAGCCAATTCATTTCCACTCATCAGGGCTATGTTGTCTTCATTTAGCTCAGTGCCATTTTCCTTCACCTGAAAAACAGATCAGGTCTTAGGTACCCATTTAGTGTAGGGTCCTACCAGGTTAGTTGTACCTTTTGGAACCCAAATCTGCCTGATAAATCTAATTACTTTAGAGTGACTGATTTGTCTCCCATAAACATCTACATACACATTCACCACCCTAGGTTCCTTGGCAGTACCCTGTGTATGAGTGACAGCCTTAGCATGAACATGAGACATAGAGTTCTTCTTGGGTTCAGGCCTCTTGTTCCAATGCCTTGGCTTTGGTGCAGCTGGTCTCTGTCTCTACTGACTTGGGTTCAAGAAACCTTTACCCTTAGGCAAGTGGGGTTTAGGTTACCTGTATTGAAATTGTGGCCTTTCAGTAAACTGAGGACTTGGTCTTTTCATTTGAGAATATCTCTGCTAAGTGTTTCTCTTCTGAAAATTCCTCTGATGGTTCAGTGCAGATCTTTTCAGGTTGGTATTCTTAGTCTGAGGCTTTGAAGTACTGGCCTGAAAATTTCCTACTGAGTGTTCAGGTTTTCTAGCCTTTTCCTGAGGTTTGGGCTTTCTTACCTGAACCTTCAGTTTTTCTGAAACCATAGGTCCTTTACCCTTATCTAAAACTCGGGGTTGTTCTTCAGTGAGAAGATTAGTACATGCCACCAGTTTAACAAAGACAGTCTTAGTGCTACTAGAAGAAGCAGCATTCAGAAGACCTTGTGAGGTTCCCCCTGGATTATATCCCAATCCAGCCTTTATAGTTGCAGGTCTTTGATAACTCTGAATTTCATCTATTACTTTAGATGCAGAATTCAATAGAGCTAACTTTCTCTGCGCACTATCCTCACTTCTCTTTAGAGTTTCATGCTTCTCAAAGAGGTCATTGAACTCACTTCTGATAAGATGAATCTCCTCAGTGGATTTCTCTAATTTTCCATTCAGGGGTCCCTATCACTTTCTCTTTTTCTGAGAGTTGTACTTTCAGAACATCCAGTTCATCAGTAGTTCCCATCAATTGAGAAGTGATCTTAGCAGTTTTAGAGTCTTTCCACTTCAGATTCTCAGCAGTCAGTTCCTTATTCTGCTCTTGAGTTTCTATGAGCAGTTCTTGTAACACAGAATAGTCCTTCATAAGATTCTCAAAAGAATCCATCAGGTCAAAGTTACTGGTTAAGATGAACTTGAAAACTCAGGTGCTTGTGTAGGAGCAACAACAGAGATAGAAGAATTTACCTCCTCCATAGCAACAAGGCATACATCATCACTGTCACTATCTGAAAATATCTCATCTGAAGAACTGGATCCTTCTTCAGATTGTTCTTCTTCTTCAGCAATCATAGCCTTCTTGTTGGAGATCTTTCTGTCTCTCTTGGCTTGTCTTTCCTTTCTTTCTTTGGCACTCAGCTCAGGACAGTCATACTGGAAGTGACCCTTCTTTTGGTAGTTATAGCATCATCATCATAATCACTTTCCTCCTTGGTCTTGGAGTCCTTCTTTCTGGATGAGGAACCTTCAGATTTATGGTCCTTCCTTTTCTCAATGGATCTGTCCTCAGCTTCTGAGTTATTCCTATTTTTGTACCTGTTGTTCATGTAGTATTTCTTGTATTTTCCATATCTGCTATTGAGTCTTTCAAACCTCCTTGCCAATAGTACTAGCTTATCCTCTTGCTCATCCTGATTTTTGGCAAGTGAGTTATCAGACTCTTTAGCTTTACAGGATTTCTCTTTGGCTTTGAAGGCCACATTCTTGCTAGATGAAGAATCATCTTTGCTGTCAGATTTCTTAGTTTTCTTGTCAATCATAAATTCATAAGCTTTCATTTCAGAGAAAACTTGTTGGTATGGCATGAAATCAGTATTCTTGGTGTTTTCAATCACCACATCATGTATATCCCATTTCTTAGACAATCCTCTAAAAATTTTCAGTGCCACTTCTCTCTGTGGGTATTTTTTCCCAAGAGCATTCAGATCATTCATAATGCTAGTGAATCTGACTTCCAGTTTGTCAATGGATTCACCATCTTCCATTTCAAAGCTGTCAAACTTTCCAATAGCAACGGAAAGTTTGTTCTCTTTAATGTGATATGTGCCTTGACACATGATAGCAAGTGTGTCCCATATTTCTTTGACAGTTTCACAGTGAGAAATCATTCCCATAACACCATCATCAATAGTGCTATATAGAGTATCTTTAGCAATGTAGTCCAAATTGACTAACTTTCTCTCATCAGGAGTAAGTTGATCATCTGGTTTTGGAAATTCATCTCTGGGATCATTCCTCTCAGTATCAGTAATTCTGGGATTCACAACAGTGTATTTGAATGGTCCTTCAAAAACCACTCTCCACATTCTTTCATGCTTAGAATACAGATGCGCCTGCATTCTCAATCTCCATAGGTCATAACTCTCAACAGAGAACATAGGAAGTTTCTTAGAAGGGATGATAAACTGAGCGTTGTAAGATATCAGCAATAAGATCGATTCAGTAGACCACCAATGTCTTTCAGTGAATAGACTATGGCTACCAAAGCAAGTGGTCAAAATGAACCACTGCTCTGATACCACTTGTTGGTCCCAGTGCAAACGAGTCTCACACGTGTATAGGGGGGGAATACACGTGTTCAGTGAATTTTAAAAAATTTCTTCACTGAGATCGGATGGGTCAGGATATCCTGAGAATTTTGCCTTGAGAAGCACAAATCGCCCTGAGTCAAATTCTACTGAGACAATGATCCTGAGCAGCTTTCAGAAACTTCAGATTAGTCCAACTGATCCTGAGTTTTGTCAGAGATCCTGAGAAGCTTGGATCAGATAATTATTTTACTGAATACTCAGTAGAGTTAGTTCAGTTTGGGAACTATCTGTTCTAGCTAATCAAGAGTGCGGAATGGTTGGCCCTAAGTTTATACTCGTTTTAGCTTGCTGAAAATCTCTTCCTTAGTAAAATAGTGGTTAAGGCTGTGATTAATTTGATGCAAGTTCAGTGGATTGGTTCCAATTGAATGTCAGTAAAACCAGTATGCTTTTAGTTAAAATATGCAACAGATAGAATGCATAACAGAAAGCAAACAACACAGCAATTATAGTGGTTCAGAGACTCAAGCTCCTACGTCCACTCTCTCTGATCTTCAGAGAAATTCCTTAACACACTTCTCCTAAAGCTTTCAGGCTGACTCACTGCAGCTTACTAACTTTTCTACCTTGAGTTTTCTGGTTGACTCACTGCAGCTTACTAACTAAACACACACAAGTTTTCAGACTACCACAAGTAGCTTACTAACTTCTCCTCTAGAGCTTTTTGGCTGAACTCAACTGCAGCTTACTCACTCTTTACAATTCTAACTCACCAACAATACACACACACTCAAACTACCTTATCAAAGGGTTTGGGTTTGGTTGGTTTCCAACTAGGGTGAGATATCCTTTACAATAAGAACAAATGCAAAGGCTAGGATATCTCGATTAAGCTTTGGATATATCTATCAAATCTAGGCTTAGTGAATGAGCTCACTTCAATGTGAAACACTTGGGAAATTCTAGGTTTTTCGAGTGCTTCAATTTGCAAGAATACGAATGAGCTCTGGAGTTGCTTTGATTTCCCGTAACCTCTCAATGGTGAAGGTCACTGGTATTTATAGGCAACTTCTCCAAGGTCACTCTTTGAAAAACTATCCGTTGAAAGAGATAGCATCAAGAGTTTCCTCTTCTGGTTATTGATGAACGGCTATTTTGTGGTTTGAACACACCCTTGCATGTTTTAGGAAATATGCAGCCAAGTAGCCAATCACTAATTTCTGTGAACTGGAAGATATCAGACCTGACATTTCTCAGTGAGATGTCGCTTTTAGTGTCAGTAAAGTATGTTGTTGTTGCCTCCTCATTGGTCGAAGTCTTCTTTTGAGCAGAGACAAACAAACGGCTCTTTTTAAGTTGATCTTTCTGATCTGATATGTTCCTTAATGTCCACAAATGTCTAACATTCTGTTTGTTTGTACTAGGAATGAACATAACACTGTGTCATTAAGATAGTGGTTCAGAGTCCTTTTTTATCAGTACACAAACAGTCTTCAGGATCTTCGGATCTTCAGGATTCTTCTGAGTCTTCAGAGTCTTCAGGATACTTCTGATTCTTCAGAGTCTTCAGAGTCTTCAGGATACTTCTGATTCTTCAGAGTCTTCTGAGTCTTCAGGATACTTCTGATTCTTCAGTATACTAAAATTCCCTGATCTATATCTGCTGACTATACATGGTGCAGATAATCCTGAGTCCTAATATCTATTGAAACCTGATCCTGATTCTATTCTGTCAAGATGTCCTGATACATGTCATACTCATGGGTTTTGGGATCTAATCAAAATCTTTATTAAATTCATCTCCCAACAAATAGTAATGATATACCACTCAAGAAAATGCTTCAACACAGAAAAGAAAGAGATAGAGCAGTACATCAACGCACAATCGGCCAATATTTTAGCACACAAAAGAGGCAGAACAACACAATCTTCAAAACGTCAGTCAAGCCAACATAATAATTTCATCAACAATAGAGCATGTAAGATTTCTGTCCATGAGAAATAATTTGAACTTATAAAAGTAAAGCAGGCTAAATATCCCCCAATGCTAACGTGTTGTAATTAATCTATGCAGCTCTAATCAAAAGCAACAGCATCTGCAGTAGTCAGTTTAATTTTACTGAATGAATTATTTTATTCAAACAAAATAGGGGCCATATGAGGATAAGTCATGTATGTAAAAGGATATAGTGACAAGTTATAATTAAACACGATCAGCTATCAAATTTTACTGTGACAAGCTCGAATTATGATTCGCAGTAGAGTATTATTATGAGTAACATAGACACCGAAAAGCACAAAGAAATGTACATAAAGATGTGTAAAAATGGTGATGCATACCTGCTTTTCAGTATCCTCATGATCAAGATGTGCCAAGTAAATCAGTGTTTCCCTCATTATCTGTGAGTTTAAATGAGTGCACATTTTCAGCAATATTCGAGAAAGAAAATACAGAAGAACATAATTTGAAATTAGTTGAGTTGTAAATAAAATTAAGGACCTTATACTGCACAAGAACGTCATTGTCTTTCATTGTTTCGCGAACTACATTTCCATTTTCATCGTCAACAATGATAACCTGTTATGGGTAAGCCATGTGGCAGATCATCAGTAATATCAAACAATACTTTCTTGTCTGAAAGGGTGAGAATAAGTTTTCCAGCTATCGATATTTCAGCAAATGAATTTTGAATGAAAATTAAGAAAACAAGGGGAATATTAACTCCACAAAATGTGAAATGTGAATGTATAGAATATGGTTAAGAATTATAAGAGTTTACCAATTTTAGCACTCTAGTGAAACCTAGTTAGCATTTGCAGCATTTAGAACTTCATGGTACACGATATTTTTTGTGTGGTTGGTGTGTTGCACTAACAAGGTTGGTGGCCTAATAAGCACTTTTAACTGGTCAATAGTTTTTTGCTCTAGATAATGCCACATAGAGTTGGCCATGTGAAAATACAGGTTCTTTCAAATAGACACCAACAAAATCTAGAGTTTGACCTTGTGCTTTATTAATTTTTATTGCATAACATAGGCGCACTGGAAATTGTTTCCTTTTGAATGGAATGGATGAAAAACTATCATGTGGAGCTTCTAATGTGATACGGGGAATGAATACAGGTTTTCCAGCATGTGTACCAACTGATATTTCAGCATAAATAATATTTCTGTCAAAACCTTTGCAAAGTAGGCGTGTGCCGTTGAAAAGTCCTTCTGTTGGATTTATATTTCGTAGCAGTATGATTGGTGCATTTATTTTCAATGTTAATTTGTGGGGAGAAAGTCCCTGGGGAGTCAAAGAGTGAAATAGTTCTTGTTGGTCTGGTACAACACAGGTGTCTGTGTTTTCATCACAACCAAAATAAGTCGTTTCGTCACCCGGAAATCTGTTAATTAAGACATCATTTATTTCATGAATGAAATCATTTCGCGTGGTAAGTATAGCTCGCTTAACAAATAAGGAAAAATTTAAAGCACAATCACTAATATTTGGAAATAATGTGTCTATTAATGTATTTAGCGATGTAACATCATCAGTAAAAGGGACATTTATTTTAGATGGTATTTGGATTTCATCTTTCTCATTAGTATCTTCAGTTCCATCACCGATTTTCAACAAATAAGAGGAAAATTCAGGGTCAAGTAGTGCTCGCATATTTTGGTTCAGTTTCAATTGTTCAAATTGATTCCATAAAGGTGACATGACAATGGAGGCTTGTATAATATCATCTTTGGTACCTTTAAGAATAACTGGTAATGTTTGACGAAAGTCTCCTCCAAACACAATAATTTTACCGTCGAAAATATCTTGTGAACTCATTATGTCTCGCAACATTCCATCAAACTTTTTAATAGTGCTGCGTTTTGCCATCGTAGCTTTGTCCCAAATAATTAATTTTGCTACTCTTATTAAATGAGCTAATGTGCTTTGTTTACTAACACTGCACGTTTTAGAATCATTTTCGTCCAGGGGAATTTTGAATCTTGAATGTGAAGTGCGTCCACTGGAAGCAAAGATGCTGCTATCCCTGAAGTAGCTATATCAAGTGCAATATGACCTATAGATCTTATAGTAGCAAGAAGTGCTTTGTACAAGAAAGTTTTTCCAGTACCCCCTGGACCATCGACGAAAAATATATTCGGTAAATTGTTATTAACATGGTGTAGAATACAATTATAAGAAAATCTTTGCTCTATATTTAATTTCTCAACAGATAAAAGATCTTCATCAGGTATAAGTACGTCTCGTTCAGTTTGATAATTATTTGGTCAAACTATTATGAAAACTCAACTGTGTAGCATCATTTATAGAGAGGAAGTCTTCCAACTTTTTTCTCATTGAGTAAAGATAATCAGCAATAGTGTTTAATACTTTTCGTCTAACCACATCATGGCAACATGTTTTGGTTTGAGTGAAGTCTTCTGACAAAAAAGTCCTCAAATTTCAACCATAATTATTCAGGATTTTTGGGGTTACAGTAGACGAGGACAGTGGCGAATAAATGTCATAAAACATGAGGCATTAAGTACGCAACAACTTCTTGAATACACATTTCAGCATTGTTATCGTCTTCTGTTAATCCTAACTTTTGTGCGGCCTCTCTATTTGTGGTAAAAGTTTTCCCATTGATTGTTCTCAAGTGTGTAAAGGATGTTGGTCCTCTAATATGCATTAATAACAACTTAGAATAGAATATTTCACCATGAGATGGTTGACAAAAAATGATTCGGGTTATAACTTCCTTTTTTTGACGAGGTTTCCACTCTTTTGAACTGCTATGCCAAGTGAAATATTCTGGAAATTCAACGTATAATAAGTTGAGGCTCTTAGCGTAGGCACTACATTCATTCATGCTAAAGAATTCAGTTAACATAGTTTTTTGATTTGCAGGGTTGTTTGCAATGTTCTGTAACGATTGATTAGTAGAGAATGTGACTAATTGTTTATTCTCTAAATGAATCGGTAAGCATATTACAGGGGGATGCAAGTGGTTAAGCTCAAATTTAAAAATTCGCCAGACAGCCTCTGGAGGTGAAATCCATCTGGCACTTTGGAATTTTTTTATTTCATCAACTATCGGATTGTTAGCATTTGCTAATGGGTATGGTATTTTATCATGTCCTTTATAAATGTATTTATACATATATTTGATAGCCTGAACAGTTGAGCATATTTCAACGTTAATGTGACAATTAAATTTTGCCAATAGATATGGATTGTAAGGTACAACCCATCGATTGTCCAGTTCTGACCCTCTTACAGCAACTGTACTATTATTATTTGTGCGTCGATATATTGTATATGAGTTTGTCGCATATTTAGTGATGTCTGTGAAGTCCTTAGGATAATGGAATTTGCAGAAATCTTCTTTCATACAAGGGCATGTCGGATTAAGCAACCCACAAGGTCCATGCATCATATGTTTAACTACTAATGAAAACAAATATGGATTTGTATGTCTATCAGGGAGTTCTCCATAGACTATCCTATCAAAGGCTTCAGGAGAATACATTTTTTATGTTCGGCTCAAAATAAGCAAAAAATTAGCATGAGGAAGGCCACTTTTTTGGAATTCTATTACATAAGTATAAGCAACAATGTGACCAAAAATTTCATTTTTGAACGGTTCATTTTTTAAGACTTGGAGCTTCGCTCGAAATATTCTGGCTATTAAATCAGGTCTATTTTGTATCTCATCATAAGGTAAACATAATGCTTTTATTTCTGGCCAATTTGGGTTTGAAGTTATTGTTAAAAATATATCAGGTTTCCCAAACCGTTGTACTAAAGCTATAACATTCATATATCTTTTTCGCATATCTCTGGGTCCCCCAATAAATGATGTAGGTAATATAAAACCTAACCCAATATCATCGCCTATTTGACACCCTTGTGCAATACCATCTAGTAAACCACGATATTTACATCTTTTCGTAAACGCTTTTGCATATCTGCACTTCTAAAGAAGTCTAGCCTTGATGTTTCAATTTTAATATACATGTCAACCACATATTGTTGCAGAAGCCTACCAATATGTAGTAGAAATGATTTATCATGTTCTCTTATTTGTAACTTATAGCAATAGTACTCACGACATGATATCGTACTCCTTGGAGTGTTCTTGCTTTTAGAACCTACATAAACAATAAGATAAATACCTATTTAGTAATTAATTTATGACTAAATTATAACATTGAAGCAATTAAATGTGAATGCTACCTTGATCTTCAGATTGCGCATGAAGTTGTCTATATTTGTACAATTTTGAATGTCACAAATAATTTCATCGTCACATGTTGGTCTTTGTTTTTTATTGAGTCTTTTAATTGTACGGTGCCAACCAGATTCTCCATTTGGAAATATGAGGGGATATTGCATGGGATCAAAACAGCCAAAATAATGTTTAATTATCTGAGGTTGACAACTTTTTGAGTACACTTGAATATGTTGACTTGTACACTGGTCTCTTTCGGATTCTAACCATATTCCAGCGACTTGAGATGTAGTAGGCGCGTTGAAAATATTTTGGTCAAATATGGGGTCAGCTTGTAATGCTATTTTATACTCGTTCAAATCATGTAAACTATTAAGACTCCTAAAAAAGTTTGCATATGGATTTACTTCTAAGATGCGCATCAATTTTTCGACGAGTGACTCGTTAAATTTTGAACTAATTGACATTCGGTTTAGAGTTTCATGGTCTGTATCAAAGAAGTACAACTGAAGATTTTTTGGATTTTCGTCATTTGCAGATATTAGTTGATCCACAAAATGATAGAGTTGACCCTGTACTTGGAACGTATAAATTCCATCATTTCTTCTAGCCAAAGATTTGTCACAGTGAACACCCATTGATGTGAATGCAAACATGTTGTTATAGCTGCGAATACAATTACAAAATTCTTTAGAATTTTCAGTGTGGCCAAGATACAATTGAACTAACTCTGGGAGCATTTCAGTTTCTAAGAGTCTTATTTCCCCTGATGAGCAACAAAACATAGGGGGTTCCATGTAAACACGTTTTGCATCACAAAATTCACAATTTTGAACGTTAGGCAGGAAATCAGGAGTAGTTGCTATAGATTCTAGTGGTCAACACTAACATTTTGCATTTTTTGTTTGCTTCGGCGTTCATTTTTTGCTTGTCTACGATCTTCTAGTGAAGCGTATTTTCTTTTGCATGGTGTTCTTGTTTTATCAACTTCTTCGGTGCGTTTTCTTTTTGACGACATTGTTGCTACAGTAACCAACTACACAAGCTAAAAGCTTCTAGTTCTATTTAAATCGTGGAGTGGATGATTTTGTAACAGGAGAATTACAGCAGGTGTTCTATTGCTAAGGAAATAGGAAAGGCAAGGCTGTGAATATTTATAAAAATATTAATACCAATGACTAATTAAACAATGCGGAAATACGTACTCCTACTTCTGCTCACAAGTTCAGAATATATGACATTATCACAGAAAAGGTGTGGCTGACGTGAAAACCAAGGAGTAAAATATTTATAGAATGCAACAGAAGCAATACTAACTAAACAAGTGGAGCTGGACACTGCTAACACGGGTAGAATGTATGGTCTTGTTCTTGTAGTAGAAAAATTGCAGCAATAACTATAATACTAAGCTTAAAAGGAAACACAGTGCTAGAAATATGTATAAACTGTGATGAACACAATTATTAACTAAAGAAGCTGAATTTTTAAACATAAACTCTCCTACAGCTGCTCGTGAATGTAGAGTACAGGATATCGTGACCTAAAAGTGGAGACTATAATTTTATTCTGAAGCATAAAAGGAAAATAAATACTGAAATTATATGTATAAACTGCAGTACAAAAAAAAGTCACCAATGAAAATTTGAAGTAAGATATAATAATAGAAAAGGTATGACAGTAACTATGGCAAAAAAGTGTACCTTTTTTGACACGTGACTCAAAGTACGTCGTTTTGCCTTTAAACTTATGCACCTTTCACAATAGTGTCCTATATCATAGCAAGAACACATTGAAGATGATATTAATGGGGGCTCATAATCGCGCTTAAAGGGGATAGGCAAATTAAAAAGAAAATAAAAGAAATAAAAGGAATGCATACCTTAATCTAGAGCATGGGATCATTTTGACCTTTTGTTGGCAGCAAGTTAATCAACAGCTGCATCACAAATTATGTTGTATCAGAAAAAACAACACAAAATTTTGAAGAACAATTACAGTCTTGGAGACCCCCTTCAAAATCTACAATAGTAAATTTGGTAAGGATTCAACTAACTACTGACTACTTTTGACATTTGTATATTATGGAGTATGAGTTTGATACGTTATCCAGTACATTATATTTCTAATTTAGAAAAACAAAGATAGCAGAGAAGGACAAGGAAAATCATATGGTTTAAACCAAAACCTTATTTGTTGGAGAAATGCAAATAAAGAATATAACAGATTCAAACCTCAATCCCTTAAAAATTAATATATATGGAACATCAGCAACAACCAAAGGTTAATAATTTAAACACTAAAAGACCAGGAAACAATTAAACTTAAGAAACAGTTCGGACTAGTTTGGTCGTACCACTGGTCTAGGGGCAAGATTCGAATAGAGTCAAGAATATCATTAGTTTTTTATTGAGTGGATAATCATTCAGGGGGAAGCTATCCGAGAACTAGATTATTATTTTTTATTTATTTATTGTGTTCTTTTTATTTACATGCTTTCTAGTAGTTTTTGAATAAATCAAACCAATCCCCCCCTCTTTTTATTGCTTTTATACACGAATTGTTCAATATAATTTCAATATTCCCTGTGGGATCGACCCTTACTTATCCTACTACATTAGTGGATTAGCTAAGGTATTTATATTTATTTTTGGGTGCCGACGATAGCACACCAGTCGCTCCACGCCATACCCAACGATCCTCCTTGTCTTGCATCGATATGAACCTGTTCACCAAATCATTTAATGAATTTAATGAATTAAGTTCTCTATCGATACTGGAAAGTCCTTGCTGGAATGGTTGTCGAATCCTGGTAAATGTCTCCAAACTGTGAAAAGGAATTGAGTGAGATTTAGTTTATGTTGGTCAGCAGGTGGGAGTTCATATTTCTGGAATTACAGTAACTCAGCTATGTAAAATTAAAGCTTGGAATGTTGGGCGCATCTTGTACTCAACCACTACAAAAAATGCGGGTTTTAAAGACGGATATTGGTGACGGCTAGACAAACCGTCGCGACTAGCGACGGTTTTAGAGACGGATTAAGTCAGACAGTCAAAGTCACTGTATTTAGCGAATGATTTTATTTGCCGCCGCTATTTCTGACGGAATAGCGACGGATAATTCAAACCGGGTCAAATCGGATCGTTTAGTTATAACTTTTACTTACTAATTTATTTAGTTATACAGTTAATTATTTAATTATACTTATTAACTTTTTAATATGTTTCAGCATCATACCCGATCACGAGGCTTCCGGTTTAGCCACCAACTCCATTTTGCGAGTTGGAATTGCTATGGGGGCCCACAGTTGCACAGGCGTGTCTGAAGAACAACGCCAACTCTACTTCGAAGAGTTTAGTGTACGTACAGTAATTGATTACTTATTTTAATTTAATATATATATATATATATATATATAAATTAAATAAAGTTTGTGTTAATGAAATGCATAAACAGACGAAGTGGAGGGAGCTGCAAGCTTGCCCAAGCCCAGTACAAGGACTTGCTTTATAGGTGGCATGCCGGGTGGAAGGATGAAGGCTTGGATATGACGGATGAGATGGACCAAGGCGTTTGGGCGTCGATTGTGGCGGTTTGGAGCGATCCCACATACCAGGAGATATGCCGGAAGAATCGTCAAAATCGCTTGAGCCAGCAAGGAGGGGATGGGGGAGTCGCTGTGCACAAGGCCGGATCCCAATCGATATGATTCTGGAGCACCGCATGGCGGAAGTAAGTAATATAATTTATTTAATTGTACAATAAGTTCATAATTAATGTTAATATTTTTATTTGTTAACAGGAACTACGGCTCGGACGCCCTCTAAACGCTCTTGAGACGTTGGAACTCGGCCACCCCTACGAAGAGGAGACAAGGACCTCCACCTACAACCGCACCACCCACGAGCACGTAAGTAATTAATGTTGTATTCGTAATTATTACACATGATCTTAATTATAATATTTAATTTTTACAGAGAGCGGTGCAAGAGATGATCGAAGTTGCCAGCCAGGCCCAGATGGGTGAACCGTCAGGTTCAAGTCCACCACCTCCAATTAATTTGAATCAGATTACAGTAGGTTGTCTGTCGCCCTGATCACGGAGATACAACCCTACTCGTCTCAGACCTCTATTACTTCAGCACCACAGCCGCTGCAGCCACCTCAGCAGACGGCTGAACAGATTAGAGAGGTGGTGATGGCCGAGCTCAGAGAAGAAAATGAACGGAAGTGGCAGCGGCTTGCGTCCCGACTGGCCGATCGAATGGGTAGCCCACCTGATTATTTTCTCGACAACCTTTTCAAGAAGGACGATGACCTAGACGGTGGTGGCAGCAATGGTCTAGTCATAGTTCGTGGTGGTGGTGGTGGTGGTGGTGGTGGTGGCGGTGGCGGTGGCAACGGACATGGTGACAGCGAGGTCGGGGCTAGGGTCAGAGATGACGATGGCGGTGGTGGTGGCGATGGCGCCGATGATATCGGTTTCAATCCTTCTTTTCTTTTTGCTAATAATTTTACTACTAATTTGGGGGATGATGCGGATGATTATTATCCAGGACGGTGATTGAAACTCTGTTTTTTTTTTATGATTATTCAAGAGGTGACAACTTTTTTTAAGTATTTATTGTGAACAATTTACTTGTTTATGTATGTATAATGTTTATATCGTTTATATTTTTGTTCTATCATTTATTTATCTTTTTTCTTTTTTCTTTTTTTTTTGTATAATGTATTACGTTTAGATGGAAAAGCTAGTATTACTTGTTTAGTTAGAAAAGTATTACTTGTTTAGTTAGAAAAGTATAACTTGTTTAGTTAGAAAAGTATAACTTGTTTAAAGAAAAGTATAACTTGTTTAGATAGAAAAGTATTGCTTGTTTAAATAGAAAAGTATTACTTGTTTAGATAGAAAAGTATTACTTGTTTAAATAGAAAAGTATTACTTGTTTAAATAGAAAAGTATTACTTGTTTAGATAGAAAAGTATTACTTGTTTAAATAGAAAAGTATTACTTGTTTAGATAGAAAAGTATTGCTTGTTTAAATAGAAAAGTATTACTTGTTTAAATAGAAAAGTATTGCTTGTTTAGATAGAAAAATATAACTTGTTTAGATAGAAAATTATAACTTGTTTAAAGAAATGTATTACTTGTTTAGATAGAAAAGTATAACTTGTTTAAAGAAAAGTATTACTTGTTTAGATGAAAAAATATTACTTGTTTAAATAGAAAATTATTACTTGTTTAGATAGAAAAGTATTACTTGTTTAAATAGAAAAATATTCTTGTTTAGATATAAAAGTATTACTTGTTTAGATGAAAAAGTATTACTCGTTTAGATATAAAAGTATAACTTGTTTAAAGAAAAATATTACTTATTTAGATAGAAAAATATTACTTGTTTAAAAGAAATATAGTACTTTTTAAAAAAAAAAAACAAGTAAAAAATATAATTTTAATATAATATAATATAATTTTAATTTTAATTTTAATTTATATAAAAAAAATATGTAAAAATGTGATTGAATTAATAAATAAGATAATTGAAATAAAGAATTTTAAAAAAATTGTAAAAAAAAATGATTTTTAGGACATATAGAATTAATTTCATTAAGTAAACGCAAGAAAGCAAGTGCCCGAGCGGAATTGATGCCCGCTCAGGTGCCCAAGGTCCCGTGTTCGGTCCCCCAATGGGATCGAATAATTATCTCATTTAATTGGGAGGCTTGGTGGCTTATATATGAGATGTTGGGTGGTTGGGTTCGAGATGATCCGTGGCTCGGGTGGTTCGGTGCCCATCCGGGCACGCCCCAGGCCCGGGTTTGAACCACCGTGAGCCTTTTTTTTCGAAAATTCACGATTTAGCGAAGGATATAGCGACGAAAAATAGCGGTTGCTAATAGCGACGGGATTTAACCGTCACTATGTTGTCGACGGTGTAGCGACGGTTATTCTGACCCGAGTCCGAACCCAAATGGTTGTCGACGGAAATTCAAAATAAATAAATAATCAAATCCTAGAAAACATCTTGAGTTTGAAATTATTGAAGCTAAAAACAAAAAATACTCCTTCCTCATTCCTCCCACCTAGTGGATGAGAATGTGTAAAGAGATTCTCAAACTATAACTCTAAAAATATCTCTTTCAACATTTGGGAAAAATAAAATGTGTATTTCATGTAAATCCCGAATAAGCTTTGTGACTTGTGTCCTGTATTATGGGGGTGTTTGCAAAAATGTATCCTTTTGAAAAAATGGTTAAAATTAGTGATTATATGAAAAATGATTAATAGTAGAAGTTTGATGGTGTTTATAAAAAAATTTAAAGTAAAGTTGATAGTATTTACAAAAATAAATTAATAATACTTAAAAAAAACTCAGAAGCTACCAAAAGCTCCGTCAACTTTTAGCTTATAACTTTTAAAATTTTATTTAATTTAATAAAAAAATACTTTAAATTATTTATGCATATAATTTTAGATGATTATAATCCTTTATAATTTCTTGCCAACACCCCCTATATGGGCTGGTTTCAGCCAAAATGTTGAGCGTTGAAATGGGCTGCATAATTGAAATGTATGGGCTGAAAATAAATAGAAGATGAACCCAATGTTCTTTCACTTCAATTAATTCAAATTCCGCAGTTCGCCGTAGTTGGAAAAAAAATAATGGCATTGAATCATGGTAGGGGCCACGTGTTAAATTAGCAACCATTTCTTTCTTGATCATTAATTACCGTGCTGCTGAAATTCTTATCCAAAGTCCAAACTCTTCATCATTTTGCAAATTGAATTGCAGACCTAAAGTGTCGTGAGAGTTGTAGTTGGGCCTTCTTTGTTTTGGGCTTCAATTTTCTTTTCATTTATTTTCGAGCCCAATTAATTCATTTTGCTCGTTTGTTTGACCTCAATAAAACGGAGGCTCGTGTATTGTTCCAAAGAATTTAATTTTACATTTGGGATAAGTACTATTCCAGCTTTCACATGGGATTGACATATCCCTCCATAGAGGGATTTAATACATCTTCTACCCGGACTTGAAGTATGTCAAGACTCTCATCCAACAAACCAAACGGTGGATTAGTTGAAATTAAAATCATAATCCTAACGTATCCCGATCAATCCCGCGAACCAAACGAGGCTTATAATTCTAGTAGTCAGCAAAGTTCGCTGGAAAATATTTACTCAAAAGTGAATTATTTCATTCATAATTCTTACTTTTGTACAATCTACAGATTTACATAAAATTTGAAATCCTTACCCCTAAGCTCATGGGCCGAAAATAAACAAATTTTATGGAAATAAATCAGAAAAAATACGAAAACAACACAAATAAATCAAACTAGAATATAATTAAATCAAATCAAATAAGGGAGTCGGTAAATGGGCAGAATCTGCACAGTGCAGAATGATTAAAAAATAAATTAATTCAAACATGATATTATATAATTATTTATATACCCTTAATTAGTTTAATATTACTCTTAATTTTGGGAATGGGAAACATTGATGATGATTTTTCTCAGGGCACATTAGATATTTAAATAATTCATCATAGTTAAAAATACTAAAAAAATCATATTCTGCCAAGGCAGAATCTTGCCATGTAGAATTACCCATCAAATATTTATCTTCTCTTGATGCGTCTTAATACTTTTTTCATTCCTTCTAGAATAAATATTAAGGATTGGCGGAATTTCATCCTCACCCCGCCGCCTTCAAAACAATTCTTGTCCTCAAAGTTAAGGTTTTAAAATCATGTCGGCAACTCCTCAACAGATTCCCAATTCTCATCTTTCTGCCAAAAACTTTCCACTAAACCAAGGCTTCTCGCACATGTCTTCCCTTATCTTTTTTCCATTGAATTCCAATAACAACTCTTCAATTCCAACACTTGGTTCTTCGCTCAGTGTGTCCATCTCATGTGACACGCCCATCAAATTGAGTAAATAAGACTCATGTTGTATTCCAAATTGTTTGGGCACTTTTACTATTACTAATGACGCTTCAAGAAATGTTAAAAATGGGAGAGTAACCCGGGAAGAGGACAAACTCGCCCAAATCATCCCCATCATGTCAAGAATGGGGCGAGTTGGTCCCTATTGCTTAGCAACTCGCCCCAAATGGTCTTTTGCATCAAAAAGGACGGGCGAGTTGGCCCCGTAGCCGGGCAAACCGCCCAAATCGCCCATGACCGAGAAGGAATGGAGCGAGTTGGCCCCGTAGCCGGGCAACTCGCCCAAGTCGCCCCATGCTAGTCGCCCGCACGAAATCACCCGTCTTACTTGCCCTTGGGAGTTCTTTCTAAGTAGTTCGGCCACAACCTAGCTTTAACTCGCTCAAGACGAAGTCGCCTGCGTCATTCATACGCAGTCGGGTCGGTACGCGTCTGCGTCTCCCGGAGATACAAGTGGCATGAAGTTCGCCTGGCCTCCCAACTCCCGCCCGCTTTGTCGGCCCTGTCGCCACCAACTCATTCCCTGCATGAAGGATGAGTTACTATTCCTACTACTTGCCGACACGGTAGAAAAGCTGGGCGAAGTTCAGTCTGGCCCGGCAACTCACCCGCAAGTCGCCCGATTCCAAAGATTGCTTGGGCGAGTTCGCCCATCTCTCGGCCAACTCGCCCACCTCGCTGTTTCAAAGAAGTCGCCCCGTGCTAGACGCCCCGTGCTACTCGCCCGCCTAAAATCCCCCCTTGTTACTCGCCCGCAAGAAGTCTTTCGTGCAAGTCGCGGGAACTCGCCTTGTAGTCACCCTATTGGCGAGAAGGCGGTCGAGTTCGCCTACGCCTGGGTAACTCGCCCCGTCAAGTCGCCCTCTAGTCGCCCACAAGGCAACAGTCTCAATGTAATTGCGTACATAAAGAGGCAAGTTATACTTAACCAATTTTATGTACCTTTACCAAATCATCTCATTTCAGCAAGTCACTCCCAAACGTAGTTGCGTATATGAAGGGTCAAGCTATACTTAGCCAATTTGGTGGAATAGAGAAGATTTGAGACAAAGATTTTCCACTTACCAAGCCTGATTTTGGCTAGCCAAACAAGTAAACCACTAACATCAACCAACATCAGAGAATCTCCCCCAAATAGCCGAGAAGTCTCTGAAGAAATGGCTGGTCCTATAGCCCCAGACTCAAAGAGGAAAGAATAGGCGCAAATCTCCATATATCATCTGCAACCCGCCGCGCTTCAGAGCTAGAAACGTGTTTAGTTGATGTAATAGGATTTTAGAGTCCAACTTAGCCGGAAAACATTTAATGCTGGGTCAAACTCCCTTGAGGCGCGAGAAAGACCAACTAGTGAACTTGTAGTAAAAATACTAGAAATTAAGACTCATTAAAGGGTTGCCAAATTTTACATTCAATACAACGGCTTTATCAGCCAACAAAAGAGACATTCGGCCCAAATCCTCTCGCATTTACTTACCTGAATCCTTATCATTGCTATTCAATGAAGAACGTTCATTGTGTCCCTCATTGATTACACTCCACACTCATAAATACTTGTTTGTACTACCAAATCACATAGCCACATCATAAACCTTGTTCCGTAATTTTTGGTATACAACAACTCGCTCCCTCTTGCCATTTCTTTGTCGATCATATTAGACTCCACTTGGTAGGGTGGGTTAACACCCAATCTCTTTCAGCAAATATTAGTTCATTTTCCAACTAAAAATTGCATGATAATTCCTTGGTATCCATCACTAGCGAGCTAACTGCTTGAACGACAACATTCAAAATATCATATCCAAATGGGGCATTGGTAGTACATAAAAAGTCATTTGAAATTGAATCCCTTGCACAACAACATACACTTGTTCATACCATGTGTTACTTATCATTCTGCCTAGCTATTTCATGCAATAATTTCTAAACAAACACCCTTTCAAGTGTCTGGTAGTCATAGATATTGGGCGGGCATCAGTGACAACTTTCCATTCTTCTCATTCAAATGATTTAATGATATCACAACTTTCCATACCTCCAAATTATCACTCTTTTATAATGTCGTCTCGCATATCATACTTTGGTGGTTGGTCATAATCACCACGTCTTCCACAATCATGCTCATCCACGTGTACTTTTCATTACATGTAAAACACAATTCATCCTATCGGATCAATTACTTTATATTTTAAATTCTGTAAAGTTGCAGGAAGGTGTAGATGAGTCTACTCTACCAAAATGCATACTCGGTCAATCAGTGCTCCTTCCTTCCAACGGTGAAGATACATAAATGGCCTTCCCAAAAATCTGGAACCTGCTTACTCCTTCGAAGCAAACAAAAGTAGTGGGCGATGGACATAACTTAAGTTAGAGACTTGGTATAGAGTCCCACCGGGTTTGAAGCTGTTGACTAGCCAACAATTATCCCTTTGCATGTCTCTGAAGCGTGTGTTGTCGTTTTCACACTGCCAAAAATGGCAGTGTGAAATTGTTGATGGAATCCTTGTCATACTTGCACAAGTATAGATGAGTGATGGTAACTTTGGTGCCAATTCATGAAACCTCTTTCGTTCGTAATCCTTTCTTCTGCACAATTATCGTGTCCAAATAAAATTAGAAATCCTAGTCCATGGGCTGAAAATAAACAAATTATATGGAAACAAATAAGATAAATCAAATATTTATCTTCTTTTGATGTATCTAAATATTCCTTCTAAAATAAATATTAAGGATTAATGACGGAAGCCCATCAACATGAATGCATATGCAATTTCCACAATTCGGGTATTTATTTATATTTATGTCTTACTTTTGTACCAGGGCGAGAATATCTGTTTGGAAAGACAATTGCAAAATCACAACCTCACAATATCTCGCCTTTCTCATTCGCTTTCAAACGATACTTCAGTGAAAATGCATCTCAATAAATGTTTGTACTATTTTGTAATTGGTAGCAATGATTATCTAAACAACTACTTCGTGCCAGACTACTATCGCACAAGTAGTATGTATACACCACAAGATTATGCTACACTCTTAGTTCAACAATACTCTCGCCACCTTAAGGTCAAGTACATCATTTTGTTCATTTCACTTGAATATATATATTAGTTGGTTAGCCAAAATTCAGAAGTGAGATTGATCATGTTAATAATGTAAGTTTTAACATCTTTTGTTACACATTATTGATGAAAGAACATATAGTTAATTGGATGTATGTATTCAATTATATAATTGAGTTAAATTCAACATTGGTCCCATAATTTTTATATTTTTCTGCAAAAGGTCCCAAAAAAAGTTTTAAGTGTTTCAATTTAGTCTTTCGAAAAAGTTCCAGAAAAATTTAAGTTTTTCAATTGACAAAGTCTTATATGCATCATGTGCACCGTGCAACTGGTTCTCAAGAGACCCATTTTTAATAGTCTCATAACTCCTTAATTGGTCCAGTTTTGGTTCCTAACTCATCGGATTAAGTACGATGTCATTTTGGGACACATTTTTTGGGACGAGAGCTGTAAATTGGTCCCATAACGTTTGCATTAAACATGCCCAGATGTCGTCGTACTTCAAATTCTGATGGGTGACCAACTGATGAGTTATGAGATAAAATTGAAATTTTTTAAAAATTTTGAACCTTTGTAGAAAGGCAAAAGTATTCGGACCAAAATATAGTTTAACTCTTGTATATTTAGTTTTAGGGATTAAATTTTTTGTAGCCCCGTAACTTTGTATCGTTTTGAAATTGGTCCCGATTGTTTTGAGTTTTTGATTTTGGTCTTATAAGTTTTCTAAAATTTTGAAATTAGTCATTTTCACCACATATGTAATTATTTTATTTTTCTTTTTAATTTCGAAGCGCTACTTGAACTTTTTTAATCCTAATAATTTAGGTCGGGTTTAAAACAATTTGTATATCAAAAGACAAAGTGAATCAGGTCGATTTACTGGGTCTAAACTGACCCAAAAATACAAAAAATAAATCAATAAACGCAGAAAACTACTCTCCCTTCCTAAAAAATACGAAAAAAAATCTCGATACAAACTATTTGGATTAAAAAAGTTTAGGTGGCATTTCGAAATTAAAGGGAAAAACAAAATAATTACATAGGTGACGATTACCTGTTTGGTGACCTGCCATAACAGGTTAAATGACCAATTTCAAAATTTTTTATAACTTACAATACCAAAATAAAAAAAGTCAAAACAATCGGGACTAATTTCAAAACAAAGCAAAGTTACAAGACTACAAAAAAATTTAAACCCTTAATTTTAAGTGTCAATACATTAACAATTAAATGATATAACATAATATGTTATACCACTATTTTAAATTCAGACTGAAACTACCACCCTCTTAGTTACAGAACAATGCAAATTTCCCTTTTCTACCAATGATCGATTCACTAAAAATTAACTTTGCATTCATTTACCAGACATTATACGACTTTGGTGCAAGAAAAATATCTGGTGGATGAGCTGAATCATAATCTTGCAGATGCAGAATTTATATACATAGGCGTCGAAAATCTGATGGCAGCACAACTTTTGGGTCTCGGAATTAAGTTTCTGACGAAAAAGTGTCGGAAAGTGCCTTGCTGGACAGAGTCCATGCCAGTTCAGAGCCCTTCACTTTTTCTTTGATAATTTCCACCCAACTGAGATTGTTAACGAGCTTGCCGCAACTGCTGCGTACGCTCATATTCTCAAATTTATTTCGTAGTGATAAATTTCATTAGTTCTTCCTCCATTTCCAGCAGTCACACTAGATTATCGACATGAAGGTAAGCCCTTATAAGTTGATCGCTTGGCTAAACTTTAATTTAAATTACTCAAAACGCATTTGACACATTTCATCGAAATGGAAATGAGGTTATAACACCGTGTCACTTAAGTATTTGTGTTATGTGATAGGATTATATAGGCAATGAGAAGATAAATTTAACTTCTGAACTTTCCTTCAAAAGAAAATCTCTTAATTACCGGAAGGGATTATTTTTAATTTTTTTAATTTGGTCTTGTGAATTTCCAAATTTTTTTAAATTGGTCCTTTAACCTGCTACAAGCAGATAATTACCATATGTGTAATTTTTTTTTCCATTTAAATTTGAAGTGTCATTTTATTCTTTAATCCTAATAATTTTGGGTCTATTTTAAAGAAAATTTGTACATTAAAGTACAAAGTGAATCGAGTCGGTTTACCGGGTCTAAACTGACTAGAAAATAATATAAAAAATCTAAAATATGCAAAAATCACTCTTTCTCCCTAAAAAAGTACGCAGGAAAATACGATCCAAAATTATTATGATTAAAAAAGTTTGGGTGACATTTCGAAATGAAAGGAAAAAACAAGATAATTATGTATATGACAGTTACCTGTTTGGTGATCTGCTATAGCAGATTAAAAGACTAATTTCAAAATATTTGATAACTTACAAGACCAAAATAAAAAAGTCAAAACATTCTGAACTAATTTCAAAATGAAATAAAATTACTAGACTATAAAAAAAATTGATCCCTTACCGGAACAACTATTCTACGACTAAGCACATAATTAATCCGACTGAAATTAAAACAAAGGTAAGCGACAACAAGAATATGAACAAAGATTGTTCCTCTAGAAATGATGATGGCAACAAAAAATTCAGGTGGATTTTTTTCCATGGGCGACAACGAATTTCTCATATAAAGAGATTATCACTCATTTTTTAATCTTGTGTATTTAGAATTAGTGTAGCATACTAGCATGATTACAATACTATATACTACCTCCCTCCCCCAAAAGTATGCTCAAAGGGTTTAAACATGTTTTATGGAAAGGTAGATTAAGTCTATTTATGAATTACATTATTAAATGTGAGTAAAGTATAATGATAACTTGAGTAATTAAGTATACGTTGGACTATGAAGATATAAAAAATTGTGTCCATAGACATACTTAATCTACCATTCCGTAAAACATGTTTCATCCATTTGAGCATACTTTTGGGGGACGGAGGGAGTACATTTTTTTCTAAAATTCTGAACCTGTGCGTTGAGTTGATTTTTTTTTTATGATTGTAATTCAAATACCTCATTATACAGTAGACTACAGACTCGTTTGGATTCAAAGTCAGGTTTGATTTGTTATGATTGAATTATGTGGGATTGCACTATTTACTTTTTTTTTTTTTACATTATATGTTGAATGATTTGTAGGATTGTGTATGAGATAATTAGTTATAAATGGGTGTACTAACTTGTTTGGATTTTAGGATTATTTTATTTTTGCAATGGTTTCCCCAAAATACCCTTTTTATTTTTAAAATTTTTATTTTTGTCTTGTTTAGGGTTCCAATTCAATTGAGTTCTCAATCGTCACTTTCTCTTCCATTTCCGCCCACACTATCCCTCTTCTTCCACTGACGATTCTCACGTGTTACCTCTCCGACTTCTCTTCTCTTTCACGCCGAAAAATTTTACCCTTCCGTTAGCTTCTCCCCTCGTCCCTCTTCGACGACAACCGGACACTTCTCCCCTCTTCCCTCTTCGATGACAGTAGGACGTTTCATCCATCTTCCCTCTTCGACGACATCCAGACTAAAACCCGGTATTTAATTCATTGTTTGGCTGATTGATTTCGGAATTGATCTTATGCATCAAAGTTCATTAATAGATGATTATAAAAATCATATATTGTTTCAAACACCAAAAACCCTAATATTTAGGGCCTGCAACATAGACACAAGATTCAACTTAACCCTAAGTGAAATACATACAAGATTGAAGTTAACCCATGGGGAAAAAATTGTACATTCTGCCAAATACCTGTATCTTGTAGATGGATTAACAACGAGCAAACAACACCTCACACCGCAAGCTGAAAAAAATCAACGAAAACGTAAATGAGACTGGAAAAATTGAACATAAGGTTGAATACGGGAATAATTTGGGATTGAGAGGAGCAACTACCTTCGGGTCCGATTCCTGAATCTTCGCGAAGAAGAAGAACAATGAAATGTATATGGTTCTGAGGTTATGACCTAGTGGGCCGAATGGTGGTTGGGCCACAAAACAGTAACATTCAATGACAATTTCATAATATTAGTTAAACATTGAAGGGCATTTGTGACATTTCACCTACTACTCAATTGGACAGGTTTTCTAATGATTAATAATCGGACCACTAAGCCATAGATCAATAGTCCTCTGAATGTGGGTTAAATGAGCCAATTGGACCTGGGCCCAACAATCAAATCGGGCTTTAATCCCCAATACAAAACAACTTACACAAGCCCACTATTTAATCTAACCTATCTAATCCATTAAACAAAACACACCCTACATAATTATAGTTTACATGCCTCATTATACAATGTACTACATGATTGTAGTTCAAAGGTGTTGTGAGAGGTCAAAACAAGTGAATATTTTCACCTCGAAAGTGATATGCACCTCTTCATTGGCGATCATGAATCAGTGAGCTCCTGATGAGATCAGAGCAGGTTCTAAGCCTTTGGCGACCTAGATCAGCTACTACCTATCACCTCGGAGATAAGTCAAACACGGAGAAGGTCTATGAGATAGGACAAAGAGAATTTAATACGACGAGGTACAAAAGCAGAGAATCTGGGAAGAATATCTTCCTTAAAGGAGAAGATCCCAGCACGAAAGATGAAATGACAGCTTCATGTAGCCGTTCCAGGAAATGTTCAGGGATGTCAGACGAGGATCATGAGATATGTCCAGGTGTCAAGGATCGGAGAGCCGATCTCCTATTGGGGAGCTCTATAGCTAGATATAGTGTCCAAAGTAGTATCAAAAGCATTAAATGGATAGCACTTGAGCACTTAATGTTCGAGCTAGGACTAGATGGAAAGTGAGATTCACTCTCCCAAATTGAATTATAAATAGAGGCATTTTAGCCATAATAACGGATCTGAAAATTATAGTATTTACTCTCTTAAATTCATCTTTGAGCATTTATTGAAGAACATTCATTGTGTGCTTCATTTATTGTCAAATCATTATCATATTTTTTTTTATAACCTGATATCCGGCCCGAAGACCGACTAATCTGGGAGACCAGAACCCACAGTCTACTAGCGGGGGCCCCACTTCAAGCTAGAGCTAAGCTCTGTATGGACTGGCTCATCTCAAGAGTTGATCGCACCTAAGGGGTTTCGAACCTGAGACCTAGAGAGGAGCATACTCCTAAGTCCCAAGCCTACACCACTTGGCCAACTCTTGGGGGTTAATCATTATAATTTATTACCTTGCAATCACATTAATTATTTATTTGTTAGCCAAATTCTTAAGCCACATTAAACTCACCCCCTTCGATATTTTGGCTATCAACAATTAGTGCTAGAAGAAGGATATTTCACTAGATTTTTTCTAGATTTTCTTTTGAGATATCTCTTTGAATCTTCAAATCTTCAATTACCAAACCCAAATTCTGATATGGAACCCGCCAAAAAGTAAAATTCCGACCACCCGAAGGAGTCCTCCTCTTCTCACGAGGGACCTTTTTAGAATCTCGACGAGATTAAGACCGTAAAAGATGTTCGGGCAGCCATGGCAATTTTGCGACATTACCAAGATGAGCTCAGAGGGGAGCGTAGCAAACCGCATCGTCCCTCCAAGGAGCAGAAAGCCCAGAACTCAAAGATCAAGTGCAAAGTGGGAGAGGAAGAACGCCCCAGAAACCAGCAGGACAAAACCTGTTGTTGGGGTTATACGTGAAAATATGCTTTTACGTAATAACGAACTCATGTAAACGTGAAAGTATGCTTTTACGTAATAACGAACTCATGTAACTCTTATTTACTGAATATAAATGTTTCATCACTGTTGCTTTAAATATAAATGAATGTTAATTATTTATTGCAAACCGTTCAATATTAGTACAATATTACATTGTAGTTAATGTGGTGATACCCGATCGCAGAAGATCACATTAACAGTTTCTTGTAAATAAAAGTACAACTTCACGACCTAGATAGATTTGAACACTCCATTGGTAGAGGTTGAAGTGCAAAGCTCAGATTGACTTGTCTTGACAAAGAGATTGCATTAGCACATGATGATGTGCTGAAGAGGACCTACAGAGAGGATAAATTCTTCCGTACTGACTTAAGGGATGAATAATTAGACCTCAGTTGTTATTGATTTCTTAACCTCTGTCACTTAAATAGAATTGTGTGTAGTCAATATTTATTGCTTTGATCTGTGTTAGGTTTAGAGTCAGATAGTGATTCTATACTTTGCATTTTGGGCAATATTATTAATTACATGACAATTGCTAAGATTTAATATAGAGCAACGTGTGCAAGCAAGTCTTGTGTGATTTGTCCCCTTGGTGGGCTAAGAAGTTTTATCATACCAAATCTTGCAAGTGGAAATTTATTTCCGGTATGGATAATAATGTTGAGCTATTTTTACTCCAAGGATAAAGATATTAATTAATATAAAGCTTATCAGTGGCTTAATTAATTAATGGACTGGATAATCTTAAACACGGGAAATAATAACCAGGAGCCATATTGTAACATCGTAATATGGATTAAGATGGATAGTTCAATATTAATTTTATAGTGGAGTAAATTAATATTAATGAGCTTGAATAATATTTTGACTTAATATTAAAGTTTCATAGCACATTGGAGGTTCAATCTTAATTCTCCTAAAGGCCCCTCAAATAGCCCAATATAACTCCAATTAATGAAAATGAGAAGAAAATATTATTGCCTTATTTTTCTTGAAATTTTCGAAAATTATGGGACAAGAAAGGGAAAAGATTTTCTTGATTTTCTTGAAAAGATTTTTATGGAAAAAGATAAGTATTCTTGCAATACAAGATTATCCCATAAATTCAAGAAATAAAATCTTGCCTTCTTGTGCATTGAATTTTTCGAAAATTACTATTTATAAGAGAGGAGATTTTTGTGGAAATTTTATTTATGGTAAAGAGAATATATTGGATATATTCAAGATTACTTCTTGCACAAGAATTAAAGATCTTCCCATATCCAATTTTGCCAAAATTTCGACCACCTCCATGCTTATAAATAGGGGATGATTTTTTCATTCCCAACACAATTCCATGAGTTGGAAAAATTAGAAATCCACAAAGGTGGTGCAATATATTTTTGTGTTTTCTCCTTTATTAAAATCATTCGTGAGAATCCTTTCATCGGATTACGTTCGTGGATGTGGGACATATTTGAGAAGGCACTTTGGGTTGATACATCGTCTCAACGGTTGTCACTCCAAGAGGTATGTAATTTCGCAACTCCTAGATTTCGCATGCTTAGAATTTACGTAAATTACGTGTACGCATGTTGTTGTTATTTATTTAATTATTATGTTGAATTAATTTAGGATTGATTCATGTTAGTAATTAATCAATTAATTTACACCTCGAATAGATCCGGACACCCCGAATTTCCCAACAACTGGTATCAAAGCCTCGGTTTTGAGCTCTGTATTTAAATTGTTATTTAAATTTGTTGGCCATTAAATTTTATTGAAAATTGGATAGTAGAATTGTTAGATCTGTTTTGCAGGTATCCAATTGTCATGGTATTTAACCTGTTTATTTATTTCATGCGTATGATTGGTTTTATTTCGACTCGTTCGAATTTGTTTTTTCTCGTGAGAAAATCCACAAGTAGATTAGGCTATTTGATTTGTTCAACGTAATAGACTAGTCTAGATCATAGGTTTATTTATTTTTCATTAAATAAATTATAACCGGATTGAAGACGGCAGCGAGGAATTGAAGACGGATCCAAACCGGGAGCAGGCAGCGTGCATCGCGCGAAACGTGCCAGGGAAGGCACACACGCGATGCGGACGCTGGTAGGCGCGCACAGGCGTGGGGCAAGGCCGGGTGGCCGAGCGCGCGAGGGATCAGGCGGAAGCGGACGAGGCAAGCGCGCACGGGCGCGCGCGGGTACGCGCGGCGCTGCCGAGTTCCGTGAGGATGATTATGAATTATTAATAATGGCGACGATGACCCTCCCAACGAGGCTCGATCAAAATGAAATAATAATTTTGTATTTAATCATGATTATTACTTAGGTATAAAATTGATATGCATATACTTCTCCGAAGTCCCTATCAATTTTATATTGGTCAAGTGAGAGCCAACTATTGATTTTTTTTTAAATAAAAAGTTTTGTAATTGTTCTTGTTTGTAACTTGCTCAAATGTATTTAAGTAATGACCCACCCAACGTGGCTTATTTAAATTGTTTTGGGATGTTGGCTGATACATGTTCTTTTTTTTTCTTTTTTTTTTTTAGATTTTAAAATGATTCATGGTATCAAATTATGTGATGAATTTTTGTTTAATTCTAGCATTAATACGAAAATGTATATTTATTTCAGTATCATCATGTCGCAACCTTTTAACCCACTGAAATATATGCTCAAAGAACATCAACTTACTGGTGAAAACTATGTTACTTGGAAACAAAATATGAATTTTATCCTCACTGCACAAGAACACAATTTGGGTTCTTGGCGTACCCAAACCTAATAAGCCTGCTGAAGGATCAACCAATACAGAGAGATCTTTGTATGATATCTAGGAGTGTGCCAACGAGCCTATGAAATGTATAATCTTGACTTCTTTATCTGATGATTTAAGATACATTCATGAAGGTGTTGAATCTGCTGCGGAAATCATGCAGAGTCTTGAAGAAATGTTTTTAATAAAAAAACCGCATGATCAATCAGTTTGAAACGATGGCGTGGCAAGGCTGAAAATGACGGAGGGGACACCCGTAAGGGATCATGTCCTCAAAGTCAAGCGCCATTTTGACAAACTCGCTTATCTTGGTACTAAGTATTATAATGGGGCTCAGATCGATTTCTTGTTTCTAACTCTTCCGAGATGCTTCGATGAGTTTTTCTGTAGTTTTGTGATGAGCGATCACATGTTCACTATGGATACTCTGCAAGAAGTTTTGGAGACGATAGAGAAACATTTGGGACAAGAGGATGAAGCATTGGTGACTAAAAGTCTTCTCTCAAAATCTAGGCCAATGGAAGGCAAGATTGAAGAGGAGGCAAGAAGTCAAAACCAAAGTGACCCCACTACTAAGAAAAGTAAAAGAAAGACAGTCAAATGATTGGGCGTCAAGAGGAATCCAAAGGGAAAGTGTTTCAACTGCGGGAAAAAGGACGCTGGAGGGATGCCTGTTCCAAACCCAAGCGGGATGGAAAGAAGGGTAATTCTCATGCACTAGTTGTTGAAACTTGTTTAGCGGTGTATGCTTCCCATTTATGGGTAGTGGATACAGGAGCCACTGATTATGTTTGTTTCACCTTGCAGGGGTTCAAGCGGACCCGGCAACTTAGTGAGAGTGAGATCCTCATCATGCTAGGCGACACTACGAGAGTGGCGGCTAAAGCAGTGGGAGAAGTGAAGCTGTCTTTTTCAAGAAAAAAGTTTTAGTTTTAAAAGATGTTCTTTACGTTCCTAGTTTTAGAAAGAACCTTGTTTCGGTTTCTGAACTGTTTATGGATGGATATTTAGTTACTTAATCTAAACATGTTTCGATTTTTCAAAATAATCTGTTTATCTGTCATGGAACGTTGTAGAACAATCTTTACACTATTAACTGTTTCACACCACCCACAAAATGCATCCTATAACACATCGACTGTTTCAATCGCTAAAAGAAAATGTTCAACAAATGTGAACGAGACACTTCTTTGGCATCTAAGATTAGGTCATATTAATTCAAATAGGATCCAAAGGTTGGTCCAAGATGGTTCATTAGAGTCTCTCCAGGTTGAACCATTTCCAACCTGCGAATTATGTTTGGAGAGTAAAATGACCAAGCGGGCATTTGGAGTCAAGGGGCTTAGAGCTAAAGAAGGGTTGGAAATAGTTCACGCTGACGTGTGTGGTCCAATGCAAATCAAAGCTAGAGATGGCTACGAGTATTTTGATGATTACTCAAGCTATGGGTACGTTTTCCTAATGAAGCATAAATCTGAGACCTTTGATAAATTCAAAGAATTTAAAGGCTCAAGCAGAGAATCATAAGGAAAAGAGTATCAAGTTTCTACGATCTGGTCGTGGAGGCGAATACCTCAGCGATGAATTTTGAACTACATATCAGACGAAAGGATCGCATCCCAGTTGACTGCACCCGGAACCCCTCAACAAAATGGGGTTGCAGAACGAAGAAACAGAACACTTTTAGAAATGGTCAGATCAATGATGAGTTATGAGGGTTTACCAAAATTGTTCTGGGGTCATGCCTTGGAAACAACGGCTTACATTCTAAACTTAGTGTCATCCAAATCGGTTCCCAAAACCCCTAGAGAAGTGTGGACCGGGCGCAAGCCCAGTTTAAGACACATGAGAATCTGGGGGTGTCTGGCATACGTGTTGGACAAGGAAGCCGGTAAGTTGGATACACGTTCGGAATTAAGGTTGTTTATAGGATACCCCAAGGGAACAAAAGGATGCATGTTCTATTGTCCCGAAGATCAAAAGGTCGTAATCAGTACGCACTTTAGATTTTTTGGAAGAAGTCTACATGAATAATAGAAAGCCTAGAAGTGAGATTACCTTAGACGAGTTAAGAGAGGCAATCCCAGCGCCAACAGTACAAGTCGACACACTAAGCGAAATGCTTACACAATCGGAACTGCGTCGCAGTGGGAGGGCTGTCAAACAATTCGAGAGATTCGTGGGGATAGGAGAGTTCTCGAACTTAATCCCCAGTGACATTGAATCAGACCCCTGGACTTACGACGAGGTGATCCAAGACAAGGATGCAGATTCTTGGCAAACTGCAATGGAAACCGAAATGGGTTCAATGGATCACAATAAAGTGTGGGAGATAGTCGAACCACTTGACAGGGTAAAACTCATTGGGTGCAAGTGGGTATACAAGAGAAAAAGAGGATCGAACGGTAAGGTGGAAACCTTCAAAGCAAGACTCGTGGCGAAAGGGTACACTCAGAAAGAAGGGATCGATATATGAGGAAACTTTTTTGCCCGTAGCCATGCTCAAGTCCATCCGTATTCTCTTGTCGATTACTGCGCATCTAGACTTTGAGATCTGGCAAATGGATGTCAAGACAACTTTCATTAACGGAAGTCTTGACGAGGAAATCTATATGCAACAAACCGAAGGCTTCATTGAAAAAGGCCAAGAGCATCTAGTTTACAAGCTAAGGAAGTCCATTTATGGGCTGAAGCAAGCATCCCGTGCTTGGAATCAATGTTTTGATCAGGTCATAAAATCTTACGGTTTTGATCAAAACAATTTCGAGAGTTGTGTTTATAAAAAGCGCGTCGGAACTGCCTTGGTGTTTCTAGTACTATACATAGACGATATTCTGCTCATCGAGAACAATGTAAAGGTGTTATCATGTAAGGGCATGACTGTCAAAACGGTTTGATATGAAGGACTTGGGAGAAGCTGGTCATATCCTAGGGATTGAGATCACTCGAGATCGCAGGAAAAGGATGATCGGCCTCTCACAAGCTTCATACATAGATACTGTCTTGAAGCGATTCAGCATGCAAGATTCCAAGAAAGGCTTTGTACCTTTCAGACACGGAATCCATCTATCCAAAGAAATGTGTCCCAAGACACAAAAGGAGATAGATGACATGAAGGGCATTCCTTATGCCTCAGCTGTAGGAAGCCTCGTGTATTCAATGCTATGCACGAGACCGGATATCTATTTTGCCGTAGGCATGGTGGCAAGATATCAAAGTAACCCTGGGAAAGAGCATTGGACTGTAGTTAAAAACATTCTGAAGTATCTTAAAAGGATACGAGACAGAATGTTGGTTTATCAGTCAGACAATCTAATCTCCATCGGTTACACGGACTCAAATTTCCAATCGGACTTAGATTCCAGAAAGTCTACCTCGGGTAGTGTGTTTTGCATGGGAGGAGGAGCCATGACATGGAGAAGCGTAAAGCATAAATGCATCGCAGATTCTACCATGGAAGACGAATATATAACTGCTTGTGAAGCAGCGAAAGAAGCAGTTTGACTCAAGAACTTCTTAGTGGACTTGGACGTTGTTCCGGATTTTCCCAGCACCACCACGGTTTACTGTGATAATACCAGAGCATTTGCAAATTCAAGGGAATCGAGAGCCCACAAAGCCAGCAAACACATAGAAAGAAAATATCACCTTATACGAGAAATCGTTAAGAGATGAGACATAGAGGTGGCAAAGATTGCACCAGAAGACAACCTAGCAGATCCATTCACAAAATGTCTTCCTCAGAAAACATTCGAGAGCCATGTGGAAGGAATGTGTGTCAAGTGCATTGCCAATCTGCTTTGAGTATAAGTGGGAGAAATGTATAAGGTTCGTGTAGGTGACATGTAGATGTCACATAGAACACGAGACTCGATGTAGGGTATACTTAAAAGCAGACTTTGAGTATAAGTGGGATATTGTTGGGGTTATACGTGAAAGTATGCTTTTACGTAATAACAAACTCATGTAAACGTGAAATATGCTTTTACGTAATAACGAACTCATGTAACTCTAATTTACTGAATATAAATGTTTCATCACTATTGCTTTAAATAAAATGAATGTTAATTATTTATAGCAAACCGTTCAATATTAGTACAATATTACATTGTAGTTAATGTGGTGATTCCCGATCACAGAAGATCACATTAACAGTTCTTGTAAATAAAAGTATAACTTCACTACCTAGATGGATTTGAACACTCCATTGGTAGAGGTTGAAGTGCAAAGCTCATATTGGCTTGTCGTGACCAAGAGATTGCATTAGCACATGATGATGTGCTGAAGATGATCTACAGAGAGTATAAATTCTTCCGTATTGACTTAAGGGATGAAGAATTAGACCTCAGTTGTTATTGATTTGTTAACCTCTGTCACTTAAATAGAATTGTGTGTAGTAAATATTTATTGCTTTGATCTGCGTTGGGTTTAGAGTCAGATAGTGATTCTATACTTTGCATTTTGGGCAATATTATTAATTACATGATAATTGTTAAGATTTAATATAGAGCAACGTGTGCAAGCAAGTCTTGTGTGATTTGTCCCCTTGGTGAGCTCATAAGTTTTATCATACCAAATCTTGCAAGTGGAAATTTATTTCGGGTATGGATAATAATGTTGAGCTGTTTTTACTCAAAGGATAAAGATATTAATTAATATAAAGCTTATCAGTGGCTTAATTAATTAATGGACTGGATAATCTTAAACACGAAAAATAATAACCAGGATCCATATTATTGTAACATCGTAATATGGATTAAGATGGATAGTTCAATATTAATTTTATAGTGGAGTAAATTAATATTAATGGGCTTGAATAATATTTTGGCTTAATATAAAAGTTTCATAGCCCATTGGAGGTCCAAACTTAATTCTCCTAAAGGCCCCTCAAATAGCCCAATATAAGTCCAATTAATGAAAATGAGAAGAAAATATTATTGCCTTATTTTTCTTGAACTTTTCGAAAATTATGGGACAAGAAAGGGAAAAGATTTTCTTGATTTTCTTGAAAAGATTTTTATGGAAAAAGATAAGTATTCTTGCAATACAAGATTATCTCATAAATTCAAGAAATAAAATCTTGCCTTCTTGTGCATTGAATTTTTCAAAAATTACTATTTATAAGGGAGGAGATTTTTGTGGAAAATTTATTTATGGGAAAGAGAATATATTGGATATATTCAAGATTACTTCTTGCACAAGAATTAAATATCTTCCCAAATCCAATTTTGCCAAAATTTCGACCACCTCCATGCTTATAAATAGGGGATGATTTTTTCATCCCCAACACAATTCCATGAGTTGGAAAAATTAGAAATCCACAAAGGTGGTGCAATATATTTTTGTGTTTTCTCCTTTATTAAAATTGTTCGTGAGAATCCTTCCATCGGATTATGTTCGTGGACGTGGGACATATTTGAGAAGGCACTTTGGGTTTATCCATCGTCTCAACGGTTGTCACTCCAAGAGATATGTAATTTCGTAACTCCTAGATTCCGCATGCTTAGGATTTACGTGAATTACGTGTACGCATGTTGTTGTTGTTTATTTAATTATTATGTTGAATTAATTTAGGATTGATTCATGTTAGTAATTAATCAATTAATTTAAATATGTATTTAAATACATCTCGAATAGATCCGGGCACCCCGAATTTCCCAACAACTGGTATCAGAGCCTCGGTTTCGAGCTCTTTATTTAAATTTGTTGGCCATTAAGTTTTATTGAAAATTGAATAGTAGAATTGTTAGATCCGGGAACCCCGAATTTTCCAACACCTGTCACACCCCGCGATCGAGGGCATACAGGAGGCGACATCGCAATGAGAATCAGCACGACAATTCTCCCCACTATTCGCGCCCACAGGGACGCTAGCAAACTCGTCGAGGAGAATCCGTGTTCAATTGCTTGGGTAGTGATGCCACTAGAGGACCTCGTCCAGCGAGTCAAACGCCAGCTCGCGACCAACGAGACGTGAGAGGGATGATTCGTTTCAAAGAGAATATCAAGCCCAAGCTCGGGCAAGCGAGGGACTGAGGGGATCTGTGCATGACTGAATGGGTCCATAGATTCCCATCCAGTCTCCACATCCCAATAATAAGCAATTGGTCATAATAATGCAGGCGATCAAAAGCTTGCAGGATAAGGTTTATAACCAAGGAGGCCAAGTCGTCCCAACAACTCTGCCAACTTTGCTTTGTCACCAAAGGTGATGCTCACCCCCGTTCAACCAAAAGTTACTATCACCTCGATCACTCAGTATAATGGCGAGACGTCATCAAATAATCATCCTACATGATGTCCATGAGGGCCACTAGTGCCACCCAATGTCGTCTTTTTCAACTCACATTGGGTGACCAAGCCCTTAGATGGTTCACTTCACTTACACCAACTTCGATAAAGTCGTTTCATCAACTAGCTCAAATTTTCCTCGGCCACTTCGCAACTAAGGCACCTCGCCCAACGACAAAGTAAATATTGACAAATGTCAGGCAAGGCCATGAGAAAATGGACAGAGCCTACCTCAACCAAGTAGACAACCTCATTATGGAAGGAGAAACACTGAGCGACGAGACCAAAGTTTTAGGGTGTAGTAGAAGGCCTCAAAACAAACTCAAAGTTGTGGAAACTCATTAATACCCAATACCCGACTTCGTATGCCGATTTTAGGTACCGGGTGGACAATTTGGTCCATAATGCTGAACTAATCGCTTAAAGATTGAGCGAACAAGGAAACAACAGCGAGGCCAAAAAACTCAAACACTAAGCTCAGCCAACATAAAAAAGTCTGGTGCACAGTATAAAGCTCCCGACACTTTCAAGACATTTTATGTGTGTATAATAATATAATTTTCAATACTCGCATGTTTTCATTCTATGTTTTCATTTTCATCTCTAATTCTTGCTTCCCAATATAAAGTATATAACAAAATGACTAAAGAAAAAAGAATTAATGAGAGAAAAGGTAGACCACAGAAAATTGTGATTAATGATATAGACAAAAATTAACAACTGCAACATACATATTAGAGTTCCATTATAGGCTTATAGCAATCAGAAGAGCACCTTAGTTGTATAACTCATTATATATGCATCAAAATTCTAATCTAATTATTTATAGTTTATAGATAATGGAGTTTCCCAGCAGAAAAAAGGTCATATTTGTGCTAGAATAATAATGCTTAAAAAATATGGAAGGGAAGGAGGAGATTATTCAGTTCAGTAGCACTAACTTCAGAGAGGAACAAATTTCTGGCGCTTCGAGTATTCCTGGATCTGCTCTTTCACCTGTAAATTCAATAAAACGTGTAATCAAATGAATATTAATTGCTTATATATGCATACAGTTAAGGAGCATATATATATATATATATATATATATATATATATATATATATATATTATGTATACTAATTGCTTTGAGCATTCCTCAAGTGTTTGTCCTGAGTGGGCATGTTTTCCATGACAACGTCACCTTAGTTGTGATTTAAATTATTTCTTTCCTTATCAACAAAACTATTTGTATATCCACCAGCAATGTAGAGTGCATTATTAAATATGCTGCAACAGGAGAAAAACTCTGAAATTTCTAAAGATATTTTTTCCACCAGAGGAGAAACAACTAATTACAACATTAGTCAATCTTTGATTACATGTTTCACTAAGAAAGCTATGTATCATCAAAACAGATAGAACAACACTTAAGATACCACCATCTTAAACAAATCTGACAGATTCACAATCAGAGTGTAAGCTCGACACATGAGAGTGATTTTGATCTGTTATTTGGGGATAATAATAATAATAGGGCAAAATCAAAATCAAATAATAGGGCAAAATTAAAATCAAAATCAAAATAAGTCTCACCTTCGCGCAGCCGATGTCGCGCATTCTCCTCCCTCAAGCGTCTTCCCCTCCATCTGAAGCCATCGATCCGGCGCCTTCCCCTCCATCTGAAGCCCCCATCTGCAGTCGCGCCTTATCCTCCCTGAAACCATCGCGTGCGCCATCATACGCCATCGATCTGGCGCCTTCCCCGCCTTTCCCTCCATGAAGCCGCTGTTTGTATGTGCGTATGATTTGAGTGAAACCCTTGTTTGCAATATTATTATTATTATTTTATTAGTGTTTGGTAAAGTTTATAGGGTGCTTAGGGTATGTTTTGAAACGCTTAAAAATATCTTCTATAAACACTTATTTTTAAAAGCGGTGAGAGATAACTTTTGAAAATAAGTGTTTCTATAAGTTATTTTTAGTGTTTCAAAACACATCCTTAATTAAAAAGTTTGTATGGATTATTTCGTTGTGTGGAAAATAATAGAGGGGCAAAGTTGAAAAAAAATATTTCTCAAACACTTGCCACTTTTTAAATAGTAATAGATTTTCTCTCGCATTTTCTCATACAGTAACACATACTTGTCTTTATATGTAGTAACACAGTTTGGGAGCGAATTTCCTGTTTTGCCTTTGTACGAATTTTAGAAAATATCTACCTGACTCGATTCAACCCGCGCAAGATTCACAAATTTTATTTTTTTTCTATTTTAATGAATATTTCACGATGATAAAATCGGAAGAAATTGAAAATTCGCGAATCTTGTGCGGGTTATACCTGATCTAGCGGATTTTTCTTAAAAAATCGTGCAAAGGTAAAAGTGGAAAACTCGCTCCCAATCCGTGTTACTATAAAGACAAATATGTATTATTGTATGGACAATTATGTGTTACCACGTGATGATTTATTTATTTTTTTACTAATTCAATGGTTTAATATGGTGGTTTGGGTCTTTACTTAAGACAGTTGATCACAAGTCAGAAGGAGAAGCATATAAAAAAAAGAGGGCTAAGTGGATGAAAAAAGAGGGAGTGTCAATTTGTCGTTACAGTAACATATGCATGTATTTATATTAACATATGTTTGTCCTTATAGTAACATAGATCTCGAAGCGAGTTCTGATGTTTTGCTTTTACGAGAATTTTATAGAAAAATCTATTTGACCCTCTTCAACCTGCATATGATTCCCCTTTTTGTTCATGTGCTTTTCTTTCTAACCACGGGTCATGTTTCATTGATTCTTTCTTATATTAAAACATACACATACTTACGATAACATATGTTTGCCCTTAAGATAACACAAACTTGAGAGCGAGTTTTGTTGTTCAGCATTTGTACAAATTTTTAAAGGATATCCATTTTACCCGTTTTGACGGTTTGACCGGCACAAAATTCACAATTTTTTTGCTCCGTGTTATGTATTTCTCATCCAGACCTATAAGTCATATTCCACATATCCTAAATCCATATTTCATATATTGAAAGTTAGTTCAGGTCGTCATTGTGTGAGCCCTCAATTCAATTGGTGAAATTTCTTCTGCCCCAAGAAATTGGAGTGGCTCAACTCTTAAGTACCTATAAATCATCCGTCAAATTTTGAACACACGAAGAAAGAAACCCCAAACTCCATTTGAGGTATTCTCCTGCAACAAATCTGCGACGATTCTCAATCGCCTGAAGGAGAGGAAGGTCATCTAAATCAAGGAATGGGGATAATAAAGAGCAGCTTTTCATTCTTGGTGGGAACAGCATTCGGAGTTTATGCAGCCCAGAATTACAACGTTCCCAACATTCGGAAGCTATTCAACACCGGCCTTCTCATCGCCAAGCACGTCGAAGAGAATTATCGCAAGCCCAAGAAACGCGACGATGATGAATAGAGGCTTTAGTCATACCCACCAACTGTTTGTGGTATTTACTGATTAGCTTTTACCAAATTTCTCAAGGGTTCCTTTTTCCTTTTTCGTAATTGGATTTGGAAGTTTGCTTTGGTATTGGGGAAATGAATGGAAAATTTTGTGTTTATTATTGTTTTTGTTAATGATTGAGGCTCAGTTAAAGGAAATTTAAGGGATCGTAGATGTTGTCACTTATTTTGATTGATTAGTATACTTAAAAGTTCAATTGTCTCATTGTGTGCTATGCAGAGAAGTTAATTGGTCTCATGTTTGTATATGGTCTTTACTGATGCCCACCAATTGTTTGTGGTATTTACTGTTTAGCTTTTACCAAATTTCTCAAGGGTTCTTTTTCCGTTTTCGTAATTGGATTTGGAAGTTTGCTTTGGTGTTGGGGAATTGACTGGGAAATTTTGTGTTTACTATTGTTTTTGTTAATGATTGAGGCTCAGTTAATGGAAATTTAAGGGATCATAGATGTTGTCACTTATTTTGATTGATTGGTATACTGAAAAGTTCAATTGTCTCGTTGTGTGCTATGCAGAGAAGTTAACTGGTCTTTTCTGATGCCCACCAGTTGTTTGTGGTATATACTGATTAGCTTTTACCAAATTTCTCAAGGTTTCTTTTTTCCTTTTTCGTAATTGGATTTGGAAGTTTGGTATTGAGGAATTGAGTGGAATATTTTGTGTTTACTATTGTTTTTGTTAATGATTGAGCCTCAATCAATGAAATTTTAAGGGAACATAGATGTTTTCACTTTTTTTGATTGTTTGGTATACAGAAATGTTAATTCGCCTCATTGTGGTGTATGCTGAAACTTATATTAGATGAAAACTTGGGATGCTTATGGTTGGTTTATGGACTGCAGGGTGCGGCAGCAAACTACATTTGCTTTTTGTTATCGTATTGTGTTGTTTGATAAATTGAGTATGAGAAATTTGATGTTCTCTAGCAACAGAGCATTTGTAGTGTAGCATATGCCCCAGTCTGTTTAATCCATTGATTGGTTCTGTATGGACGAAGTATCAGAAGCCTTTTAGAGATATCAACTGCGAACATCATGGATTCCATTTGTCAAGTTACTTCAAGAATTTACTTTATATTGATTTTGGTTGATTCCTAAATGAACTTAGTCAGTCGATTATGATACTACTGCTTGCAATAGGTTTTACATAGCCTGAAAAAACAGGTTCTCTTTGATTCACCTCATTTTTTAATACTCTAGACAACTTTATGAGGTATGATTGATCACGATTTCGTTGTAAGCAAAGGAAATTATGCTGTTGCTATATATATATCTACATGGTTGAAGCTATTCTTGTTATGCCAGTGTTATTAACTCTTTTCAACAAGTGACTTGATCTTTTCATAGGCATTATATCTTCCATATCTATCGTGAATGATTTTGTTTTAGGGAACCACCAAATATAATCTATATGCTATAGCTTCATCCCCTGGAATGTTACGGTCAAGCTGTAAGTTTCTGGGGATTCTTCTCAAAGTGCTGACAATGACGAAAATCCTTCACATAGAGGATATTTGACATAAAGGTTCTGGGATTTTCTTCTCTTAAATTGAAATAAAGGAAATCCCCAGAACCTATATAAAATGCCTTCACATATTTCCTATGGATAATACTTGTTTAAGCTCCAGTTGATTTTGTCGTTTGAGTTCACATTTCTCTTGCAAAACTACATTAAGATACAACCAATTGATAATTGTGTCTGCTGATTGGTTATTCTAGGTGTTTCATACCAACTTTTATCACAATTTTCATATATTGATGTGAAATTTGTGGATGCATGGCATTCAAGTTCGCGTTGAAGCTCTAGTACATCATTTAACATAGTGCTTGTGCAACAAGCCCTAAAGTGATTTACAAAATCAATCTCCCTGCATAGGTTACTCCGAAAAGAAAGTAGATCTTTCTGTCTGGTTTTTGGTGCTCAAGATTTTCAATTAACATTGGTTGATCCTTTTGTTATCTTTTGTCTAATTTTTTCCAGGTGAGCCAACTTTATGTCACTGGTAATCTGCACATTTGAAGAATTGGTGTGCTTTCGTAGTTTGGTGGTATTTTCCCAGGCATTTAACAAAATGAATAACGAAGTTTCCTTACACACAACAAATGTACTTGATATTTTTATTGTACCCAAGTGTATGAATATTGAGAACTTTATGTTGGGAAGCTTAATCTATATCTTAGGGTGTGTTTGCAAACTTAACTAAAAGCTTCCAAACTCACTGTTTTTCAAAAGCTGTGAGAGGAAGCTTTTGAAAAGACAAATTCTTGTATACACCTGTAGCACCTTGCAACTGGTATGCATTTTTATATGGCTTTAGTTGTTTTCACTGAAAAGTAATAGTTGTATTCATTGAACAGTATTAGTTGTTTTCACTGAACAATATTAGTTATTTCTATTGTTTGAATTACTCTTTGAAAAAAAGTGATTCCTACTCGCTTTTTATTGTTTGCAAACACCACCTTCAAATATCTTGTTGAATATGCTTTTTGGTTAGTGTCAAAGATTGCTATATATTCAAAAGCTGAACAGTAATGCTTACATATATTGATACTTCTTACTGATCTACAAACAGATCAATATGCTAATAGAAAAACCGCTTTATGTATCCTTTTGCACAACTTTCTGGTTCTAATTCACAGGTCAATTTTCAGATACAACTCACATGAAGTACTAATTGTAGTAGATGATTCACAACATTGATCTTTTGTCTTCCCCAATGCACGCCACTCATTTATGCATGCCTTTTTTCCTGTCTCTAAAATCGGAGGTGGTATGCAGCTAAGAATTTCCAAGATCCTTTCTGTTTGCCCAAGTAATCGAATAGCATAGCGAACATTTTCCTCTCTCTCTTCGATGCTGCTGTTATGGCATTTTATCTCTATTGCATGTTGTAAGTTTGTCAAGCAAGCCCCCATTATCTCAGTAATCATAGTAGTAAGACTTTCCAACATTACTTTACTGCATCTGTTTTCAGTATTGAGCAGAATCGTTTGGCATATTCTGTACATTGAATTTGCAGCCAACACCTTGATGGGCCATTTTGTAGGTGTGTATTTTAAACAGCCAATTGCATCATTCTTTCTCAACTCCATAAACTTGTGCTTAGCTATTTCAGAAAGCTCTGAAACTGTATCCATCGGGCTTTTTCCTTTAAGCGCCAGTTTACGAAGATCCACGTCTAGCCATTTATAGTGGAGGTCAACCCCCACCCATACAGTTTCTGCTGCCGTCCTGATATTTCCCAAGTCTCTTTTTATAGCAAGGTTTTGTTCTATGACTCTAATGTACTTGAGTCCTTCGTGTACAGATGTTATCAGCTGTTTCACTGAACCGAAGTCAGAGTTGCTGGTGGCGATTGCAATGCTTGTTAATGTCACCACAGGTAGCGCCCAGCTGTTGGGAGGTTCTTCAGAATCCAAAGAAGGAACCTGGTAACTGTCAAATCTCTGTACCCCCTCGAATCCTCGTGAAGGATTCAGTTTCTCTAGAAGTTGTATCAGAAATTTTGGCTCTTTTTTTCTCCCCACTCTGATTGAATGATCAATAAAACCCCTGTCGGGTTTCATCATCACGTCGATCAGATCTTCCTCTCCTTCAAGATGCAGTACATAATGGCTGAGATCCAATTTTCTTGAGGCCCTCGACTCGGATTCTGTATCACAGGTAAGAATCAAATTCTTGTTTTTAAACAAGAAGACAAGTTTCTTGACTCCCATTAACCAACCCCCAAAGATGATCGATATCAGTCTCACTAACTTGCTCAAAACTACTATAACTTTCTGAGTCAAAATGCAGAAATCCAAGGCCCTGTTTTTTGTTTTGTGCACAAATTTTCTACCATGGCGTCCACATATTCTCAGGTTCAAGGGACACTCCTTCAATTGATGCAGCTTCTGAATCCAGTAGTGTTCCACCGATGAGAAGGTATTTTTGCTATAATTCTTTGTTTTCTTTGGGCACATGAACTTGATAGCTATGAACCATCTTGATGCTGGGCCAATTGTACCTATTGCAACTGCTGTAGCTTGGGTTACTAATATAACTGTAGTCGACCACTTGTAATCTGATTCACCTGTAGGAATGTAAACAAACATAATCGAACCTGTATTCGAGATGAATTCGTGAAACTATTTGAATGTTCATTTGCATATTCGATTGTTATTCCAATATTGAATCGATTCGTGTTCTATTCGAAATTGATATTTGAATTGCTCGTTAAGTGTGAGACGGTCTCATACAAGTTTTTGTTAGTTCATTAGTATTCGAGTATTCGAAATTGTATATTTTTCAGACAAAATCTGTTCAATTGTACTTTTGCACATTCAAATATTTTGAATATGAATCCCCATTTACCTGTACAAAAAGTGAAGCACCACGGCATCAGGTAACTACGAAGCATGGCTTCCGCTAAAGTGACAGTGCTGAGGAGACAGAAGGCTCCCGAGGCAGTGCAAGTCGCTAAACGGCCCATCACGAATTGCGGGTTGCAGGTATGAGCCATCATCCAATATCTCGTTAGATCGTCTTTCAGTTTCCCAGTTATCGACGGATTGCAATTGTCTTTACATTCTTTCTTCACCACATGATACTTCTTATTGTACTTAACATCCAAGTGATACTTTGTCGTAGGGATCGCAACGGAAGAAGAAATCAAGATCGCAAACAAAACCATCATCAAGAACATCACGACCGCGTGCTCCATCCAAAACACGTAGATCACCCCCGTCCCCATTTGGATGCACACATTCACAATAACCGTAACCACAAGAATCCCCAACGCCACCACGTTCATCATCAGCTCCTTATTCTCCATGCTTCCCAAAGAAGGCATTGAGTTGGCTATCGCGGTACATATAAATGCGGTGCTGCTGAGTTTAGCAAGCTGATCATGCCGACGTGGCATGGACGTATTGAGATCAACCGCGAGCTTGACTGCTACGCCGATGAGTGTGAGGGTTGTGGCATTCAGAGCGAAGAATTTGCACGGGAACCATAGCTTCCTGCAAACGAATCCCTGAAAAGTATCGGCAGCCATAGCTACGGCGCAAAGTGCGGATGCTGCTACGACGTAGAGGCCGATCCATGGCATCGGCTCGTTGAATCTTGAATCGTCTACTGCTCCATTCAGACTGCACCTGAACCCATCCATCTTGGGAATTCTTAACTCTTCTTTTCTAGTGAAATTGATTGCTTATCTGCATATTATGTGATTACACTACTTCGGGGATTGTGATGAAGGAGTTTGTTTGGAGATGAGTGGTTTCTGTTGTTGAATGCAGGAAGAAGTTGACTGCTGTTTAGGATTAGGAAGAGATAGCGGATGAAATAAATACTCCCTCCTACTCATTTTATAAGTCGTTTTGACTTTTCATTTTTTTTCTTTTTAAATGACGTTTTGGAATATTATACCAAAACTGCCCACATTTACAGATTTTATATTAATTATATTTCATTCCAATTGTTCAGTCGGTGCATTCTCCACTATGCTATAATCAATTTTGGAGTAGTCAGTACAGACATTATGCTTGTAATCACTCAACAATTTAATTACTCCACTAATTTACAATAAAATACAATTTCATTACTCTAATGAAAACAGTATGCTCAACTAGGTAATTTTGTAAACATTAGAGAGACAATAATCTCACAAATTGGTGATGAAGCAGCAACAGACGATTTCATCAACAATTGAGCCAAAACCCAACTGATTTCATCAATAATTATCTCACATAAATTATTTGTCTCATAAGAGATTTATTAACACAAACGCACCAACATGCAATTTTTTTTTATTGAGGAGTAAATATGGAATGATTTATCACAAAAAAATTATTTAAAGGTAATATGCCCTCTCTCTCTCTCTCCAGTTGAAGGGAAGAAGAAGAACTCTTCTCTCTCTTCATTCATTAACTATCATACCACATAATTTTATCTCATAAGATAATTGTTTGACTTGGTAAATTACATTAATTAGGGTTAATTTTTGGTCATAATTTTTTTTCATTAATAGTTGTGCAAAACTCTAAAACGACTTATAAAAAAAATAGGAGGGAGTATTATTTTATTACCCGAACCACCCCTAAGGCCCACGCCGCCTCAAAGAGGAAAAAAAAGAAAACTTGGGCTAATTAAATGTGGGTCAGGTTAGATTTATGTTTTGGGTAAATTACAAGGTAAAATATTATGTGCATCATGTTTATTATATATATATATATATATATATATTTTATCAAATAAACGGTGATTCTAACACATGATCTCACGCCATAGATAGTGATGTTCTAATCACTTAAGCTATTCCATTTCGTCTCACCATACACCATTATTACTATTACTTATAAGGATCTACATTTAATAAAATGTTGATCCTTATAAACAATAATAATAGAGGTGCATGGTAAACATGGTGCACATAATACCTTTTCGAATTAAAAACTCTTGGAAGTTTTTTTTTTTCAATTATTAAAAAAGAAAACTCCTGGTGGAGTATTATTTAATATCTTTTTAATTGATAAAAAATTAGACTATGTCTTGTAGGCACCAGGTATACCGTTCACTTTATAATGTATTTTAGAAATATACAATTTATTTTACTAAATTATTCAATTTGTTTGCATGTTTCGGTGTAACAAGTTGTATGTTTTAGTGCAACATAAATTGTATATTTGTAAATCATTATAAAGTACATTGTTCACCTGGTACATAGGAGTCCCACTTAAAAAATATAATACATTGTTCACCTAGTGCATAGGAGTTCCACTCAAAAAAATATTTTATTGACTGAAATGTGAAATAAATAAATAATTTATTGATATAAATATAAAGAAAGGGTAAATTTTTGGTGAAATTATACATATTTAATATTTTTAACAAAAATAATTACTAATATTTATCAGTTAATATTATTCAGTTAAAAAAACTAATATTGTTTAAAAATACAGTAGGATGTTCGAGAGTTGAGAAAAGTGAAAGCGGTTTTGATTTCTCAAATAAGTTAAAGACAAAAAATTTCGCGAACCCGAGTTCAAAGTAAATTCTACTCCCTTCGTCCACCAATCTTATGCTCACTTGTCTTATTCGTCCGTCCACCAATCTTAAGCACACTCAATTTTTGACAAAAGTTATTTTATTTTTATCTCTCAATCATCACTTAAATATTTCAAATGTCATTGTACTTTACTCACAAACAATCATTATATATATAAATGGACCCCACAATACTCTATAATACTCCTACTTTATCTATTTTATCTGTTTTTTTTCTTAAAAACCTGTGTCAAAAGCATCAAGCATAAGATTGGTGGACGAAGGGAGTTTTTTTTTTTAATATTATTGTTACACATAAAAATTATTACTGTTACACATAAAAATTATTACTGTTACACATAAAAATTATCATTGTTATGCATAAAAACTCTTACTACCTGAAAAATAAAGTATTTTTAAATAATATTCCCTCCGTTCCAGAAAAATTTGCCATTTTCCTTTTTGGGACGTCCCACAAATATTTGCACACCCAAAAAAGGAAACCCCTTACTAAACTGTTGTGTTCGATACAATTACTCAAATTAATCGTACACGTCAGAGGGACACATGTATTATTCAACTATTAAAATAACCATACTCGATGGACAAATGTACTCGCCAACTTGCCGACCAAACAAGTTTGTTTTACTACTTCTTGCCGAAAAAAGCAGTTTGCTTTCGCCAAGTGCCCACTAAGCAAGTATGCTCGCATAATTCCCAAAATCTAGCATGATGACCGATGCTATCCCCGAGATGATCCTCGAAGATATGTTGATCCGATCACGAGTCGATCGATCGAGCAAGAAGAAATCGATAAATTTGAGTCAAGTGACTGAGGGTCGATGTCTCGAATTCGGAAGAGCCAACTCAAGAAGCCCGAGTAACTGAAGGCTCGATAACTCAAGGCTCGGATAACTCAAGACTCAGATAACTCAAGGCTCGATAACCTGAGGATCGATAACTCAAGACTCAGATAACCTCGAGGGGCTCAGATAACTCGAGGGCTCGATAACTGAAGGCTCGTACAACCCGAAGGCTCAGATAACTCAAAACTCGTAAACTCAAGGCTCAGTAAATCTCGGAAGGCTCGAGATAACTCAAGGCTCAGATAATCTGAAAGCTCGCCAGTAACTCAAGGCTCGATAACTCAAGGCTCAAATAACTCAAGACTCAGATAACCCGAAGCTCGGATAACTCGAAGGCTCGATAACCTCAAGGCTCGAGATATGCTTTCGATGAGGACAAGATTCCCAAGATAATATTAATATGGTCAAAGGGGCTTAACAGTAATCACGAAAGCAAAAGATTAATTTGGACGACCAAAAGAGTGCCTTATAAACAAGTAAATGCAAAGGTCAACCAAGAAGACGAAGTTGAAAACGTGGCAACATCACATGAGTTCTTGCAAGACACGGTTCTCCAAATTTCATGCTTGCCAAACCAAAATTTCATGCTTGTCAAAGTACTATAAATAGAAGAAAAAAGAACAAGAGACAAGTTCAGAAATTGAAGGTTCACAAAAATTTCCCGTTCAGAAATCATCCATACTCAGAAAAATCCCTAGCACTCACACACTTACTCTCCAAATCATCTTCTTTCATAGAAGTTCTTCTAATGAGAAGTATCGTGTATTGTATATGTAAAACTCGCAATACAACATCCCTGGCTTGGAATGCCCCCAGAGTAGTCATTTACTGACGAACTGGGTCAACAATTTCCTGTTATTTACCATATATCGTACACGTACTTATTTTGTTTGTGAGTTGTTATCAAATTAGCCACATAATATTCTCCATAAAAAATGACTCGCAACAATTGGCGCTAGAAGGAGGGTAGAAAAAACCAACCCATACACAATCCTGTAGATAGCCGAGGCAAAAAAAAAAATATAATGCCTCAATCTAGGAATACTCAGATGGAGAGGTCGGGACAGAGCCAACCTCACACTCAGAAAGAGGCTCAACATCAGCCTCACAAAAATCAGACCGCGGAAACTATCAATCTTGAAGATATCGCCAACGATCCGGCGGCCACAACAAAGGCCATCACTTTCTTATTGCGAGCACAGAAAGAGAGGGCCGAAAAAGAGTTGGCCAAGTTGAAAGTTCAAGATGATGATGATCGATGCTCGCATACACCTGATAGCGAGCAAGTTAAATTGAAAGTTGCACGGAAGCGGGCCAACAAAAAGGTTGATGATATGTCGGATGACGAGCAGCCTCAAGGGTCTAGACCATCAGCGTTTGAACGTTTGAGGCTCTCCGTTAAAGATCGAATCGGCAATCATAGGCGACAGGATCCCGGGAGGGAACAGCCGACGAACATGCCGGCTCCCTCAGATCCTCATGATCGCCCGCATCCCGAACAAAAATCGGCTGGAACTAAATTGTCTATCCATCATCGATTGGGTAGTCAAGGATTAACTTGGAAAGGGGGACTGCCCCATCATGAGCATGACCCCCCGGGTCCTCATGATGGGACACAGCCCCGATCCAAGTCTGTCAGTTCCACGAAATTTGCAGAAATGCAAAAAGCAATCGAAGGTTTACAGGCCGACCTGGCCGCGACGAAAGGACTCCCTCGAGCGAGCACAATGCCCTGCTCGCCACTAACACCGGCGATCATGGCAGCCGAAATACAAGAGAAAGTGGCAAAGATCCGACCACTAATCCCTATGTTCGATGCTGAGTCTGACCCGCATGTTCACCTCAGCAAATATTCAGACTTTATGATTGCCATGGGTGCCACCGACGCGAAGCAGTGCCGATCATTCCCCATGACGTTGGGCGACCGCGCCCACAGATGGTTTTCTACTCTGCCCGCTGCGTCCATCACGTCTTTCACCCAGCTGGGACAGAAATTCCTGTCCCATTTCTCATCCATGTGTGCTCGCCCAGCACCAAAACAAAGGTTGGCACATTTCTCCCAGCTAAAGGGTGAGTCAGATCGAGCATACATCGAAAGATTTGACAAATGTTTGTATGATGGAGCCCCAGTTGAAGAGGATGCCAAGATCCTCACGGTGGTCGGAGGCCTGACCCTGGATACGGATATGTGGAAAGCCATGCATCAGGATTGGCCGAACACATATGCCGAATTCCGAGAGCGAGCAGCCAAGATTATAGCTATGCAGGATCTGCTCGCCCAATCACGATTAGGTCAGGAAGCAACAACAAAAAGATTTTTTGGTAAAAAAGTAATGAATGAGGGGGGGTATAAACCCCCAGGACTTTTAAACCATTTGAAGAAGGAGCAGAAGCGCATGCCCTATGAAGTCTTCTGGGCGTTTCAGCAGAAAAAATATTTAATCAAATTAAAGATCGGGACATGTTGGATAAGCCACGAAGAATCATAATGGATAAAAATTGGCTTAATGCTTCCAAGTATTGCAATATCACGAGTACATCGGACATAATACCGAAGATTATCGCGATTTACTTCGTCAACTTTCGAAGTTATATGAAGAGAATCGTCTTACGCAGTTCCTCAAAAAGTCGGCGAGCAGAGACTCCTGAATAGAAAAAACAAGTGATCGTAGGGGTAAGCTTAAGGCCGAAGAAGCATCTGACAGTGATCCCGAGGAATCCCGTAAGAGGTCGGAATTACCCAAAAGAGGGGCACCTACCATGAGTAGAGGTCGGGAGAGTCAAGAAATCCACATGATTCGTCCTGATTATGGTCCAGTGGGTGGATGCTATCAGGCACCGACATTATCGAATAGACGAAAAAAGATGGAGATGCGTGCCATGCAGAGCATCCATCAGGTGAAGGTGGCGAGCACATCAGCTAGCACACCACCCTCTCACCAAATCATGTTTTTGGAAGACGATCTCGACGGCATAATCACCCCCCACAATGACTCTCTAACCATCAGCGCTCGTCTTCTCGGTTTGAAGGTGCATCGCCTCCTGGTCGATACCGGAGCATATGTGAACATTCTGTTCGTCAACACTCTGCACCAAATGGAGAAGCAAGTTGGGGACCTAAGTAGTTATATAGAACCATATGATCACACCATCATGGGTTTCGGGGAATCTGTAACCCGACCCTATGGTATGATCAGGTTAGGAGTCGAGCTAGAGTCAACTTTAAATCCGGAGATCCGACGAACTAGAATGCTAGACTTTGTAATCGTCGATGCTTCGTCTACTTATAACGGGTTTCTAGGTCGCCCGTTTATTCAGGAATTTAAAGCTGCCTATTCAGCTTATTACTACTGTGTTAAATTTCCAACTCAAGAGGGAACGGGTAGCGTAAAAGGCGACAAGAAAAAAGCTCGAGATTATTTGTTGTCATGCACGCCAGAAAAGCAAAATACCATTGACATGATGGAGCAAACATGGGAAACCGGAGAATCAAGCCAATAGGCAAATACGTTGCCAAGATACCCCCTTTTGACGAGCATATCTCCACGGGCGGACATAGAACCTGGGATGATAGCCCATGTTCCAGATTTAATGAACATTGATCCGCCAAACGAGCTACCGGAATTAGAACCTCGTGTAGGTTTTGAACCTATGGAGGTAGATGACGAATTCCGGGGGTCGATCGAAGATCCTCGATGGAAGCTAAAAAAGAGGCGAGCAACGCCTGTTGAACAATTAGAGTCTGTCAATATCGACCCGAACAGACCAGAATTAGAAGTGTTTATTGGTTCGGAATTACAGGAACCTTTCCGAACAAAAGTGATTGCATATCTTCGAGCAAACTTGGATGTGTTCGCTTGGTCACATGAAGACATGGTTGGCATTGATCTTAATCATGCATGTCACTCTCTTAATCTTGACCCAACACAAATTCCAATAATCCAGAAGCGCAGAAAATTCAGTCCGGAGAAGTATGCAGCTATGGATAGTGAAATCAAAAAATTGCTCGACAATAAATTGATTCGAGAAGTAAAATGCCCAAGATGGCTTGCAAACCCTGTGCTCATCCGCAAATCTAACGGAACTTGGAGGTTATGCATAGATTTCACTTATTTAAATAAGGCATGCCCGAAAGACAATTTTCTGATGCCACATATCGATTATTTGGTCGATAACACAGCAGGACATGAGCTCATGGCCTTCATGGATGCATTTGCTGGGTATCACCAAATACCCATGCATCCGGATGATCAAAAGAGTACAGCTTTCTGCAGCGAAAATAATATGTATTGTTGGCAACGCATGCCGTTCGGATTAAAGAATGCTGGAGCAACGTATCAACGTTTGGTGAACAAAATGTTCGACGAACACATAGGTCGAACAGTTGAGGTGTATATTGATGACATAGTGGTAAAAAGCGAGCACAAGGAAGACCACATCACCCACCTCGCACAAACGTTTGATATTCTCAGGGAGTACAACATGAAGTTAAATCCGAAGAAATGCAACTTTGGGGTTCACTCAGGAAAATTCCTAGGACATATGGTCAGTCAACGGGGGATTGAAGCGAACCCATCAAAGATTCAAGCCATGCTCGATATGCAGGCCCCCAGGAGTGTGAAAGAGGTCCAAAAATTAACCGGACGTTTGGCTTCCGTAAGCCGGTTTATATCACAAACTGGGGACAAATGCAAACCTTTCTTCGACGCATTAAAGAAAGGGAAATTCTAGTGGACAGAGCATTGCCAAAATGCATTCGAGTCATTAAAGCAGTACCTAGCAGATACACAAACATTATCTAAGCCTGTTCCAGGCTAACAACTTTATCTGTATCTCGCTGCATCCGAGCATGCAATTAGCGTTGTGCTCATTCGGGCAGAAGGAGCGACACACTTGCCTATTTATTATGTAAGTCAGGTGCTCAAAGAAGCCGAGCTCTGGTACCCTCCCTCCACTGGAAAAAGTTGCATATGCTCTCGTTATGAGTGTTCAAAAACTGTGACCATACTTTTTCAATCACTCAGTCGAGGTGTTAACCACATTCCCATTGCGACAAGTTCTCCACCGACCAGACACTGCGGGCAGATTACTCAAGTGGGCGGTGGAGTTAGGCCAATTTGGCATTACGTTCGCACCACGAACAATAATGAAGGGCCAGCTATGGCCAATTTCATGGTCGAGTTGACATACCCGCAAATACCCGAAAGAGGTGTCGACCAACCATGGCACATGTATGTAGATGAATCATCAACAAGTTCAAGAGCCGGAGCGGGCTTGGTTCTCATCAGCCCAACTCGACAAACTTTCACAACGGCTATCCATTTTGATTTTCCACCCACGAATAACGAAGCCGAGTACGAAGCTTTGATCGCTGGACTACACATGGCTATGACAATGGGAATTCAGAGGCTGATGATTTATAGCGATTCTCAAATAATCGTATACCAAGTATTAGGCGAGTACGAGGCCCGAGGCGAACATATGGCACAATATCAGCAACTAGCAAAGGAGTTGCTTGAACAATTCGAACAAGTTTACATAGAACAATTACCACGATTGGATAATTCGTTCGTTGATGCCTTGGCACGATTGGCAACAGCAGAAGGAGTGACGAGCACGACGGACATTGTGGTCGTCACAACTTGTTCGCCATCAATCCCTAGAGTTATGGTCGCCCATGTGACAGGCGAGCAAGAAACCTGGATGACTCCAATTTTAAGTTACTTGCAAAAAGGACTTCTCCCCGAAAATAAGGCACAAGCTACTCGCCTCAGATTACAAGCTGCTCGATATACTATCCTAGACGAGCATTTGTACAAAAGAAGTTTTTCACTTCCATTATTGAAGTGTATTATTCCTGAAGAGGTCATGTGATTCTGGAACAGATTCATGATAGAGTATGCGGAAACCATACAGGTGGGCTTGTCCTGGCACATAAAATTATCAGACAAGGTTATTACTGGCCGACCCTCAAAAAAGATTCACTCGCGTATGCTCGCGCGTGTCACAAGTGTCAGGTACATGCCCCACTTATCCATAGCCCACCTGAAGAACTAGTGTCAGTTTATAGCCTGTGGCCATTTGCTAAATGGGGAATCGATTTGATCGGCCCGTTTCCTACTGGCACATCGGGAGTAAAATATGTTGTGGTTGCCGTTGATTACTACACTAAATGGGCGGAAGCCGAAGCTATTATTAAAGCCACCGAACAAAGAATGTGGAATTTTGTTTGGAAAAATATCATTTGCCATTTTGGGCTTCCCCAATCATTGGTAACAGATAATGGCAAACAGTTCGATGGAAGTGAATTCCGACAAAATTGTGCTCGCTGGGGCATAAAAAAGCATTACTCTACTCCGTATTACCCCCAGTCTAACGGACAAGTAGAAGCTGTCAATAAAATTATCAAGCATACCCTTAAGGCTAGACTTGATAATTCCAAGGGGGGAGGATGGGCTGAAGAGTTGCCCGAAATATTATGGGCCTATCGAACTACTTTCAGAACATCAACTGCGAAAACCCCTTTTGCCCTGACATTTGGTACGGAAGCTGTTATACCCGCAGAAGTCAAGATTCCGAGCCATCAGACAATGACTTTTGGAGAGCACATCAACAACCAGGCGCTCGCCCTAAGTGCAGACCTGTTGGAAGAAAGAAGGATGGAGGTTGATTTCAAGAACGCCATGTATAAAAAAAGATCAGAAAAGTTCTACAACTCCAAAGTCCGAACACGCAGGTTCAACGTGGGCGAGCTGGTTTTAAGACGAGCAACGGGGGTGCCAAGTGGTGTGTTCGGTCGAGCATGGGTCCATTCAGAGTTATAGAACGTTTGTTAAACTGGGCTTATGATTTGGAAGACCTGAATGGAGTCCCGTTGTCCTACTCGTGGAATGCGTCAAATCTGAAAAAATATTATCAGTAACGACGAGCACAACTGGCTGAGCATAATTAGCTATTCAGCTAAAACGAGCACAACTGGCCAAACATAATCAGCCATTCAGCTAAGACGAACATGACAATCATGAAGGAAGAACACACCGTGTTCGACACAAATCTTCTAGAAAAAATTCTGGCCAGCACTATTGAAAGATAGAAGATACGTGTCAAAATAAGTTGAGAAGTGGTGGCAACCAAAAAAAAGCAACATGTCAATCCTTGAATAAGAACTGGCAAAAAACAGGACAGATGTCAAAAGGAGGATTCAAAGCAAGAAGGCCAACACCAACTAGCTATGCCAGCACCTGTTTCGGATAGTGGTATAAATAGGTGTATTGATAGCTAAAGAAAGCAGAAGAAAAACAGATAAAAAGAAAAAAATATTGCAAGCATAGTAGAAGAAAATTCAGTTATCGGGAGAAAGTTGGTTCGATATGCCTCCAGACGAAGTATCCAGCACATGATTCAGCTATCATTCTGCTGGATCGATCATCTGTCCTGGCACTTGCTCTAGTACGAGCTTTATACCCCATAAGACACTCCGAGCATAGGTTGGCGCTCGTTACGGACTCAAGATGCTCGGCAGAGTCATGGTTGCCACTCCACATTGCTCACTGCTTATGCAGTAGTAAATCACTAGTCCCCTACGCATCCCCAAAATCTCCTCCGAGGGGGAGGGATGTCGTGGTATCCGCTAGAAACAACACGCGGATGCTGATGCTCAGGTATCTACAGAAGGGAACAAAAAGGTGCGAGCAGAGGCTTTTGCCCGCTCCTGATATAGGCGAGCAGGTGTGCTCGCCACATGCTCATGTCCGCAGCAGCCTGCATAATCACAACTTGTCCAGGAGGGACAAACGCTTATGCTGTTGCTGCTTGAGCATGTTACTTAAAGAAGGGTAGACAGGCTGATCCGCCTCATGCTTGTCAACATCAATTCCGCGGACGAGATGAGGTCAGCTCGTGTCTATTTCAAGACAAGGTTTAAATTCAAAACCATAGTCTGATGTCTATAGTTATGTGTAATAGACAGTCTTCTTCAAATGTAAAAGTTGTAATAGAATACAACGTGTGCAAAAACATTTTCGTTTGTTAAGTTTTTCTAGTTGAAGCCTATCAGAGGTCGCATCTAAGCCGAACGACCAGAACAAAGACGAACGAGCCGAAGTTTATGTTCACCTGACGAAACAGTTCGTACTCAGATACCCGCAGCAAAGCGAGTGATGGGTACGCAGTCGCAACTAAATAAGACGACTCGTACTTACAGATACCCGCAGCAAAGCGAGTGATGAGTACGGGGTCGCAGCTAAATAAGACGACCCGAGTACGAATAGTGATCGCGCCTAAATAAGACGATCACGATACAAGAAAGGGGGTTGCATATAAGTTAACCCATCTGGTCGCAGCTAAATAAGACTATCAACCTGATTGCATCTCAATAAGACAATCAAAAAACCAAAGAAGTCAGGGTGGAACATAGACACAGATCATGTTCAAATTCATTCAGAAGAAAAGAGGCATAAACTAGGAAACAAGACAAACATCAACCGTTCATCAGCAACAAAATTCATCCTCAACGATCAGGTTAGAGGAAATTATTCAATAAGCAAATTTAACCATTCAACAGCAAAATTGTTTGAACAAGAAAGAAGAAGACAAAAATTACACAATAGTTCAGAAGAAATTGTTCAGCAAAGCAAAAACAAAACTAAGGAACAAATTCATTATTGAGGGTGGGCGGAAGCGATGTATCGAACAAATCCTACCTCGTCTGCTCGGCCCCTTCAGGAGCAGCTCCACCAGCATCATCGTGCCTAGTCTGCTCGCCAGGTAGTACATTCTGCTCGTCTTCGGGAAGACCACTTTGTTCACTCTGCATCTGATCAAACCCGTGCTCGGCTCGGCAAGCTTGATCAACAATACTTTCAACATTTGCGTCTGGATCATCTTCCTCATCCAAAATAGGATCATCAATCTCGATCCCATCAGGAAGATTAGATAAATCGCACAGATCACTCAAATCAGATATTGGAAGGTTGCGATCCAGAGGGTTGTCGATCAGGTACTTCTCAAAATGGGTTACGAGCGGGGCAATCTGGTCGGCAGTCAGCGTGTGTCTAGCAGAACGGATGGCATCGGCAAAGGCACATATATAAGAGAAATTCGACATGGAATCAACATACTCCTCAGTGTGCAATTTCAAATTTTCAAGACCCAAACGAGTGTTGGTCTCTTCATAGTGAGGAGTTGTTGGCCGAGCACACTTTTCTCGCATTCAGCAGCCTCGATCTCTGTTCGGAGTTTTTGGAGCTCAACGTTTAGCTCGTCCTGAACTCTCCTAATGCCGACCACTTCTTCCTGATTGCGGTGCAGCTCCTCCCGAGCTAGGCCTAGCTCCTCTCTCGCCTGGCGAGCATCTTCCCGAGCTTGACGAGCATCCTCTCGAGCTGAGGATACTTGTCCCTGAGCCAACTTCATTTCATCTTGAGTTTTGCTCAGCTCGTTCACCTTCTCTTCGAAGCTTTTGATAAGAGCCACGTAGTTGGCATGAAGATTGGCAGACTCAGCGTAAGCTTTCTCAAGGAGAACCAAAGATTGGCCATAGTGCACTAGGCAAAGTCGCATGGTTTCCAAAGGTGTTGGACCCTTAGTTACCTCTTCGAGCTCAGTAGTCCATGCCCGGATGGGGGTCTCGCACGCTTTCTGGACATGCTCGGGAAGGCCAGGAACATTGCGAACACTTGGAGAGCAGTAATAATCTTTTAATTCTGGCATCAGAGGTGTCAATCTGTTCATCCTGCATGTCCACCCGAGCAAATAAATGTGATTAAGCGACCAAATTAGGTGGAACAAAGAAATACTCCAACAAGCGAGCAAACGTACCTGTTCACCCGAGCAGGGTCCCATCCCAAAAATGATTTGTCTTCGGGAGAACGGAGCTGGGAACTCATAGGGGTCCAGGTTCGGGGTCCTGCAGGAGGTGGAGAAGATGTACCGACCTCCATTTCGACGATTTGTGCAACTGGACCGACCACAGAGGCAGCTATTCTGGTCGCTTCAACAGTGGGGGTCGCCTCAATGACATCGATGCTCGTCTGAGCTATCGGATTTTGCTCGTCAGGTGCCCTCCTGGATCTCTTTGGCGAGGGAGCTTGATCGCTCGCCCCCTGCTCGACCGAACGAGTTGTCCTCTTCGGCCGACTCGACTCGCTCGGTCTGGGCGCGGCTGGTCTGCTCGCTTTTCTCACTCTACTCGCCTCCCCTCGATTTGCTTGCTAAGCATCCCGCTCGGCTTGAATTCTAGCGAGCTCTTGAGGTCTCTTAATTCGAGCCATTTCAGTATGCTCGGAGGTGCTTACAGCAACAGTGACGGCAGAAAAAGCTGTAGACAAAAGAATTCATTAAAAAAGAAAGAGAAACCGCGAACAAAGGGTACAACACATTTGCAAGTACAAAAAACAATCCTTACCAGCTGGATTGACGGCAACTAAATGGTGAGGGGGCACGTACAAGCCTCCCTTCTTCCTTTGATCGGCAGTATTCAAAGTCTTTACAGATCGTTCCAAGTAAGGCTTGAGATTGATTTGCCAGATGCTGCTGAAATAACCGTCGTTGGTCTCTTTGTCCGTTGTAGCTTGAATTCCTGAAATTGAGAATAAGTTAAAATCAGTTCATGGTGAAGAGAAAAAACACAAAAATACTTACTTCGGTAAATCTCAAAATCTGTGGGGATATCTAAGCGAGCATTTGGTTCACATCCAGAGGCCGAGCTTTTCCAATAGCCCCCGACGAACCAAAATTTCTCTTTCCAATCAGTAATCTTGTTCGGCACATCCTCAATGACCTTACATTTGGCATTTGCCTGCATGAACAACCATCCGTGTTCGTCCTTGGATCGAGTCAAATGCACTAGTCGAGAGAGTTCTGCTGTTGTTGGATAATACACTTGCTTCATTTTGCCGAACAGAGTTAAAAAACTCATAATCATGTGCCACCCATTCGGCTTCAGCTGTGTAATGGTGATGTTCCATTCTACGAGCAAACGAGTAATAGTCGGATGAAGTGGGAATCGAAGACCCGCTTCCATTGTATCCAAATTCACAGCAACACAACCCTCAGGAGGCTGGTCTGCTCGCTCATCGAGACCAGGCACCCAGAAAAATACATCTTTCGGAGTTTCATAATTCCTATACAATTGGGCGAGCATATCTACATCAATTACGCTTGCAATTTTGCTCGCCGAATATTCATTCTCAACCCTGGTCCTATGAGGTTGTTCAGGCCAATCAAAGTCATAACGAGCATTATACTCGCTATATGTTGGTGTCGAGCTCCGTATTCTGCTCGTCGTCGAATCCTCTGTTCGACTCATCAACATTCTCAGCCATCAGGATTTCCTCCCTCACATTATCATCATCCCTATTTACATCATGACTATTTACAACCCTAGACCCATTCGGGGTTGGGACAAAGAATCTTCACCCGAATCATCTAAAAAATTGGTACGGGCTAAATCCCTATCTAATTCATTTAGGGCATCATTGGAATCCGATGAAAGAATGGCAAATGGCTGCCGAACTTGCCAACGGGATCTAGAACCCGAGGCATTCATCTCCGGCGCATTAGCGTCGCTACGGGAGATTGGACAGAAAGAGGAGGAAGAGGAACTATGGTGGTTTGATTCTATTGAAGCAGAAGAACTTGAACGAGAAGCCATAATTGGAATTAAAGAGAGTATGCAATAGTTACCTGAATGAAATCCTTTGCCGAAATAAGAGAGCCCTTGCCGGAAGTTTCAGACGGAAAAGAATATGAAGAGAAAGAGAAGATGATGAAAAGAAAGAAAAGCAACTGCGGCGGCAAAATAGGTATTTATAGATGCCGGATTTAAATTTTTTTGAAAATTCAGCACAGAAGACGAAACGACACTCACAAGGGCCCACTATATCCAACAGTCGGGCCCCCATGATGAAAACAAAGCGGCCCGGCTGGGGGGTATTGTTGTGTTCGATACAATTACTCAAATTAATCGTACACGTCAGAGGGACACGTGTATTATTCAACTTTTAAAATAACCATACTCGATGGACAAATGTACTCGCCAACTTGCCGACCAAACAAGTTTGTTCGCCAGCTTGCCGAGCAAACAGGTTTGCTGCCACGTGCCCACCAAGCAAGTATGCTCGCAGCTCGCCAAAATTTGGCATGATGACCTGATGATATCCTGAGATGATCCTGAAGATATGTTGATCTGATCGGTCGAAATGATCGATCGTGCAAGAAGAAATCGAGAATTTGAGTCGGGTTTAATTGAGGGTCGGGATGTCCGAATTCGGAAGAGTTTGAACTTCGATGAAGCCCGAGTAACTCGAAGGCTCGGATAACTCAAGGCTCGGATAACTCAAGGCTCGGATAACTGAGGGATCGAGATAACTCAAGACTCGATATAACTTTGAGGGCTCAGATAACTCAAGACTCGAGTAACTCGAAAACTTCGGACAACCTGAAGGCTCAGACAACCTGAAGGCTCAGATAACCTGAAGACTCGGGTAACTCAAAGACTCGGTAACTCAAGGCTCGGATAACTCAAGGCTCAGATAACTCGAAGCTCGAATTAACTGAAGGCTCGAGATAACTGAAGGCTCAAATAACTCAAGACTCGGATAACTGAAGCTTCGGATAACTCTTGAAGGCTCAGGTAACCTGAAGGCTCAGATAACCTGAAGGCTCGGATAACCTGAAGGCTCAGATATGCTCGATGAGGAGAGTGTTCCGGTATAATATTAATATGGTCAAAGGGGCGAACAGGGCAATCAGTCGAGCAAAAGATTGATTTGGACGACCAAAAGAGTGCCTTATAAACAAGTAAATGCAAAGGTCAACCAGGAAGACGAAGTTGAAAACGTGGCAGCATCACATGAGTTCTTGCAAGACACGAAGTCTCCAGCTCATGCTTGCCAAACCAGCTCATGCTTGTCAAAGTACTATAAATAGAAGAAAAAAGAACAAGAGACAGGTTCAGAAATTGAAGGTTCACAAAAATTTCCCGTTCAGAAATCATCCATACTCAGAAAAATCCCTAGCACTCACACACTTACTCTCCAAATCATCTTCTTTCATAGAAGTTCTTCTCATGAGAAGTATCGTGTATTGTATATGTAAAACTCACAATACAACATCCCTGGCTTGGAATGCCCCCAGAGTAGTCATTTACTGACGAACTGGGTCAACAATTTCTTGTTATTTACCATATATTGTACACGTACTTATTTTGTTTGTGAGTTGTTATCAAATTAGCCACATAATATTCTCCAAAAAAAACGACTCGCAACATAAACTTCATCCTCATAATATTCACATATTTACATCAAATGTCATTACTTTTGGGGCCCACATATACACTCAATTCATTTAATTCATTTACTTTATACATATAAACATTACCCCTCAACACTCCACTCATTATATTTTTTTTCTTAATATATGTGTCCTAAAGTTGGGGCAAAAATTTGTGGGACGGAGGGAATAATAATTTTTATACATAAAAGTAATATTTTTTGTATATAACAGTAATAGGTTACTGATATTAATTTGATAATTTAGAATACCTTTTTTCAAAAAAAAACTTCTAATTTTGATTTTTCTTCTTTTTATCATGGCTGATGCGTTTGAAGTATGAAGCTATTTCGATTTATTAATTAGATGCGATGCTCGACCGACTTTCTACTATAATAAATCAAAATAAGACACCCAACCAACCTTGACTTTGAACTTGAAAGATAGAGCTATAACTCTCCAGTGACAATGAGTATCTTGAATTATGTGTTTGGTTTATTATTATGGAAAAACGAAAACATAAAAAAAAAAGTTGTTCTACACATAGGAAAACAAAATTTCAGAAGACAGTCTACATTATCGAGATCATAGATTGTAAGGGCCGTTTAATTGGGGTAGTGGTTAACGGGAAATGTGTAGTTTTTATCAAGGGTGCAGAAGTTGAAAATCGCTAGGAGAGCGGATACTGATCGCCTAGCGTTTAGGCGGTTGGTTCTTTTTTATTTATTTATTATTATTAATAACATAAATTATTTAACATAAATTGTAATAGAAATAAAGATTGAGTATAATGTACGATGTATTAAGTTCTCTCTTCAGATTTAACCAAATCCCTAAAAATCTTCTGCATCTTTCTTTCTTCATCATCTTTCTCCACGGTGCCGCCTTCTGCATCTTTCTCTCTTCATCTTCTTTCTCCACAGTGGGCGACAACAAGCAATGACAGCGGGCGGCACGAGGGCTTGCGTCGGCGAGTGCGGGCGGCAGTGAGCGTAAGCGGTGGCTTGATTTTACTCCCTCCCTTTCACAGTGAGTTCTGATTTGATTTGGGGGCGGGTTCCGCTTTAATGTAAAAAACAGATATGTTTCTATGGCTTATTTTTTTTTTAAGCTTTAAATTCGCCGCCTACTCGCCGCCAAGGCGCTTAATTCCGAAAACGACTTAATGTGCCGATTTGGACGAAATTGGGTCGGCTGGCGGCCATCTACATCCCTGGTTTTTACAAATTATTCTTATTAATAATGGTTGATAATATTTTAATCAAGTAATAATAATGCATTCACTAATTTCGTAGTAATAAGGATAATTCTGGGATAGTCAACTAAGGCGTAAATATCTCTTAATTTAAATTGTACTTGTTGTAATATTTGATTTAGTTTCCTTGTAAATCTGATTCTCTGTTGTACGCCTATTTAATTAATACATATTAGTCGATCACCTCATTAACGGTGATCCCCAAATCACTCTCACATGGTATCAGTTATTCGATCCTAAACCTTAATTTCCCCTCATCTCGCTTCCTTCAGTCGTCAATCTTCCATATCTTCCTTCCTTTCCTACGAACTTGCCCCCTTCGTCTCCCCCACGCCATGGCAGCCGTTCCCTCCTCTAATCCTCGTCCTATCACCACCATGAATCAAATGGTGCCCCGTCAAACTTACCCTCATGAACTATTTGATGTGGAAACGACAGGTGATCACCATGACGCAATGTTTTGTCTGTTAGGGTGTGTTAGTTTCCTGACTACCACGGATGGACTTTGGACTTTATAATCCTAAATACCCCTTGTTCAAATATTCCACCAAAGTATTTTGGAATCCTATTTAATCCCCTCTAATACCTACTATTACACCATGCACTCTATTTACCCCAACACTTCATTTAGTCTAATAAATAGTTTACTGTTTACACTCTATCTCCTCACTTTTATACAATTCCCAACACATTAGATTCATTCAATCATTACAACAATAATATAACAATACAAATCAATCAACTTTTTCTCCATCCTACACAATCCTATCATATTTTTATTTATTTATTTATTTATTTATTTTTTGATCGGGCAAAGTTAGTTTGTTAGTAGTTAGTACACCAAACACCCAAATACTCCACGAAATCGCCAATCCACCTTATAACTCCCATAACTCCAATTCGTTCCCATAAGAAATCGAACCTGAGTCTCCCACTCAAATGAGGAGCCCAGTGGCCAGGTGGGCTCAGCCACCTGGTTACAATCCTATCATATAACATCCCCAAACAAACATATAATCAGCTTTTTTATTAAGACTTTGAAATCGAAGGACTTTGTAGTCCAGGTCATGCCCCCTATAAGCCCAAAACGAACATACCCTTAAGGTTTCTGGACGGGAAGACCGTTCAACCCTCTCCGACTGTTACAACCACAGACAGCGCGGTTTCCCCAAATCCCGATTACGCTGCTTGGCGTTTAAAGGACAAGAAGTTACTCAACATTCTATTCACATCTCCCTCGGAAGAGGCAATGACGGAGGTAGTTGATTGCAGGACCTCTCAGTTGACATGGGTTGCCCTTGAGGCCGCCTTCTTTGATGCTTCGACGATGTGTGCAAATCAACTGTGCAGTGAGCTTTTGTTTCTCAGACGTGAAATCCTCTTAGTCGATGAGTATGGGTGGAAATTTAAGTCTCTTTATGATCAGCTTTCGACGATTGACCGCCCGGTGGATGAATTCGACAAGAGCCTTTCTTTGCGGTTTAGGTATCAGTTTTACGGGATTTGCTGACACTCGTATGGCTATCATGCATGTTCCGTCGTTTCGAGATCTTCTTCATCAGGCAAAGCAATTTGAATTGATGCTTCAGGCTATGGAGGGCACTCCGCCTATAATAACCCAAAATTAAAAATTAAAATTTAATTCATAATCCAATAATGATTAAGTTAAATGGGTGGGTCAATAAGAATATATATGTGCGAAGTTTTTAATTTTGCAGGTGACAAATGAGCACTTTGAGCCGGAAGCACTTACTAGCACTATCACGAATGATCAATTTGAGGTTCAATTAATAAATAAATGTACCAAAAGCCATGAAAATCAACCCCCAAATCAGCCCGAAAAATCTACCCTCTCCATTTTATGGGACTTTGTCTCATATCTTCCACAAACTTAGGAAAAAATTTACCCTCCCCCTCCTATACCATCCCATCAAATGTCTCCCTCTCCTTATACACTCCTATACTTCACTCTTCTCCTCATTCATCATTTTCCTAGAAATTTAGAGAGAGAAGATAGAAAGAGAGCAAGAGAGAAAGAGGGAGGAACAAGAAGAAAATCTTCTTCTTCTTCTTCCTCTCCAAAAACCAAAGACCACTCTTTCATTTTGGCCAAAGAGGAGCTGTTTCTCCATCTCTTCCAAGCTAGAGAAAATTATTCAGATGGATTATCAAAGAAGAAAGTAAATCAAACCTCTAATCAACAAAGGTAATAAGCTAAAACCCTAAACTTTCTTGGGAATAATGTATAAATGCTTGAGTTGGCTTTGATTGTGGTAGAAATGGCAAAACTAGGTAGTTTTCCCCATATACCCATGAGTTGTTATGTTTACTTGTTGATAAACTTGATATTTTTTGTGATTTGAAGCATGATTGTGGTGTTTTAAGAGTTTTAGAACTTGAAGGTTCAATTTTCTGCAATTTCTAGACCCTTTTTGAAATACCGTTTTAGACCCCTTTCGATCATCAATAAATTGTGAAAATATTTTTTGGATGTATTATAAGATGTGGGGAACAACATAATAAAATTTCAAAGTCATCCTCCATTTAAAAGAATAAAATCTAGAAAGTTGATGTATCTGAAACCGGGTCGAAATGGGAGAAGTCTATTTCATGACCTTTTTACCCAACTTTTAGAAGTTATAAAACTATGGTAAATATATATGATGTTCTATCTGAAATTTAGAGTAACATACAAAAAATTTATAATTTTTAGAGTTATGATTTAGGAGTTAAAAAATCATACAAGTTAACATGCCAAAATGTGTTACATCTTGGAAATCTTAAGAAGACAGAACTTTGTGCTTGTATATTTATATAGAACTTGGCATAAAAGTGTTCTAGTCTTAATAAGGATCATGTTTGGAGAAGATGATATTTTATTTCAATGTTTAAGTATTTTATTTCTATTTTATAAGTGATAGTGATGAAATTATGTTCTTGTGTTACTGTTCTGGAAATATGACCATGATTATCATATTTTCATCAAGATTCTTGACTAAATATTTATAGTTTCATATTCTACATGAAGTCTAGTGCCTACCGGTAAATTTTGAGAATTTATTGAGATATATAAATATTTTATTTGATTTTCTAAAGTTAAACAACCTGTTTCTAAAAGAAAAATTATAGATAATATTTTTGGCAATTTTTTTGGTTAAAGTGGAGTATGATAATTTTGTATATGTATATGTGAATTTACGTGTAAAGTTTAAGAATCAAATTCAAAATTCAATAATTTTAAGGTATTTTACAAACAACATGATCGTGAGAGTGTAAGTACTTTTAATTGTTGATATTGTTTTCACGATAGTTTCAAGATAGTTTTGAGATAATGAACTCGGCCACTTTTCACTGGAAATAATTTGTAAAAATATTCATGGACGTGTTACAGTGAGTTTAAAATAACAAAGTCAAAAGTTGTAGTGTTTGAATCATTTAAACGAGAGAATAAATTTCTGGAACTTTATATGACTGAACTCAAGTGAAAACGGGGAATGATCACTTTGACGATCCTTTTTCCAACCTTTTAAAGACTATGAAAATATTAAATATTTATGAGATATTCCTTTTACAATATTTTTATAATATATTTAAATATTGGAAATTTTTATTTGGCCAAATGAGAACCGTACTTCTTAGAAATCCGTGTGTCCGGTGTTGACGAAAAGGAAAACGGCTACTTTCAATAATTTATTTACTTTATTTATAATTGTCTAAAATTCATGAAAATATTTCGAGATACTCCACTTACAGTCTAGTGTCAAGTGTCACATATTTAAAAGTGGTTTCCTGATAAAAAAAAAACAAATTTAAAAGTGGTAACTTCTGCATGAGTCTACTGGAAGTTGTATATTTTATTTGGAAAGTTGTATAGTTTTGATGAGTAGTGAAGTAGGATGAGTAATTTATTAAATTTTGGAAATCCATAAAGAATCTCGACTAGAACCCTTAATGAACTTTAACCTATGCTAAATGTAGTACAACATATGTGAACTTTATAATTTTTACATGAATGAAAGTATTTTATTTGTTTTATGTGTGTAAATGAGTAGTTTTATCTAGTAAATGAGTTTTACCATGAAAATTTAGCTAAGTTTGTGAAATGTGCATACTTTAGTGAATTGAATGATTGATATTTGATTTGGAACTTTCATGACAATGTGTCTTATTTAAATTTTGAAAGAAGAGAGAATCCAAACGACTCAAGTCCCGAACTAAGAACTTAAACAATTTAAAAGGTTTTATCGAATGAAAATAGTTTAAGGAATAAATGATTGATGCTCCCATTGAACTCACTAATGATTTTTAATAAATGAATAAGACTAAATATGGTACGGATTGTGCTATGTAGAGTGTGGCTCGATTTCAAGGCTCGGAAGTCCCTACAAGTCTTAAGCAATCAAGAAGTTTATAACTTTACTGTTTAAAGTTACCAGGTGGATGACACTATCTGTATCGATTGGGTTATGTTATATGGACTGTTGATGGTTTCTAAAGTAAACCAAAGAATTATAATGATGATGATAATCAGAGGCGGAACCATGTTGGGGCCAATGGCCCCCTGGCCCCACTTAATTTTTTTTATATATATTTATAATTATTTATTTTTAACATGTTGAGGTTGGAGGTTTTGATTAATTTCAAAGTGTGACATCTTTTTCCATGTAAATTTTCTTATTTTTCTTCAGGTGAGGAAGAGGGAGCAAAAGAGAGAAAGAGATATGTATAATTCACATTTTAATATGCATATTAAATGTATTTGACTCAGTTAATATAAAAATATTTAGTCCAAATAATTTTTGAAAATATATTAAAAATTTAAAAGTGCATTTAGTTGCAATATATTATAAATTGGGCCACCCTTGACGCAATTCTTGGCTCCGCCACTGATGATAATTATGCTTAATCCAACATTTATGAATATACAAGGGGACTTTAAAAACCAAAGAATTATAATGATGATGATAATTATGCTTAATCCAAAATTTATGAATATACAAGGGACTATGTCTCACATGAATGAAAAGGCGATGTAGGTTGTTTACGGGGATTGAATGTGGTATACGCTACCACTGCTGCACCACATGAATGAAAAGGAGATGTAGTAATAATGATGGAGATTGGATGTGGTATACGCTACTAGTGCCGCCACACATGAGTGCATAATATGAAACGAATCAAAAGGAATCCATGTTTAAGAAATAAGTTTAATATATGATAAAAGATTAAGAAGATGGGAAGGGGTAAAACCTTCTAATTTTAGAATTATGTTAATCTGTATAACAGCATACATGTTGCCCAGTGAGATTTTTATCTCACATCCCAACTTTAACATTTTCAGGTTATGGTACCGAGGCCCGGGAGTGCAGTAGACGGCCGTTTCCCTACCTGCTTTTATGTATCTAAATAAATGATTAAAAGATAAGTTATTGTTGAACTTTTGTTTCATGAACTCCACTATCACTTATCCCGATAAGTTAATTGTTGAATTTTTGTTTTATGAACTTCACTATCTTTTGAATATGGCTACCCTATTATTAAGACGTTAATTAAATCTTCCGCTGCAAATTAATTATTTTACTATTAATGCTTTACTTTTAAAGAAATTTTATGGCTTAGTTTTTCGGTTCACTAAGTAATGACTCGGGTTTAGATCGTCGAGATCTCAAAAGTTGACTTTCTAAATTTCAGGGCGTTACACCGCCCGCTCCAGCCGCCTTCACCGCCGCTCGGGGCAGTGGCCAGGGTTCGTCTCAGTAGTGATCCTGGGGGGATCAACAATCTGGTGGCCGATCATATCAGCAGCGTAATGGCTAGGGCTCTTCCTCTGGTGACCAAACTCCCAGGACAGTGGCTCTAACTCTACAGGTGGACGTGGCACCTCGGGCGGGGGACGTAAGCCCTATGTTCCCCGATGTCAGATATGCAGGGGTGAACACTATGTGGACAAATGCCTTTAGTTCCTAAATGCCCGTAATCTGTTTTCAGTAGCTAATCTGGCCCATGCTTTCAATTCGTCGTGCAATGTCACAGATAACATTCCGAATTGGTATGTAGATTCGGGTGCATTGGCCCACATAACATCTCAGTCTTCTGCTTTGAACTCTTATGGGTCGTATTATGGTAAAGGCTATGTTATTGTTGGTAATGGTAATTCATTACATATATCTTATATTGGTTCCAGTAAACTGTCTCATGATGTAAATTTGTTGGATGTTTTGGTAGTCCCGCATATTACAAAAAATATTTTGTCCGTTAGCAAGTTAACGTCTGATTATCCTATTGATGTAGTTTTCTCTGATAAGTTTTTTTCTATTTAGAATAAGGTGACAAAAGCAACAATGGCCCAGGGCAGGTGTGAAAAAGGTTTGTATGTTCTTGAGCGGGGGATTCAAGCTTTGGTTGTTGCCTTAAAGACCAAAGTACTAAAAGCTAGTCATGATTTATGGCATTTATGCCTGGGGCATGTCTCATTTTCAATTATTTCGTTATTAAATAAATTGGGTCATCTTGCTGTGACATCTTTGTTACCAAACCCTAGTCTTTGTTCGCCTTGTTAATTGGCGAAAAGTAAATATTTTATCTTTTGCATTAAATGAAATACGTGCTACTATTGTTCTTGATTTGGTTCATTGTGATTTGTGGGGGCCTGAAACTATTCTTACTACTGATGGTAAGTATTATGTTGCATTCTTGGATGATTTCTCTCGTTTTTCTTGGATTTATCCTTTACGTGCGAAGTCAGATTTTTTTGATGTGTTGGTGCGCTTTCGCAGCTTTATGTGTAATCAATGTTCAAGAACTATGAAAGTTTTTCAAAGTGATGGAGGTACTGAATTTGTAAATGGTAAAGTTGCTAATTTTATGGCTTCTAATGGTATTCATCATCGTCTTTTGTGTCCATACACTCCACAACAAAACGATAGGGCTGAACGAAGCATCATCACATTTTGGAAACTGGCTTATCTATGTTATATCATTCTCATGCCCCAACTGACCTATGGTTTGAATCCTTCGCTACAAAATTCTTCATTATCAATTGACTTCCTTCCACCATCCTGGAAAATAAGTCACCATTTGAAGTCTTATTTAGCATGCCTCCAAATTATGCGAATTTTAAGCCCTTTGGATGTCGAGTTTTTCTGTATATCCGAGATTACTCTGCAAACAAACTCGCTCCTCGTAGTCAGTCGTGTATCTTCATTATCTATAGTAGCATGCACAAGAGGTTTAGTTGCTTGGATCGTCACACTTCATGGGTCTTCATTACCTGTCATGCTCAATTTGATGAGCAATGTTTTCCTTTCTCAGACTCAAGCTAGACTACTCATCCCCCTGACCTCGTTGTCTCAAGATTTCTGGATCCTGACCTCGGTGCAGTAGTGTCGCAAGTCGTTCAGGCCCATAAGCCCAATTCGGCCGCTATAGGTCTTTGCTAGATTTGTCCCACTTTTGACAACTGTCCTACTTTTAACACTGGCTTGCCTCCTCCAGTGGTTGCACCTCTAGAACCAAACCCACACCCGGTTGTTGGCCCCCTGCAAGACCCGGTCATTGACCCGATCTATCACCCAGTTGAACTCGTGGTCCCTCCAATTCTGGCTGCGGTTGCTCCAATTCCGCCTCCTACGACTCTAGTTCACTTGATGGTAACACGTGCTAAGTCAGGAATTTTTATGCCCCGCTACCCCCGTTGAGTTAGCATCTACTGCATTTCTCACGGCTCTAGCTGCATCCACAGAACCTCATGGATTTAAATTGACTGCAACGTCCCCTCACTGGCTCTTCATCATGCAAGCGAAAATTGATGCCTTGCGTTCAAATCATACTTGGGACTTGGTACCTCATCCACCCGGGACGAACATTGTTGGCTCCAAATGGGTATTTCGCACCAAATACCGATCTGACGATTCCATTGAGAGGCACTCAGAGCTTCACTCAGATACCGGGTACAAGCTTTCATCATACTTTTAGTCATGTGGTCATGGTCACCACGGTCCGAATAATTATGGCGCTTGCAGTTTGACATCGATTGCCGCTTCATCAATTGGATGTCAAAAGTGCCTTCTTGGAAGGAATCCTTAACAAACTGGTCTTCATGGCTCAGCCCCCCAGGTTCGTTGATCTGCACTATCCCGATCATGTTTGTCGTCTTAAAAAGGCACTTTATGGGCTTCATCAGGTACCTCTCGCTTGGTTTCAGAGGTTCAATACTTTTTTGCTTGGTCTCGGCTTTCGGCAAAGCAAATTGGATTCTTCAATTTTCATCCTCCATCACGGTACATCTGTTACATATCTTTATTATATGTCGATGACATCATTGTTATTGGGGACAATTCTGATATTCTCCGTCGGTTTATTGATTGGACTCGTTGTGAGTTTGCCATTAAGGATCTTGACCGCCTTAATTATTTCTTGGGACTTGAGATTTTATATACCTCAAATGGTTTATTTGTTGGGCAAGCTAATTTTCAAAGCTATCATACAGATAGGATGAGTAATCCTCGCTGTAGTAACAAGAAACTCTCTCCTTAGTTTTCTCATTGAGGTCATCATCGGGATGAACCATCAACAAACCCCACTCCAAAATAGCTGCAATGCTGGCATGCTGATCCGCGATTACTAGCGATTCCAACGAATTAAAGTAAAGGTTAATGGCCTTAACTACTTAACCGAATCAATCTCCCACTTCTCATACATGGTGTCTTTTCTTTCGGTCAGCGAGACATAGACCCTGAGTCCTAAATAACAGTTCAAGTTCCCAGGAGTGGTTCTCCATAAGGAGGAATGATGCCAAAAGCGAATGCATTATGCCCGGTTGACTCAGTTAAACCAGCTAACAACACTCTGAACTCCGAGTGGCATAGACGCGGGAAGACCAGTAAAAAGGTCTAGTAAAGGTTTTCCTTGGGCAGCTAAAAACCATTGATCCGCTGGGAGTCACACCAAGAATTTTGTTACCTTCGCTTTGCTTTTGTGTCTATGGGCGGTAAGGAATCAAGAAAAGTGGCTGGGAAGTGCCCGGCCATCTACTAAGAGCTGATAATACTATATAGATCTTCATTATTATGAATGATAGGTAGTACTTTTTCGAGTACTCTTTCCCTCTTTATATAAGCAATCGATAGGCACCTATTTCATGGAACAGACATGAAACAATAAGACGAAGATCTTTCAAACAACAGATTCTTGGCGAACCATGCCATAAAGCCGGAAAGGGAAAGCTTCTGGTAGAGCAAGTTCTTCCGGAGATGTCCTTCCCTCTTCACTTCGTTCTCTTTCTTGTGCCGGATCGGACTCCCCAACTTCCTAGTTTCCCAAGAAGTACGCCCACAACATTTTGGATCGGGCGAAGCTCCTGGAGACTAAGCCTGTTCACACACCTCTTGCTCCGAGAGTGTCCCTTGTCAGTACTAGTACTCCTTTCTCAGATCCCACATTATACAAATCTCTCGTGGGGGCTCTTCAGTATCGGACCATTACACGTCCTGACATCTCTTATGCAGTGAATGTTGTTAGTCAGTTTCTTCACTCACCCATCGAGGACCACTTCTTGGCAGTGAAGCGTATCCTCCGCTATGTGATAAGTGGATAGTAGTGCATTATTTACGTTGTTTAGAGTGTGATTATTTGCATTCTATTGTAAGTTGTTTGCGTATTTTTTCACTTATATGCACTTTGATGAGTTGAAAGCCCATTTGTCTTTTGTTTGAATTTTTAAGTGATTTTAGGGCCTTTTTGGAGGAATAGAAGTGTTGGAGAAAGGCTCAAACATCAGTTATGAAGTTCTGGGCCGAGTTTTGCCCACTTCAAAATCTGGAGCTTTATGGGCCAGAGGGAAATACACTTTGTCTAGCCCAATTTCCTGACTTTAAAAGGCCACTTCCGGCTCGGCTTTTAGTGGGGCAGCCGCTGGATACAGTACGTACGTGTGAGAAGCAGAATCTTGGGGATCACAAGAGGGGAGAAGGCAAGAGCAACGTGGAAGAAGATCACTTTACCACTTATTGAGTATTTATTTTCTTGATTTATGAACTTGATTTCTTGTGTTCTTATCATGTCTATGGATGACAAATCCTTTTATTCCAATTTCAGGGATTTCTAAACTTGTATTTTGATGATAACTAGTTGAATTCGATATCGATTGTGACACTGTTATTCTCGAATTATTTATATCACCTATTTTTAATTCTTTCATGTTAGAATAATTAATTTAGATTGATCACCTAGGTTATTTTATTCTTATATGCTTGTTAGTTCGTATCGTGTAATCCATAATTGTTGCGTGTGTATGACAATTGGTAACAACTAGTAATATTTACTAGGGTGATATATATTAAATTCTTTCGAATCGAGCTTGTGTATTTGGGAATATTTGGCCTTTATTCTTGAGACTAATTCTTTTACTGAATTAAATTTAGATCGTATCTAGACTGTTCAGTTAAAAAGGTTCATTGAATAACTTATTTCAATTGTATAAAATTAAGGGATAAAACCGATAAACAGAGCTTATTGTTTATTGTGGGTCATTAATCTGAGAGTAAAGTGGAGCAAATGATACATTTAATTAGAAGAGTCAAAATACAAGTGATGAATGAACTGTGAATTGGAAGCCTTTTTATCGATTAAATTTTTCCTTCAAGATTTTTTATTTTTTTTATTTTAGTACTCTATAATTAGTTACTTGGTAGTTTTTAGAAAATCCAATCAAAACTCCCCCCTCTATCTGTTTGTTTAGTAAGTATCCATTAAAACGCATAATAATTATTCCACGTTCCCTGTAGATCGACCCCTTACTTACCACTACTACAAGTTAGTAGAGTAGACGATGGTATTTATTTTTGTCGCACCTCGACAATGCGGTCACTATGTCAAAGGAACTGTACACTTCGGCCTCTCTTTTACTATTTTTTCGGACTCGGCTCTCATTGGTTATTCTGATGCAGATTGGGCCCTATGTGTTGAAACGCGTCGTTCCACTTATGGGTACTCAATTTTTCTCGGTGGAAATCTTGTCTCGTGGAGTGCCAAAAAGCAACTCATGGTTGCTCGTTCTAGTTGTAAGTCTGAATACAGGGCAATGAAAAATGCGATTGCTGAATTAGTGGGTCACTAATCTTCTTCATGAGTTGAAGGCTCTCCCACCGGATCGTCCCACTTTGCTTTGTGACAAGAAGAGTGCAATCTTTCTGAGTGAAAATTCTATTGTGCACAAGAGAGCTAAGCACATCCACCTTGATTATGACTTTGTACGAGAGCCTGTTTCTTCCGGCAAACTAAACACTCGGTTTGTCCCTTGGCACCTCCAGCTTGCTGACATTTCATAAGACCCTCCCTTATCCTGCTTTTGAGTTTCTTCGTCCCAAGCTTTGTGTTTGCTTGCATCCCACACAATGCTTGGGGATGGGGGGTAATAAGGATAATTTTAGCATAGTCAACTATGGCATAAATATCTCTTAATTTGAATTGTACTTGTTGTAATCTTTTATTTAGTGAAAGTGTGTTTGAAATACACGGGGTTGTGTTTAGTAAAATCAGAGTAATGTTACACTGAATGTTGGAACAATCAAAGTAACAATTAAACAACAGAAACAACGGAAGACTCAGAAACACAACACACGAAATTAATAAGACTTTGCACAATCTATATCAATATAGATTGTGAAGCCTTATGGCCGAAATCACTATTTATCAAACTAATGAATACAAAGAGGTTCACAAATCGAATCCTCTTAAAGCAAGATCAAGCATATGATCTAAAGGCTAGATGTATCTCTACACTACCAAAGGTGACATGTTCTATGAGTGTGAAACTATCTAACACCGAGACTAACACTCCACATAAAATAAATCTAGCACCAACTCGAGGTATTGTAAACCCTACAATTACTCTCTATGGTAAAATAACTCCACAACAACGACCCTATCACTCTGGATGCACTCACGCACTCTACAGTTGATGCTTGGTTGGTGCTTCGACTAAACATCACACGATTAATGGCAATGTTCGGCACTTGATGTGAACATCAAGGCCTTCTATTTATAGACTTCGTGTAGCTTTACTAGAGCCTCCTTGAAGGATCTAGAAACTCTTCCATCCACTCTCCCATGATCTTTGTAACTGCCCCAGTTAGTGGGTTCTTCAATTCTTCTGAAAACAACCGCATGATCTAGTCCCTTCTACTCGATTCTTGAAGCTTGTGGAACCTTCTGGAATCTTGCAGAACAACCTAGATCATCAACCTGCAGTCAACAACATCAAAGACAACATTGAACATAGAAGTGTTAGTGGTTAAGAAGAAAGGACGAATACTGATGTTGTAACTAATGTTGTAACATCGGTTGTAACATCAATAATCTCCCCCATTCGATCTTTCTGCTACAACACACCTGAAATAACAAATACATTAGGCACTGTGCATGATAGAGCTTATAATTATATCAGCTGCACTACTAAGTGTCAAACCTTTTTGTAGCTATCAAGAATCGAACAAACATCATCAAACAATTTCATTTATTTGAGAAACTTCAATCTGCAGAAAAACTTGTCAGAGCATAATGTAAAACATATGAGAGCATATAACATATCAGAGCATATGTATATTACATTGAAACTCATCAGAGTAAGATGTAAGAACATCTCAGAGTAAGGCAAAATGATACACGTACACTATGTATCAATCCTTAAGCCTGCAGACAAAGTAGAACATATATTACTTGAACATATTTCCACCAATCAACACGGAAATAGAGTAGAGCTGTCAGGAAGAGAGTTAACAGACCATTCTGAACAATCTACACAAATTACTCTTTTCCAAAACACAAGGTAAGATTATCAAAGCAATGAAAACAAGGATATCAGAGCAAATATACAATATCTTAACCTAAAACAACAGACTATGATCATTAGAGCAAACTAATCATCAATACTGAAAATAAACAGAATATCAGAGCAAGTCATAATACTCAGAAATAAATAGAATATCAGGGCATCAACACTAATATTCATCAACAAGCAACACCTACCAACTAGTGTTCAATAATTACATAATCAAATTAATAGAGTTTAGTAAATAATTTGTAAAAAATACAAAATAAGATCATATGAATAAAGAAGGACAAACAAAGAGAGTTGGAGGTGATCAAACTGAAACAATCAGTTGCAGCATCATCAAGTCCTGCACATGCTGTTAGTGTTAGTGTCCTAGAGACAATCTATTGTAAGGACATAATACTCGATGATATTCAGTTTGATTTAATATTATAGTTCACTTAATATTAATGTATGACAATACACTTGTTTGAATATTATGTTTGATTGTTTGCATTTATTCATGCAAGTGTTCCCATGAGTCAATGCTGTCATTGAGGTTGTGAGAACTCAGATGACTTAAGCATGATCCTCAAATAGCCCCGATCAAGGTTCATCAAGAATGGGATATTGATGATACAATGGAGATTGGTGTGCGATCTGCATCATACTCTTAGAGAGTGTAGTAAGATCTCACTTACTACGAGATACTAGGTATCTCATGAGGGATGCACAAATACCTCAGAGGGTATTGGTATACCCATTCGAGAAACCGTTTGATGTAGTTCCACTATATGTGTCTACGGGTGTCTCGATTAGTGGGAGCGATGCGATACTCCTTTGACTTGAGGTCAATACGCACGACATGTGTGGAGTGATGAACTTTGACCATGACCGACGCTTGCACCCGTCTATGGGTAGATATGGCTTGGATTGGGTTCATCACGAAGTGCATGTGCGTGGTAGTTGAACCAAGAAAAGGATTCATTCCTCAAACTGGATTTAGAGAGAATACTCATCTTCTCATCATAATTGGATCTAAGTCATTGGTCAATGCACGTCAACTTAGACTTTGTGACTAAGTGTGACATTAATGATCAATTAGTGATTTGTGATAAATTGATTTAGTTATTTGAATAGGCACTTCATCATGTTCAAGACTAATCGAGTATTCGTGAATGAAAGGAGAAAATCGCAATTGCCCACGTTACAGTTACAGGTAGTTGCATGTTTCTCGCAACGTACCTCATATATTGAGAATGTCTGATTTATTGTCTAGGGTTCAATTAAGACCGTTAATTTGACTAATCGCTCGATATATGAGGTCATATGGGTCACACAACAAGTAATTCCCTTTTACGGATTATAGTTGGTTGATTAAATGTTAAATTGGATTTAATATTTAATTTATGGAGAAGAAATTAATAATAGATTAATTTGGAATTAATTATTATTAATATTATTTAATTTAATTTGATTTAATTAAATAAGAATTCCCAATAATTATATTTGGAATATAATTATAGGATTTAATGTATATGAAAATAAATCGTAGAGATTTTCATATAAGACATTTAAATCCGTAGAGATTTATATTTAGGGAATTAAATTAAAGGAATTAATTTAATTCAAGATTGGGGTTTTTTTTCCCTAATTGGGCTAGCTTAAGATTTAAGCTGGGCCTCCCCTATATATACAGACTCTTGGGAATTCACAAAAAAAACGTAACTTCATATTCTCTCCATAAGATCTAAAGTTTGGATTTTCCTAGCTGATTCAACTTGGGATTCAACACTGGCAAATTCGTGCAGATCCGTTCTTGGGGATTACGTGGATATCATAGTTGAGAAATCTGCTATCGAATTGCTGTAAGGTTTCTCGTTATGATTATTGTAATCTGTATGCAATTAATTGTTCGTTGTTGGTGAACTTTAATTTCCGCTGCACATGTGATTACCTGTTTTACGTGCCTCTAAATTCCAACACATGCTCCCCCTCAACTTGTTCTAAACTCCCCCTATCTTCATGATCTCAAATCAAACTCCCCCATTCAACCATCATGGGAGATCACCATAGATTTCCTCTATGATATCATCAATGTCAGCTTCATCATCATCATCACCATGTTCAGCAGCTTGTTCAACCGGAGGATCTAGCTCATCTTCTTCATGCACAACAGCCTCAGCAACATCAGGAACAACTTCAGCAGCAGGAACCTCAGCAACAACTTCAGGTGCATCAGGTGCTACTTCCCCTGGTGGAGCAGAAAGCAACCTCTCCCAGAAGCTTTTCATGACATTCAGCTCAGCAATCTGATCCTGCAAATTCTCAATTTGCTGAAGTATGAAATTACTGTGAATAGTAATAGACTGAACTGGAGAATTTCTCAAGTCAGTGTCACCATCATTGTTGCCAACATTTGGTGCAGCATCCGGATTTTGAACAGCAGGTTCAACAACCTCAGACTCAGCTTCATCTCCCTCTGCATTAGGCCTCCTGTATGGTAAGTCTCTAACCCTGTTTCCTCTCAACAGAACTTTGGAGATTCCTAAATCAGGAATCATCACACCAAGACTTTCAACAGGTTCCCTAGCAATGTCCAACCTGTCCAGTAGAGCAAAGATCATACATGGATATGGTAAAACACTTTTCTTACCACCTGCACACTTCATAGCATGATCAAAAATTGTTCTTCCCAGATTGAAATTATTCATGACTACTATCCTATACATCAGGATAGCTTGAGCTTCAGTGATCTTGGTAGTGTTGGTAGTTGGCAACCAGTTGTACACAACAAATTTGTGAACAACTGAAAACAGACTTGTCAACTTTGATGACAACACCTTTGTTGTCCATCTCCTAACCATTCCACCAGTAATAACAGTCACAATTTCATTCAAAGGAGGGACAACTTCTTCATCGACATCAGGTGTTCTCAAGAAAGCATTTATTACATCAGGATTGAAGCCTACATTATGACCTCTAAACCTCACATTCTCATATCTCCTAGAGTTCCTTCTACCAGTTCCTTTCTTCAGATTGAAATAGAATTCATATACCCAAGTGTCAAAGAAAGGTGAAGTAAACTGTACAACATGTAAAAGGTTCCTTTCCTTAAAGAATTGAATCAGATTTTGCCTATCAAATTCATAAACTCTTATCTTCCTTTCAGACAATAAAAGTCTCATTCTCATAATAGCAAACTTAGAACTAGCAGTACCATGATATTCATCATCACTTTCATCATCATCAGGTTCAGAAGATGTGTTAACTGAACTACTTGAGTCTGATTCATCAGGGTCATCGGAGTCATCTGGTTCTCCTGATGGTGTTGCAGCACCTTGCTCAACATCTTCATAAACATCAGAGTCAGCAACAGGTTCATGCCTCCTCTTTGTTCTCAACTCAGTTCTAACATTTATAGCAGCTTCAGGATCATTTCTGGATTTTGTTCTTCTCTCATTCCTAGCCAACAATTCAGCAAGAGGAATGGTTTCATCAGAACTCTCCGAATCAGCATGAGCATTAGTAGTCCTATCATCATCATCATCATCATCAGCATCAACCACAGACTCAGATGCTTCACTTGGTTCAGTTTCTTCAGCAATTGGTTTCTCACTTTCCTCATCAACACTCTTCTCAACAGAGTGCTCAACTTCCTCAGCAGATTTCTCACTTCCCTCAGCCTCTTTCAAACTCTTTTCTAATTCAGATGAATCAAACATAACAATTGGCTTTGAGGCTTGACCCAAATCAGAAATCTTACCCCTCTTTGTCTCAGAGTAGTCAACCCTGGGCTTGTAGCGGTTCGACCTTCTTCTTGGTTTCACAGGGCTTCTCTTCCTCTTTGGCTTCTTGGAGGAAGGACCAGCAGCAGCAATGTCAGCCTTAGCCTTCTCAACGGGCTCCCCCATGGAAGTATCTTCCATCTCAACATCAGGTTGAGCATTGGGTTGCGCGGGCTCAATATTCTCAGCAGTAGGTTTTGAATTTTCGGCCCCAACAGTGAGATCATCTGGGAAAACACCACGAGGAGGGTTCGAGGATGAGACATTCGAGAATGGTAGAATGTTTACCTCGAATTCTCCAAAAGTGATCGTCGCAGGAGTTTTAGAGCGTTGAAGTGAAATTTTCGCCACACTCACATTCAGTGGATGTTCAGTTCCAGAGAATGCAACTGAAATTGGTTCAGGGTTTAGCGGATTCTAGAGTGTTGGGTTGGATGATTCAGCAGTAGGTGTGACATTTGGTGAATCGATCAAAGTCACTATTGATGCAAGAAGATGAAGTGGGTTCACGATTTCAGGGTTTTCAGAGGAAGGGTTTGAAGGCGCGTTTGGTGAAGTGTCCTGATTTCCAGCCATTGTGCTATATATATCAAAAGTGTTAGTGACAAAATAGAATTAAAAATTTAATTTCAACTAATACTTTATGATAAAACCAGTAATACCCCAACTTCTTCAAACTTTTGTACGCAAAACTCAGTTCAAGTTTAAGTACACAAACCAACATCCATTTGAATCCTTAAATAGAATCCGAAATCAGCAAGTTATAAGCCATGATCCCACAAAGTGAATGTTCTAGAGATGGAGATCATGGGGTGCAATGTGATGAAACCATCACTCCCACTACTTCCAATATCCAAACCACACGATTTCTGCCTATTTTTACAAAACAAAAAATAATGCCCCGAAAAAGAAATAAAACAAAGTACAATGCCTGAAATTAAATAAAGTGTGGCTATTTTTTGTATTAAATAATCAATTTAATCAAATAGTCACAATTAAATAATTATCTAAGTAAAAATCAGTCAAATCAAGTCAATGTTTCAATCAAGAACGGCACACACACACTTCAACACTCATTTTGCCTGTTTTACACAGCCAATGTTGCACTTTTCATCTTTTCTTTTCTTTTATACGCTTAACTCATATTGATCCACCTTTTGAAAAGAGAACATCGTAGTAGCGAACTCCGTGCCCCATAGTTACTCAATGGATTATGAGCAAACTGATGTTATATCAATCACCTTTTGAAAATAAGACATCGTAGTAGCGAACTCCGTGCTCCATAGTTACTCAGTGAGAGATTACATCCAATGTGTGTATCTTTTCTTTTCTTTTTGTGCATTTAAGAACTGTGTGTCCAGAAAATCACAATGACTTGACTCAACAAGAGTTTTACCCAAAATATCATTTAATCAGTGAGAATCGTGTTGGAATTTTGAGGCACGTAAACACGTAATGCATGCGCAGCAAAAATAAACAGTTCACCAACAACGAACATATAATTGCATAATTGAATACGCATAAACATAAAGAGAAATCTTACAGTAAACCATATGCATATTTCTCTACTATGGTATTCACGTAATCCCCATTCACGGACTTGCACAGATTTGCCAGTGTTGAATCTGAGACGGAATTTGCTAGGAAAATACCTATTCTAGATTTTATGGAGAAATATGAATTAACCGTATTATGGATTCCCAATAGCTCATATATATAGGAGAGGCTTAGCTTAAATCTTAAGCTAACCTGACTGGGAAATAAAATCCCTAATCTTTATTTAAATAAATCTCTAAGATTTATTTCCCACATATAAAATCTCTACGGATTTAAATGCCTTATATGAAAATCTCTACGATTTATTTTCATATACATTAAATCCTACAATTATATTCCAAATATAATTATTGGGAATTCTTATTTAATTAAATTCAATTTAATTAAATATTAATAATAATTAATTCCAAATTAATCTATTATTAATTACTTCTCCATAAATTAAATATTAAATCCAATTTAACATTTAATCAACCAACTATAATCCGTAAAAAGGAACTACTTGTTGTGTGACCCATAGGCCCTCATATATCGAGTGATTAGTCAAACTAACAGTCTTAATTGAACCCTAGACAATAAATCAGACATTCTCAATATATGAGGTACGTTGCGAGAAACATGCAACTACTTGTAACTGAAACATGGGATATTACGATTTCCTCCTTTCATTCACGAATACTCGATTAATTCTTGAACATGATGAAGTGTCTATTCAAATAACTTAATCATGTTATCTCCAATCACTAATTGATCATGTATGTCACACTTAGCCACAAAGTCTAAGTTGACAATCATCGGCCGATGACTTTGATCCAATTATGATGAGAAGATGAGTATTCTCTCTAAATCCATTTTGAGGAATGAATCCTATTCTTGGCTCAACTACCACGCACATGCACTTCGTGATGAACCCAATCCAAGCCGTATCTACCCATGGTTAGGGTGCAAGCATTGGTCATGGTCAAAGTTCATCATCCCACACATGTCGTGCGTATTGACCTCAAGTCAAAGGAGTATCGCATCGCTCCCACTAACCGAGACACCCGTAGACACATATAGTGGAAATACATCAAACGGTTTCTCGGATGGGTATACCAATACCCTCTAAGGTATTTGTGCATCCATCATGAGATACTTAGTATCTCGTAGTAAGTGAGATCTTACTACACTCTCTAAGAGTATGATGCAGATCACACACCAATCTCCATTGTATCATCAATATCCCATTCTTGATGATCCTTGATCGGGGCTATTTGAGAATCATGCTTAAGTCATCTAAGTTCTCACAACATCAATGCCATCAATGACTCATGAGAACACTTGCATGAATAAATGCAAACAATCAAACATAATATTGAAACAAGTGTATTGCCATACATTAATATTAAGTGAACTATAATATTAAATCAAACTGAATATCATCGAGTATTATGTCCTTACAATAGATTGTCTTTAGGACACTAACACTAACAATCTCCCACTTGGACTAGAGTCAATCACCTACATGTCTAACCCCTAGACCATCCAATGTCTAGTGTGTACATGAACACTCAGTGTTATGGTGAAAGGATCTGCCAAATTAAATATGTGGGAATACATTTTAATTCTATTTCTCCTATCGTTATGATCTATCGGATCAAATGATAAGCCTGATACTGCTTGTCGATCTCGGTTCCTTTGCATGCGCAATCGCACCAACGTTGTCTCAATACAAGTTTATTAGACAATTGACACTCGGAACTACCCCTAGTTCTCTTAAGAACTATAAAATCCAGACAACCTCCTTGAGGCTTCTGATACTGCAATGTACTCAGCTTCGGTTGTTGAATTTGCGGTCCTTTTGTTTGGAACTATTCCAACTGACCGCCTCATTATTGAGAGTGAAACGTAACCCGACTGTGATTTGTAATCATCATAGTCGGATTGGAAACTTGTGTCAGCTTAACCAGTCACTACTAGTTCTGACTATCCACCATAGAAAAGGAAACATTCTTTAGTTCGTCTAAGATACTTCAGAATGATCCTAACAGCAATCCAGTGAGACTCACCCGAATTCTGTTGGTATCTACCAGTGATGTTGATAGCGTAGGCCACGTTTGGCTTAGTGCAAGTCATGGCGTACATGATCGAACCAATTGCATATGCATATGGGACATCTTTCACGTACTTTATATCAGCTTCAACAGAAGGACAATCCTTCTTTGATAGCTTTATCCCATGATCTGCCGATAGAAATCCTCTCTTAGAGTTCTCCATCGCAAAACGCTTCAACACCTTGTCTACATAGGCGGACTGTGACAGCCCCAACATCCTCTTGGATCTATCCTGTGGATCATGATCTCTAGGATGTAGCAGACTTCATCAAGACCCTTCATCATGAAGGTCTTTAACAACAAATCTTTAATGAACTGCATTAACGAGATATTGTTTCCCAAAATCAATATGTCATCGACATACACAATTATGAAAATAATGTTCTTCCCGCTGCGTTTACGATAAACGCAAGGATCTTCCGAATTTCTAATGAAGTCAAAAGACTTGATAGCTTCATCAAATCGGATATTCCAACTCCTAGAAGCTTGCTTCAATCCATAAATGGATATCTTTAGTTTGCATACTAGATTAGAATTTGACTTAGATTTAAAATCTTTCGGTTGAGTCATAAACACTTCCTTATCAATGTCTCCATTGAGGAAAGCTGTTTTGACGTCCATCTGTCAAATCTCATAATCATAATGTGCTGCTATCGCAAGTAAAATTCGAATGGACTTGATCTTTGCAACTGGTGAGAAGGTCTCGTCATAGTCAACGCCTTCGCGTTGACTATAACCCTTCACTACCAACCTAGCTTTGTAGGTTTGTACTTTGCCATTTGCATTGGTCTTGCTCTTGAAGACCCAATCGCAACATATGGGTCTAACCCCTTCAGGCAACTCAACCAAGTCCCAGACTTGATTGGTGTACATCGAGTCCATCTCGGAATTAATGACATCATGCCACTTCCCTGAATCAATATCTGATATTGCTTCAGAATAAGTATTAGGATCGTCCTTATTCGATATATCCATATTATCGAGTTCCTCCAAGAGGTAACCGTATCTAATGGGTGGATTACGATTCCTAATTGACTTACGGAGCTGTGGTTGTGTAGGCTGTACATTCTGATCGTGAAAATTTTGTGGTGCATCGATTTCATCAATGTTCGGAGTGTCCTCAAGAGCTACACTTTCAAATGTCTCTTGGGCGGGAGTTTGAACTATGTATTTCTCATTCAGCCCACTAGGAGGTTCTTGCACTAGCAAGCATACTCCAATTACGCTCCCACTGGCTGAAAGACGATCACCTAGTGAAAGACTCCCACCGTGAAAGTTGCTGAATTCTCCTACTGATTCCTTGTCATGTTGCTTTGACAAGATTTTAGTCTCTTTGTTAATTTGTGGTTCTTGAATTTCTTCAAGTTCTATCAGCTTACGACCTTGTTCCTTAAAGACATAGTTTTCTTCGAGAAACTTGGTCTGCCTAGAAACAATCACTGATTATTTCTCAGGTAGATAGAAGTAATATCCTTTAGTTTCCTTAGGATATCCCACAAAGTAATCCTTTTCACCTTTGGATTCCAACTTGTCGGTAAACATCCTTTTCACAATCACGGGGCAACCCCATGTTTGATATGTGTAAAAGTTGGCTTCTTGCCACACCATAGTTCATATGGTATATGCTCAACCGATTTAGATGAAATCCTATTCAGAATGTAAATTGAGGTTTGTAACGCATATCCCCATAAGAATGTCGGAAGAGAGGAGAAGCTCATCATGGCCCTTACCATGTCTAACAGGGTTCGGTTTCTTCTCTCGGACACACCGTTCATCTGAGGTGTTCCGGGAGGAGTCCATTGTGACTGGATTCCATGTAACTTCAAGTAATCAATGAATTCATGGCTAAGGTATTCACCTCCTCGATCTTATCGAAGAGTCTTGATACTCTTACCAAGTTACTTCTCTACTTCAACCTTAAACTCTTTGAATTTCTCAAAAGATTCGAATTTGTGTTTCATAAGATACACATATCCGTATCTTGAGAAATCATCAGTAAAAGTGATTAAGTATCCGAAGTGACCCCTAACTAGAGTGGGCGATGGTCCACACACATTTTTGCGGATCAACTCTAGAACTTCTTTGGCACGCACTTCTTTCCCAGAAAAAGGTTTGTTGATTATCTTGCCCTTGAGACAAGATTCACAATCTCCATAAGACTCAAAGTCAAATGGGGTTAAGTAGTCTAACTTTCTTAACCTTGCAATTCTTTTCTCGTTTACATGATCAAGTCTACAATGCCACAAGTAAGTTGGATTTTCATGATTACTAAGTTTGAGTCTTTTATTTTGTATTTTAAGAACATTATATTCACAATGCAACAAGTATAAATCATTCACCATAGGGGCATTCCCATAAACCACACCATTCAACGTGAAATAACAATTATTATCACTAAAATGGAAGGAATAACCCTCAATGTCTAACATAGGAATGAAAATAATGTTGCGAGTAATAGGAAGAACGAAATGACAATCATTAAGTTCTACTCTAAAACCAAAAGGTAAGTCTAATACATAAGTCCCACACGTTCAGTAGCAATTCTTGCTCCGTTTTCACGTGTAAGACGACTTCACCTGGCCTAACTGCCCTAAGACACATGAGCCCCTTCACATTCATACAAATGTGTGAGCCATATCCGGTATCTAATACCCAACAGCTAACGGTATTTGTGGATATGTCTATCTTAATAACAAACATACATGCTCTAGTGCCAGAAGCACTCAGTGTCTTCCTTTTAACAACCAGAACCTTATAGTCCTTCTTCCAGTGCCATCTTCTACTTATAGTAGAGACACACATCCTTATCTACCCGCTCCTTCTTTTGAACACCATCTTAGTGATAGTGAACTCAAAAGTCTTGAGCACTTTGTGAAGTTCAGGCATAGTCGCATCCGTCTTATTCATATTGTAGTTCACAATGAAGCTAAAATATGAATCCGAGAGCGACTGGAGGATAACATAAATTAAAACATTGGTCTTTTAGCTCAAAACCTAAATTACCAAGTTTATCAATTAGGCCTATCATCTTAAGCACATGAGGTGAATCTTCTCTCCTTTAGCTAACCGACATTTGAACAGATCTCTCATCACTTCATAAATCTCATAACGAGATTCAGAATCAAAGAGATGCTTGAGCATTTAGAAGGGACGCATTTTCTCATATTGCCTTAAGCAATTCAGGAGTCATGCCGAGCAACATCATACACTGCGTCTGGGAAGCATCCTTTTGATGCTTATTCCGAGCTGCTACGTCAAACGTAACTGTCTCAAGAAACCAGCTGCAGGGGTAACAGGGATTGGCGTGTCCAACACGTAATCAATCTTTTCTTGCCTTAGCACCAAACACATGTTTCGGTGCCAGTCCAAAAAATTTGGCCTAGCCAATTTGTTTGTTTCCAAAACACATCTCAATAACAGTTATATATTTCAACTAACCCAGAGAAATAAAATAAAAAGGGAATTAAAACACATAATTCTTATGATCAATATTCAGCAATCAAAATAAACTTGGCCTTTCTTTTGTGTTTATTTTGTCTCCATTATTTTCACATACTCAACGACTTCATCGGAAGAGTACGAATTTATTTCAAATATAAATTGTAATGGACTAGGATCCACATTCCTACTATCATGATCCCTTCTTTGGCTGAATATCACAATAATATAACTGGTAGGTCTCCAAACCAATTGCAAAATTGCAACTCCTAGGTGATTAAACCCAGTTCAATCGGATGTCCCCTAACTTTCGTTTCCCTGCTTTGGCTGGTGAAACAAAGTTAAGTTGGTTTACAACCATCAAGCGGCGATACTACGTGTCCCTATAAAAGTCCCGTTGAATGTAGATCCGAGCAAAAGACTTTGGTCTTAAATACCCATTGGAACGAAATTCCCGGTTTACTATTAATTTTGATGGAAGATATCTTATCAAATTAATGATAAAACCATATTTTAGTGAGGATCGTTTTAAAGGCGGGGTATTAATTGCTTAATCAAGATCCAACATGTTAATCTACATCACATTTGAGCAATTATTGGGCGCCGCCTACCCAAACATGATTTCATACGGACTAACACTTATATGGGTGCCGTCTACCCAAACAATTAATACGGTCCGACAATTATTGGGTGCCGCCTACCCAAACAATTATAACGCGGACGTAAAATGCATTAACAGAATATAAAACACGTTAACCAAGTGGGAATTAATAACCCGTTTAATCATTTAAACCATAATTTTAAAATCCAATTTTAAAAACAAGTTTTAACAATTAAATTCATTATTAGTATTTTGACCTTTAATTAATCCAATTAATTAAGTCCGTCATTAACCCAACTAATACGTTTTAGTGAGATTTAATAATTCTTTTAAAACGAATTTTAAAATCCAATTTTAAATTCAATTTTAAAATTATTAAACTTTAATAATTAATTCAATTAATTATTAATTATTAATTGGTCCAACCAATATTCCGATTTTGAAAAATAAATATCTTATTATTTAAAATCAGATTTTAAGTGTTTTAATTACGAGGGCTCAAATGCAATTTAATAAAAAATTGCATGGAAGGACCTAGCCAAATCCAATTTGCTAGATGGTCCTCCCTTCATCATCACCCAAAACCCAAATCCGGCAGCATCTAATCTGTCATTTGGGGCAACCGATTCCAAAATCCAACAACAGTTCATCAATCACAGTTTATTCAGAATTAATCCAACTAATTCTCCAACATATTCGAGTCCAACAAGGTGATTAATTATACAGTTCGAAGGATTATCAAGCACAAAACAAAACCAGTAGAAGGTTATAACACACCGGCGCAAGGGGTGCAGCCGTGTGCGTGACCATCACTGTATCGAAGTTCGTGTGGCGCCTTATCACCTCGTGGCTCGAGCGCACCTAGGTTGAACCCGTGCCTCGGCGCACGTGCGCGAAGCACCGCCACTGTTCCATCAAAGTTTCGATTCAAGGCCCCGCGTGCTTGCGTCAAACGCCACCGCGAGAAATCACCGCCACATGGATCGGTGCGAGTCTCCACCAGAAGGTAAGAATCGCATCACATCCGTCGGATCGGGTAATACAACAACGCATGGCCAAGGTTCAAGGATGAATCAGAGATGAGCTGCCACGAAATGAAGCAAATCAGTGGCGCGTTGCCATGAATCATGTCGAGACAGGGGCACGCCACTGTGAATCGCAATGAATCTGGTGTGCATCATCGTGAAGCGAGACGAAGAGGGTTGTGCCGTTGCAAATTCTAAATCCACCACCGCTCGATGCGTTGTGGGTCCACGTGACCGTCGTGAAGCGCAGTGTGAAACCGCCACCTCGGATGACATCGCGGGTCTCTATCGACAAGCAGAGCAGTGCCGAGTGAGGAGCGGCGAATCAGGTTGCAGAAAACCCTAATTTAAAATGGTGAATGAAGAAAGGAGACGACCCCATTTCAAGTGGGTTTTGTGATTAAAACCAACATCCTAAGGGCCCGTTTGCTTCCCCTACAAATAATCAGTCAGATTAAAGGCCCAATATTAATTGGGCCGGATTATATTCTATTCACATCTATTAAGGTGTTTGGTTCATGACCTAAATGATTTTATAAGACTCTATCTTCTTGTTTGGTTTGGGCGTTTTTAAATTATATCATGTGAGATCTAATTTGAAAAGACCAAAATGCCCTTACCTAAGTCAGAAATTGAATTGGGGGTCAGAGGACGATTCACATTTCTTCCACGGGTCTAGGGCTTCTCTTCGTCTTCCATTGTCGACGGTGAGCTTGTGTCCGTGTCGTTGTGCGAGTGGCCTTTTCTCCTCCGGCCACGACACCGTGATATCACAAGAGTTAAAGGTAAGTGTTACATTGAATCGATCTGGCGTGTGTGTCAAACAACAAAAATGACTTTTTTCGTACGGTTCATAGTTCTAAATCAGCATTGGTCGATACCGAAGCAAGTATTTACAGTATACACCATTGATTTTGTTTTCACTCATCCTCTTATTCATCGCGATTAGGGTTTTCTGAGTGTTTGACTTTTTTTTTTATTTCACGCATAATCGAAAAACGATAGAATTCCTTACGATTGTTTAAACGAGATGATTAATCGAGTTTCTCCGATGTTGAATATGAATCTGATTCTTGTTGGCTACCATTTCTTCATTGTGAATCTGATTCTTGTTGTCTTGGATTTGTTGAATGTGAATCTGATTGTTGTTGGCTTCGATTTCTGAATTCGAATCTGATTCTTGTTGGCTTCGATTTGTTGAATTTGAAAGCGGTGTATATTTTTGTCGAATGTGAATCTGATTTTTATTTTAGTATGCTTTGATTCTTGTTGGCTTCTAGTTGTTGAATGTGAATCTGATTTTTATACAAATATATGTAGATGTCGCGAAATGGGCCAGATTGTTGGTGTGGGAAGGGAAAGATGATAGTATACTGTGCTGGGCCGAAATCGCAACATCCCGGAAGATATTACATGAAATGCCCAAAGGACGAGAAACAAACTAAAAGCTTCATATGGGTTGATGAATTTGTATCAGGTTCTACCACTTCTCCTTCATGTTCGTCTCAATCTGCCTACCAACCTGTAGATGAACAAGTACCACTCAATCGTCGCCGTAAATTTACTACTCAACATGAAACATTATCCATCACCTTTTGGGTCTCTATCTGGATCATCATATGGTTTGTTGCATTTGCTTTGATTATGTTAGGTATCTTATTGGGAAAACAATTGTGAATTTTTCTGATTTAGAGAGTGAGTTTTAATGTTTAGGGTTAAATGTGTTTGAATTGAGTAATTTCTCTATCTATGTTATTATTTTATGTTATTAATGATCTGAATCTCTGATTGTTCCCCTTGGTTCCTCTGAAACTGTTGAATCCCTTCATATTTAAGTGATTCATTTTTTCCACTAGAGGTGATTTGAATGATATTAGGTTTTTTGAATTTAGATATGAGTTTAAAAGTTACTGTCATTGCAATACAGATTGTGTTGTCAACTGAAATTTCATTTTTAGCCTGCAAAAGCAATATTTGTTTGTCAAGAACATGATACATTTTGTTTGTATATTGTTGTCTACATTATGAATAGTGCAAAAATGAATATATTCTCTGCTGCCTCTGAGACTTTGGCTCAATTGGGAGAAGTACTTTCAACAGGTACATGGTCTCATTAGAATATACATTTTCATATATAAATAGAGTTATGTTGTACGGTGCTAACACCACTTTGTTATTGATAAACAGATCTCAAATAATTCTTCTTTGACATTCATTCATCATGCCTCCTCGAGGTTGCTTGAGTCAAGATCGTGTGTTTTACACGGGCGAATGGAATCGGGAGATTGCCGACATTTTTGTCTGAGCTCTTGCTGAACAGACTGTTGTTGGCAATTAGATTGTTCGGGGTAATGCAAACCGTCGTGCAATAACTTACTGTCGTGATCGTGTCAATGCAGCCTTCGGAACAAAGTTTGACTACAACGCTTGCCTAGAACGATTCAATAAGCTTTATAAGCGATACCAAGTGTTCCAGTACATCATTGAATTTCCTGGGGTGGTACAGAACGAGCAAAATCATCTGTGCAGGCTGATGATGCCACTTGGGATGCAATTTGCGCTGTAATTTACTTTTTATACTTTGCAAGTTATATTATGTTATACATGTCAGTTGTATTAACATTTATACATGTATTTTGTCTTTAAAAGGTGCATCATTTGGCACGTGTCTACATGAGGCAAGGAGAGCAAGAGTACGACACGCTTCGTTTTGTATTCAACGGTTTGCCAGATGTTCCAAGGCAAGGAGGTGAGATTGTTGAAGTGATTCAGATATCTAGTGATACAGATGGAATCTCTGTGGGTAATGACTCTTCCACCTCTATTGAGGACAATGCTAATGAACGTCGTGCACGTGGAACAACTGCACTTGGTCTTCGTACCCGTGAAGGTACCCCCTGGCTTCTCCACCCCCCACTCTAGACCAAGCTCTGTTTCATCTTCTTCTCCGTTTAAAAACATTTGAAGATAACTGTGTTGATCCACTCCCGAATGTTGTGTTGATTGAATGTTGGAGTTGCTTTTGAATAATTGCCTGTCTTGATGTGTTATTTTCTTTGTTTTGTTTAATTTGGGTTGGAGTATTATGTAGTAGGTGCCACTTGTTCTATGCACCTACATGGTGAAGACATATGTAATTCATTCGTGTATTAATGCATTTGTGTGGTTCATGTAAATGTTGGCATGAGGGAATTATATGCAATTTCAATTTGACAACTTTCATGCAAATGCTATTATGTCATCAGCAGTATGTGTTGGCAAACACTACCAAAAAGAATATATTCCTTATGACATTTGGAAAACCAATGCAAAGGAATCAAATCTTTATCCCATAAATAATGTATTTTGATACCCCACAAGCACATAAAGTTGCCATAATCATTCAAACGAATATATTCTCATCATCATTATTGAATTGGTTTGTCTTGTAGCATTGAGGGAAATAAGTGATATAAATAGGACAAATATAGATTAGACTGTGTAGTGTGTTCTATACTTTGGCCAAAACACACAAGTCGTTTCCCAAAAAAAAAAAAGATGACCGATTCAGAAAGGAATGTCTCAGATTCAAAAGGAAAGAATAAGGTGTTCTATGATAGCGAGTGGTCTGTCAAGATTGAAAAAAAGTTTCTTGATGCTTTATCGAAAGAGGTACAGATTGGTAACTTCATACCTTCAGGATCTAATAATGAGGTTGCCATACGAAATGTAATGCATGTTATCAATGCGGAATTTGCTAAGAATTTCGATTATAAATACTGTGTTCAGCAAGTACGCAAACTTCGTCGTCGATATCAAACTTTTCTCAACATTACGCAAATGAGTGGGGTCAATTTCAACTCTGAAACTGGCATGGTAGAGTGTACTGAAAATGAGTGGGATATCATTTGCAAGGTAATACCAATTTTTATCACAAGACTATTTTTTATAATAGATTTTATGTTGGCTAATTGGTTATGGTATTGTTTTGAATTGTAGACAGAAAAGATTGGGAAGGTGTATAAAGAATTTGGTGAACCGGAGTTTGGAACACTGGAGACAATATTTCACGTCGAGTAAATTGAATTTCGAATAAATATTTCAGTTATTAGATTGGGTTATGTATTCTAATATTCGAATTAAGACTTTATATTCCATAATTTATTATTTAGTATCGATAAATTATTGTGTTATATTAAGTTCGTTATAATAAAATTTTGTTAATCTAATTTTGTGCTTTAATTGAAATACCATTGTGAGCCTTATCTCTCTACAAAAGAACATAATATATTCTCAACATGGGAAAGTTGATAATATGAATAATAATAATGGGCATATATTCGTTGGACTATAATATAAGAAACATTTGTGTCCATAATCACATCTTTTGTCCATCAATTACATTCCTTCATTTCTACACTTAAGCCTTTTGTCCATCAATATGCCCATAACGTAACTCAAGTTGCAAATGCCACTGAGCGTCTCAATGTTGTATTCAGCACAGAAATCCCCCTCGAAGAGGTTCATCATCGAGTTCGTATTTTAAGAGAAAGGTTTCGTTCATTTAAACGGGTTATAGAGTATCCGAATGTTTATTGGGACGCTGTCAACAACGTTGTTTATGCAACACCTGCTACTTGGGTACTACTTAAACAAATATGTTTATAAAAGTAGATTTTTTGTTTATATATATATATATGTTGGTCCCGGTGAAAACGAGTCTTACACGTGTATGGGGGGGGAATACACGTGTTCAGTGTTTTTAAAACTTTTCTTTTACTGAGGTCAGCTTGGGTCAGGTTGTCCTGATGATTTGGTCTTGAGAAGCACAAATCGCTCTGAGTCAAAGTCTACCTGAGACAGTGATCCTGAGCTGCTTTCAGATACCTCAGATAATCCCAACTGAGTCCTTAGTTTTCAGAGATCCTGAGTTGCTTGGATCAGATAACTAACTTACTGAACCCTCAGAAGAGTAAGTTCAATTTGGTAACTATCTATTCTAGCTACTCAGATGTGCGGAATGGTTGGCCCTTAGTTTATACTCGTTTTAAGCTTTTGCTGAAAACCTTCCTTTAATGGAATAGTGATTAAGCTGTGATTCAATTATATGCAACTTTCAGTGGATTGGTTCCAACTGAAATATCAGTGAAAATATGCTTTCAAAACAAAGTAATGCAACAGATAAATCAAGCAAAACAGAAAGCAAAGAACACAGCAAGTTATAGTGGTTCAGAGACTCAAGCTCCTACGTCCACTCTCCCTGATCTCTTCAGAGAAATTCACTAAACACTTCCTAAGGCTTTCTGTATACCTTTGTAGTTTACTAACCTTTCTAATTTTGAGCTTTCTGACTACCTCTGTAGTTTACTAACTCAAAACTCACACAAGCTTTCTGTCTATCCAAGATAGATTACTCACTTCTTCTCTAGAGCTTTCTGACTACCTCAATGTAGTTTACTAACTCTTTACAACTCCAATCTCACCAACAATCACACTCAAACTACCTTACAAAGGGTTTGGGGTTTCTTGGTTGGTTTCCAACTAGGGTGAGATATCCTTTACAATAAGCACAATGCGAAGGCTAGGATATCTCGACTAAGCTTTGGATATATCTTATCAAGCTAGGCTTAGTGGAATGAGCTCTCTTCGATTTAAAGCACTTGGGAAATTCTCGGTTTTTCGAGTGCTTCAACTTGCAATAATAAGTTTGAGCTCTTGAGTTGCTTACAAATTTCCCGTAACCTTACAATGTAGAAGGTCACAAGTATTTATAGGCATACACCAAGGTCACTCTTGAAAAACTATCCGTTGGAGAGATAGCTTCGTGAGTTTCCTCTTATGGTGTGTGAAGAACGGCTATATTTAGGGTTTGAGACTCCCTAACACGTTTCAGGCAATAGCCTTTCATGTAGCCGGTCTTCACTTTTTGCAGTCTGGAACTTAGTACTTCTGACATCTTTTCAGTGACCTGTCGTTGTCAGTGTCAGTATGGTACAGTGATGTCTTCCTCTTTTTGACTCTTGTCTCCAGTTAAAGGTAGACAACTCAAAGGCTCTTTCTGGTTACAATCTCTGAGTGATATAACCTTAACAACACTTTGTTCTTAGTTCCTTTTGTCTGCATTTGAATGTCTTGGCAAATATCTATTTGTCTAAGGAATCGCGATCTTCTCAGTATTGCATAGATAGATAATTTGATTGCTCGAACATTCGGGTTTATCTTGAGCATTCAAGACATTCTTGAGTCTTGATAATTCTGTGCCTTGATATTCTTGATCTTGATCTTTTGGTCTTACTGTACATGTCTTGAGTCTTGAGGTCTTGAGTCTTGAGGGTCTTAGTCTTGGCGTCTTACGAGACTTCAGCGTCTTCTGAAACTTCACAGATATCTTGGCTGATATCTTGAGTCTTCATCTTTGAGTCTTGATTCTTGATTTCATACTAAGTTTTCAGTATCTCGATTTCATCTTTTGAGTCTTGATATCTCGATTTCTGAGTCTTGAAAACTTCGATTTCATCTTTGAGTCTTGATATCTCGATTTCATCTTGAGTCTTGATATCTCAGTTTCACTAAGTCTTGAAACTTGATTTCATCTTGAGTCTTGATATCTCGATTTCATCTTGAAACCGGTTTCTTCAGAAACTTACTGAGTTCTTCAGAATCATCAGATCCTATTCTGATCTATATCTGCTGACTATACATTTTGCAGATATCATCCCGAATACTCTAAAACTGAATCCTGACTCAACTATCAAGATTATCCTGAACATGTCATACTCAGGGGTTTTGGGATCTAATCAAAATCATATCTTTATTAAATTCATCTCCCAACAATTTCCCCCTTTTTGATGATGCCAAAACCTATCTTGTTACAAACATACTTAACCTATACTCAGGTTTCAGTTTATCCTATTACAAGATTGGTTTTATCTCCAACAGAGACTTTTCCAACAATTTCCCCCACAAATAATGAGTCTCTCAATTATTAATCTCCCAACAATTTCTTCAGTAAAGAATCTCTCAAAGGATTCATCACCAAATACTTAATTTCCCAACAACTAATTTAGAGACAATCATTCAGGCATATCAAAATTAAAAGATATGTAAATAAGATAATGAGATATTATCTTTTGAGCATAAATGATAAGTTTTCATTGATGATAGGTAGACTGTTACAAGTTACAATGAATCTTATCTAACAAAATCAAAAAGACAAAAAAAATAAAAGATTACAAGAATCTTCTGAGTCTTCATCTTCTGAGTCTTCATTTGCTCTTCAGTTCGGCTCTTCAGTTCTGCTCTTCAGTTCTGATCTTCTTCCACCTCATCAGCAAGGACTTCGAGGTTGAACATTCCATAATACCTTCTTTTCAGCGCATCTCTTTCTTTAATGATATCAGGATTGTTCCCTGTCAGACCCAACTGAATGGCGTACTAATATATTTCTTGAGCAATGGCTTTCTCATTTACACAGCCATTCTCCAGCCTGGGAGGAGGGTACACATATGGACCAGGGGCGGTTATCTGCACCTTTCCTTCATCCGCAAGATTTATCCATCCTTGAAGATATTTAGGATAGAAGGTCAGGAGATAGTCGATGAAAGCCTCATTCGGATCTGAGCTCTCCCCTCTCCATTCTCTGAGCACATCATAGTAGAACCAGAAGGTTCTCTTGATTTCTTCCCATGCATCGTTGAGATGGATGCATCCATTTGTCAACATCGCGCCATTTCGTGTTTTAGTGTTCCCCTCTCCTTAGTGTTCCCTCTCCTTTTTTACTTTCTTTACCTTAACTTTTTGAACCCACTCCTTCTTTTTTACTCGAAGCGCTCTTCTTCTTCACCTTCAATTTCCTCTTAATTGGCTTAGATCACCCTCGGGCTACACCATAAAATGGGCATTTAGCGGCGGCTTTTCTTCCTCTTTGTTCAATTCTGGAGTGTTTTCTCCACCTCCTTGAACTTAAGCTTCTCGTATCTCCTTCAAGACCTTCTTCTTAAGCTCAACCTCAAATTCTTCAATGTCCAACATCAATTTCCTCTTAATTGGCTTAGAAGCCTTTGCCATATGGTTTTTCCCTCGGGCTCTTTCATCGCCATAACCTTTCTCTTGATGGGCATTTCTTAATAGAGAATTCTTTAGGAGCAAATTGTACCAATCCTTCCTCTACCACATTGAGTTCATCTCCTCAACAACGTTCTTCACCAAAGATCTCAAGAACTTCCCCTAGAATTGTTTCCTCTCAAAACATGAGTGTAGACCGCTTCTCCACCTCCTTGAACTTAAGCTTATCGTTGGCTTCTATCTCCTTCATGGCTTCGCAATGATCTTCTTCTCAACATCCTTTACAACCTTGCCCTTCGAGTATGTTCCAATAAAACCACGAGATCGAGATCCGTTCCGAGTTAACCGATATTTCCCACTTTGAACCATACTCGGATCGGCAGAAGCTTTGATCGAGAGTGAGCGGATTCAAGATCGTGTCCATATGGTATTGTTCTTTCTTGACACTCCGCACTTCCCATACGAGATGATCGCCATCGAGGATATCGAAAACCATCTTGCTCCTCCTCGAGCCTCCTAAGGTGGTTCTTAGCCATAGAATTCTTCACGAACTCAATCACCGAGATGAGCAAATTGGCCGATGAGGGCTTCCTTGAACATGTCCAAGGCGAGAATCTTGGCCATGAGCATTGAGTTCATCTCCTCAACAACGTTCTTCCACCAAAGATCTCACTCTTCTCTACCAATTTTGCTTCTAGAATTTGGGGTACACGATATATTCAAGAAGTTGTTCTACCCTAGATCTAAGCATGTCATATACTTTTCCAACCTTAGCATTGAGGCTAAACAAATGTAAGGGAAAATCTCATCTGCTTTAAACCCAAACCTTATACAAGAGTCGGTTAAGTTTGTAGGTGAGTGTTAAGTCTAGCAATCCCGCATGAGGGAGGGTAGAAATCCGTGATAAGTCCCGTTTGAGTTGACCCCATCCATCTTTTAACACGTTAAACTAATTTTTAAGTAGGTTCCATGGAGGCGGCTTGGACTCAAACCACTATAAAATCGAGTGTTCTTCCTTTATGCTCTTACTTGCCATATGCATTTGATTATAAGAAAAAACACACGAGCTTAAAACTCAAATTTCAATCTTCTGCCCTCAGCTTGGTTTTTATATGCATCTAATGTTTGCTTCTCCTCGGTTTTAACCGGACCTCACAAAGCAACTTTGTTCAAAAGGTCACTTTGTTTTTCAATGTGGATCTCGAACCGATACCATCAATTGGTATCGAGCGGTGAGTTCAAACGCTCACAATTTTTCAAAGTGACCATCGAATCGATCTTTTAAAACAAAAACCCGATGAGATCAATCTTTTAATGTTTTAAGGTATTATCAAAAAAAGAAATTGTTGGGATATTTTAGTTTTTGATGAATTATGCTTGAGTTTTTAAGCTAATCTCATCCAAGTTGAGGGGAACGAGAGAACAAATCGAGTCTCACGAAAATCGAAGTTCGAGATCTGAAAGGTCATGACGAGACCGACGAGATCGGATGGAAGAGTTCTTAACTCGATGAAATTTCGGTCCTAAGCAAATCAAAGATTCACCCGGATCGAGCTTGGGTGTCCACGAGCCTCGATCGTCGACGTGATCGAGATCGAAGACATTGGTCAAGATCGGGCGTGATTGAGACCAGATGCGTTAACCGATTGAGACCTAATAAAGATAGGAACTGATAATCTAATACGCATAATTATTAATAGTGCCAAAAGTTACTTGATCTGAGGCTAACTTCATATGAGATGATCGAGGATGTTCGACATCACCATGATCAAGATCTGTAAGTCATTGAGTCTTTCTCTTTTACGAGATTGACTCTCATCATCCCCTTGTTGGTCCCCATCCTCGAGATTTGTCTTTGGAGAACTCGGGGCACCAACTCCAAAGAATCCTCTCAAAGAAGAATAGTTGGATTTGAATGTGATTCTTCCAACAAAGCTCATCAAAGTCTTCCTTCATTATTTTCATCCATCAAGCTTGGTTTTTCCACCATAGAACCCCGAGAATTCGATATATTCAAGAAGAAAAAAGCTATCTCCTCGTTCCACCTTAGCATTAGCCTCAAATGAAGCAATGTTGAGCATCTCCCAAACTCAAGTCTTAAGTTTGTAGTTGAGGATGTAGAACCATTGACCTCAATCCCGAAGAAGATGTCTTGGAGGTCGGGGAATGAGCTAAGCTAACACGTTAAACTAAGTCGGGGTTAGTGGTCATGGATGAACTCCGAACCACTTCCCCGGTTTGATTATAAGCAAAACACACATGAGCTTAAAATTTTGAATATAAAGAAAACCCATTAAAATGAAAAAATTTGCTTCTCGCCCTCACCTTTTATATGAGCAATGTTTGCTTCGGACTCTTTTAAGGGACCTCCTCTGAGTTCTGGTCACCGGTTGGAATCAATCTTTCCGAGCTTGAAAATGCCTCTGGCAACTTTGAAAAAGATCAACTAACGGCTTTACCATCGCTCATTCATCTTATCATCAAACTCTTGAGTTGGCTGTTCATCCCAGAGTCATCGAGTTTGATCTTCGGTCATCTGCTCACCTGGGGTGTCCACGAGCCTCGGTCTGTATGCTCGAACTTCACGAGGTTTAGGGTAATCTGGCATAATTATTAATAGTGCCAAAAGTTACCCTCGATCTGAGGATTTGAATCGACTTGGTTTTCTCTTTACGAGGACTCTCATCATCCCCTTGTTGGTCTCCTCGGGATTTGTCTTTGGTTGCTCTCTCGAACTCTTCACAAGCTGGGCACTTTTCATCGAGGGAATCAACATTCTCGTTCCACCAGGTCCGAAGCAATGTTGAGCATCTCGAGGAAATCACGGTTGAGGATGTAGACCATTGACCTCAATCAAGAAGATGTCTTGGAGGTCCTTGGAATATTTCTTGATGGATGAACTTATCGTAATTGAACTAGCCATTAGGCGTCTCAAGAACCTCGATTGGAAAGACTTGCTCCTCATTCAGGAGCTTTGATCTCCCCGAGGCTGCCTTTGAGATAGCTTGGTTAAAGTGCAGTGGCGAGCCTCCTCGTGGCGAGTTGAGCCAATACAAGTAAAAGGCGATTTCTGATTCTTCCTCGGAGGGAATCGATTTGGCTCTCAGTCGAATCTCCTCCGAGGTCTCAATATCTCCTCCTCATCATCGCCTCAAGAACCAAAGATTCTTTTGATCCTCACAGGCTTTGGAGCAAGGGTTTTCTGCTTCTTCAATTTCTCACCTCCGCTCCATCGGTTCTTGGCATCCAACAAAACCTTCCCCCCCGGTTTGTTGGCTTTCTTGGCATCCAACAAAACCTTCCCCCCAGTTTGTTGGCTTTCTTCAGCAGCAGCCGCAACTGGTGATTCCACTTTCTTCTCTTTCTTCCCTTTAATCGTCCTCTTTGCCGCAAAGGGCTTGAACATTACTTTGGACTTAGGGAAAGGAGTAGATTTGGAAAAGACATCCTCCTCCTCTCGGCACATCTCCAAGATAAATGCTATTTTGGTAGCATGGAGGATCCTGCCTTTGATAGATACTACCCCATCCTCCCTTTTTATGACCTTGGCTTGCTCACTCACCACCTTGATCAGATACTTCAGCCAGTTGAAATCCTTGGTGGGTGAGTCCTCAATCGCCGCCATCAGTCGGAGTTTGGGAGTGTTGATTTGCTCGAAGCTTCCAAATCGACTCATGATGCACTTTCCAACAATATCCATCAACACTCTGTACTTCGGCTTTAAATGCCGCTTATGCAGAGTTGCCTCAAACTTAATAGGATTCTCAGTAATCCCATCAAGATACTCTTGCTCCCGTCCCAACATATACAGTGAGGGATCATCTCCCCTATCGCACAGCTCAAATACATCGCTTAAGTTCTTAGGGACAATATAGAGCTCTCGAACAAAATCCACATACTTAATCGATTGTTCAAGGTGAGAAACAGAAATCTTGGACTCTATACAATCATCCTCATTTATTTCCAAATTAGAGACGAACTCGATTACCTCGCGAGTATACTCCGCCTCCGGTCGGTTTGCGACTAGATTCGTCAGTTTTGCCAATCGGATTAAATGGAGCGCCTCTTCTTCGTGCTTGGCATTGGTGGTACTCTCCAAAGAAACCACGTACTCATACCATGGCTTATTTGTCTCGGCTAATTTTTCGAACATGGTAGGAGCCATTTGAGATTTGTAGATTTAGGGTTTTGAGCGATGAAGCTTTTCTGGGTAAAAGGGATTTATTTGCAGAAGGTTTTTGGGAAAGAAGGGTTTCAATAAAATTTGGCTTGAATGGCTTTCTCAAAGAATATATATCGTGAGATCGTGGGAAGTTGTACCGGTTTGGTGAAAAACAACGGTTAAGATTAATCCACGATTAATCGGGTATGCGAAAGGTCGATCCCCAAAAAGTAAGCCGCCATTTTAACTTCATTGGTGATTAAATGTAACAGAGCATTTAATGACTGTTTGACCCTTTTTAGGAATTTCAAAGATCCCGCCCAAAAACATTCCTCAGGTGTTTTGTATTTATTGCGAATGATTACTGAGTTTCACTTAAGCAATAAATGAGTCGCATGAGTCATTACTTCTTCAGACTAATTTCCCTCTATCAGTCTTACTGAGTATTGACCTTGATAAAATGTCAAGATGATCGATCTTCGAATGTGTTCGGTATGCTCTTCTTTAATCTTGACCTTCATAAAATCGAGTTTCACGAGACTCGATTCAAGATTTCGATTTTATCCCGAAGTTTCTCGAGAATTACGAAAAACTTCATGCATCTGAAAACCTTCAATTTTTTAGATTTACTCTATACACCTGGATCCAACATCCGTAATTCAACTGATAGTTCCTGAAATCTTGATTCAGCCAAAGGTTTAGTCAAGATATCAGCTCTCTGCTTATCAGTATGAATTTTCTCCATCCTGATGTCCTTTTTCTCAACATGATCTCTGATGAAGTGATGTCTGATATCTACATGCTTGCATCTAGTGTGCAATACCGGATTTTGTGAAATAGCAATGGCACTATTATTGTCACAAAATATTGGTACTTCATTGACTACAACTTTATAATCCCTTAATTGTTGTTTGAGCCAAAGAATCGAGAACACGCAGACTTCCTCTTTGCCATGTATTCGATTTGGTAAGAAGATGGTTGCTCTCGAGGTTTGTTTCTTTGAAAACCAAGATATCAGCTTGCTTCCAAGAAATTGACAAGTTCCTGTAGTGGACTTCCTGTCAATCCTGCAACCTCCATAATCAGCATCTGAGTAACCAGTTAATTCAAGGTTATCATCAGCTGGATACCATAATCCTCTATTCATCGCGTGCCTTAAGATACTTCAAGATTCTTTTTGGCGACCCTCCATGCGACTAAATTTAGGATTAGCTTGGTATCTTGCACATATCCCAACAAAGAAATGTTATATCCGCCTACTTGTCGTGAGATAGAGCAATGATCCAATGATTCCTCTATAATCAGTATGACTTACTGATTTGCCTTCAGAATCAGGATCCATCTTGTAGTTAGTATTCATAGGAATTCTAACTGCATTGCAATTTTGTACACCATACTTGGCAATCAGATCTCTGGTGTACTTTGCCTGGTTGATGAAGATTCCTTCCTTTGATTGTTTCACTTGAAGACCTAGAAAGAAATTCATCTCCCCATCATTGACATCTCAAACTTGCCTTTCATCGGTGTTGAAAACTTTTCACACAACCCGATGGTTTGAGATCCAAAAATGATGTCATCAACATATATCTGAACCAGTAAGATATCTTCCCCATCTTCTATCCTGAATAGAGTTCTATCAACAGATCCTTTGACAAAACCATGGTCAGTAAGAAACTGAGAAAGAGTATCATACCATGCTCTGGGTGCTTGCTTAAGACCATACAAGGCTTTTTCTCGAGCACAGAAACTTGGTCATTCTGTTTTGAAACCGTGGAGGTTGTTCTACATAAACCTCTTCTTTAAGCACACCGCTCGAAATGCACTTTTCACATCCATTTGATAGACCGTGAACTTCATGTGGGCAAGATATGCAAGAAACAATCGATGGCTTCTAGTCTTGCAACAAAAAAAGGTTTCATCATAATCCAAGCCTTCTTCTTGGGAATAACCTTGTGCAACTAGCCTTGCCTTGTTTCTTACAATGTTGTTGTTTTCATCTCTTTTATTCTTAAATACCCACTTGGTTCCAATGACATTGTGCCTTTCAGGTCTATCTACTAGCTCCCATACTTCATTTCTTGAGAATTGATTCAAATTTCATCTTGCATAAAGAAGAATCCAATGAGAATCTTGTAGAGCTTCACCAATCTCAGTAGGCTCTTTCTCTGATAGGAAGCAGTAGAATAGTGCACTCTCACCATGGAACCTTCTTGTTTTGACACCTTCAGTTAGATCACCCACAATCTGACTTGTAGGATGACTATCTAACCATCTTCTTCTAGATGTTCCCCCTTCAATAGTATCCTCAAAATTTGAAATGTTAGGTTCAGTTAGTTCAATAAACTCAGGGAACAATAGAAAAGGAGAAAGGGAATATTCTTCCTCAGGGGAAATTTCATTCAGAACATTGTCAGAGACATTTGTTCCCCTTTGGTTGATAGATTCAGAATTTGCCTCAGCTGTGATCACATCTTCATTGGCATCACATACCGAAGTCTGCTTCGATTATCGGGTCTTCAAATGTGTTGGTTCTCCTTCAGTGAAGACTTTCCATCCTGAGTCTCACCATCCTGAACTTCTTTATCTGATTCTGAGTCACTCCAATCATAGATGGTGACTGACTTCTTCTTTTCAGGTTCAGTGGATGTTTTGTCATTCTTTTTCAGGCTTAATCTGGTGATTCTCTTGGTCAGTTCTTCTGCATCATGTTCCTGTTTCTTCTGAACCAAAGTAGATTCATCAAAAACAACATGAGGTGTTTCCTCCACAATAAGAGTCCTACAGTTGTAAACTCTGAAAGCTTTACTGACTTCGGAATATCCTAAGAATATTCCTTCATCAGTTTTACTATCAATTGTTTTCAACTGATCTTTACCATTATTGTGTATGAAACACTTGCAACCAAACACACGAAAGAAAGACACAAGGGGCTTCCTTTCATTCCAAAGCTCATAGGGTGTTTTGCCTTGACTCTTGGTCAGCATGGATCTGTTCTGTGAATAGCATACAGTGTTGATGACTTGAAATGAAAATCTTTTAGGAATATCGACTTTCACTATCATTGTCCTTGCACTTCTTTAAGAGTCCCGTTCCTTCTTTCAAGGAACACCATTTTGTTGAGGGGTCCTTGCAGCTGATGTTTCATGAGTAATTCCATTTGCTACACAATAATCAGATATAATATGGTTTATAAATTCAGTTCCTTTGTCAGATCTGATTTTGACCACACTCAGATTTTTCTCAATATTGAGACTTTTCATGAATTCGGGCTTTATCTCGTCTCTTTCTTCTTGAAAAGAATATGACCCAAGTATATCTTGAGTAGTCATCAACTACTACTAGTGTGTATTTCCGCCATTAGTGCTCACTTTGGTGTTATTGGACCAAAAAGATCCATATGCAACAATCTGAAGTATTCTTTTCAAAGAAAACATCTACTTTGCTTTTTAAATGATGCTCTAATTTGTTTTCCTTTTTGGAACGATCACAAATATGTTCCTTCTTGAACACTTCATTAGGCAACCCTCTCACAAGAGCTAATCTTGCAAGTTTATTCGGGGGTTTTGAAATTCAAAGATTCATTCTTTTTATGCCATAACCAACTGGTATATCTGTGGAACTTTTAGCAACCAAACATGTATCTTTAGGAGTTGAACTCCAATCAAAGAAGATACACATTTCCTTTTCTTACCAACAAGAATATTTTCTCGTGAGATATCATCTTTCACATAACATAAGTTCTTAGAGAACTCAACATTAAAACCCTTATCACAGAATTAGCTTATTGAAAGCAAGTTATGCTTCAATCCAGATACATATGAAACACCATGGATATGAACTGAGTTGATTTCCAAAGTTCCATATCCTTCAGTCTGTCCCTTGGAGTTATCTCCAAAAGTGATCTGAGGGCCTCTTTGTTCAACATAGTCATTTGAGTATCTTCTTGAATCCTGTCATATGTCTTGAGCATCCACTGTCAAGATACCATACAGCAGGGGCTATTTCATTTCCACTCATCAGTGCTATGTGATCTTTAATCAGCTCAGTGCCCTTGTTTTCCTCCTGAAAAATAGATCAATTTTTAGGTACCCAATTTGTGTAGGGTCCTACAAGGTTAGCTGTACCTTTCGGAATCCAAATCTGCCTGACAACTCTAATCACTTTAGAGTGGCTGATCTATCTTCCATAAACATCTACATACACATTTACTACTCACGGGTGCCTTAGCGGTTTCACATGTATGAGTCCTATCCTTAGCATGAACATGGGCTTTTGAATTTTTCTTTGGTTCAGCCTTTTGTTCATTTGCTTTGGCTTCGTCTTGGTGGTCTGAATCTTTGCTGACTCGGGTTCAGGTAACCTTTACCCTTAGGCAAGTGGGGTTCAGGTTGCCTGTATTGAAATTGGGGTCTTTCAGTATACTGAGGACTTGGTTTCTTCAGTTGAAAATGTCTCTGCTAAGTGTTTCTCTTCTGAAGATTCCTCTGTTGTTCAAAGGCAGATCCTTTCCGGTTTTGCATTCTTAGCTTTGAGGCTTGAAGTACTTCGCTTTAAATTTTTCAATCGAGTGCTCGGGTTTTCTGGCCTTCACCTGAGGTTTGGGCTTTCTAACCTGATCATTCAGTTTTACTGGAACCAGAGGTCCTTTTCCCTTGTCTAACACCTTGGGCATTTCTTCAGTTTGAAGTGTAGGTGCCACTGGTTTTACAAAGATTGTCTTCTTGCTACTTGATGCGGCATTCGATGACCTTGTGAGGTTCCCCTGGAATGTATCCCAATCCAGCATTTTATAGTGGCGGATCTCGATAACTCTGAATTTCATCTATTACTTTAGATGCAATATTCAATAGAGTTAACTTCTTCTGTGCACTATCCTCATAGTTCTGTAGAGTCTCATGCTTCTCAGAGAGGTCATTGAACTTGGTTCTGATCAGCTGAATCTCTTCAGTAGATTTCTCTAGTTTTTCATTCAGGGTAACTATCAACTTCTCTTTTTTAAAGAGAGTTATACTTTCGAAACATCCGATTCATCAAGAGCTCCCATTAATTGAGAAGTGATTTCAGTATTGCTAGAGTCTTTCCATTTAAGATTTTCAGCCTTCAGTTCCTTATTCTGCTCTTGAGTTTCATTTAGCAGTTCTTGTAGAACATCATAGTCCTTCATCAGATTCTCAAAAGAATCCATCAGGTCAAAATGACTGTTTACAGTTGAACTTGACAACTCTTGTGCTAGTGTAGGAGCAACAACAGAGAAAGAAGAGTTTACCTCCTCAATAGCCACTAGATAGAGATCATCACTTTCACTGTCTGAGAATATTTCATCTGAAGAGCTAGATCCCTCCTCAGAATGTTCTTCTTCTGCAACCATGGCTTTTCTGTTGGAGAACTTCTTGTCTCTTTTAACTTTGTCTTTCTCTTTCTCTCCTTAGCACCCGATCCGGACAATCATCTTTGAAAGTGACCTTTCTTCTGACAATTGTAGCATCTGTTGGCATCATCATCCTGATCACTTTCTTCTTTGGACTTGGAGTCCTTCCTTTTGGATGAAGATCCCTCAGCTTTCAGGTCCTTCTTCTTCTCAGTTGATCTGTCCTCAGGTTTCTTCTGGTACCTGTGATTCCTGTAATAGTTTTTGTATTTTCCATATCGACTACTAAGTCTTTCAAACCTCCTTGCCATCGATCTTTAGCTTATCCTCAAGCTCATCCCGATTTTTAGTAAGGAGTTCTCGGACTCTCTAGTTTTTCTGTGTTTTATCCTTGGCCTTAAAAGCCACATTCTTACTAGATGATGAATCATCTTTCTTTGTCGACCTTTTTAGATTTCTTATCAATTCACGAACTCATAGGCCTTCAAATTTCGAGAGAAGACTTGTTGATATGGCATTGAATTAATATTTTTGGTGTTTTCAATCACCACGGCATGTATATCCCATTTCTTAGAAAGACCTCTAAGAATTTTCAATGCAACTTCTCTCTGTGGATATTTCTTACCAAGTGCATTTAGATCATTCATAATGCTAGTGAATCTGACTTCCAATTTGTCTATAGATTCACCTTCATCCATTTCAAAACTATCAAACTTTCCAATTGCAACTGAAAGTTTGTTTTCTTTGATATGATCTGTGCCTTGGCACATTACAACTAGTGTATCCCAAATTTCTTTTGCGAGATTGCGGAGAGATCATTCCCATCACACCATCATCAATTGTCTTTGTATAGTGTGTCTTTAGCAATATAGTCTAGATTGACTAACTTCCTCTCCTCAGAGTCGGTTGGTCATCGACTTAGGAAATTCTGCTCGATCATTTCTCTCGGTTTACATTCCTCTGATTCACCACAAGAAATTGGAATGGTCCTTCAGAGACCACTCTCCACATCGTTCATGTTTAGAATACGATGAGCTGCATTCTCACTCTCCATAAATCATAGTTCTCATCGAGAACATGGGAAGTTTCTTAGAAGACATTTTATCCGAGTCTTTTAAGAGTTCAAAGAAATATGATCGGGTTCGGATAGACCACAAGTATTTTTAGAAAAAAAAAACTTTGTCAACAAAAGCAGTGGTTAAGTTGAACCACCGCTCCGATACCACTTGTTGGTCCCGGTGCAAACGAGTCTTACACGTGTATGGGGGAATACACGTGTTCGGTGTTTTTAAAACTTTTCTTTTCTTGAGGTCACTTGGGTCGTTGTCCCGATGATTTGGTCCTCGAGACGCCGCAAATCGCCTCCGAGTCAAAGTCTACCCGAGACAAAGGATCCCGAAATTTCTTTCGGATACCTCGGATAATCCCAACCGAGTCCTTAGTTTTCAGAGATTCTGAGTTGCTTGGATCAGATAACTAACTTACTCAACCCTCAGAAGAGTAAGTTCAATTTGGTAACTATCTGTTCTAGCTACTCAGATGTGCAGAATGGTTGGCCCTTAGTTTATACTCGTTTTAAGCTTTTGCTGAAAACCTTCCTTTAATGGAATAGTGATTCAATTATATGCAACTTTCAGTGGATTGGTTCCAACTGAAATATCAGTGAAAATATGCTTTCAAAACAAAGTAATGCAACAGATAAATCAAGCAAAAAAAAGAAAGCAAAGAACACAAAGAAGTTATAGTGGTTCGAGACTCAAGCTCCTACGTCCACTCTCCCCGATCTCTTCTTCGGAGAAATTCACTAAACACTTCCTAAGGCTTTACGACTACCTCTCGGTTTACCAACCTTTCTAATTTTGAGCTTTACGACTACCTCAGTAGTTTACTAACTCAAAACTCACACAAAAACTTCTCGCTCATCCAAGATAGATTACTCACTTCTTCTCTAGAGCTTTCTGACTACCTCAATGTAGTTTACTAACTCTTTACAACTCCAATCTCACCAACAATCACACTCAAACTACCTTACAAAGGGTTTGGGGCTTCTTGGTTGGTTTCCAACTAGGGTGAGATATCCTTTACAATAAGCACAATGCGAAGGCTAGGATATCTCGACTAAGCTTTGGATATATCTTATCAAGCTAGGCTTAGTGGAATGAGCTCTCTTCGATTTAAAGCACTTGGGAAATTCTCGGTTTTTCGAGTGCTTCAACTTGCAATAATAAGTTTGAGCTCTTGAGTTGCTTACAAATTTTCCGTAACCTTACAATGCAGAAGGTCACAAGTATTTATAGGCATACACCAAGGTCACTCTTGAAAAACTATCCGTTGGAGAGATAGCTTCGTGAGTTTCCTCTTATGGTGTGTGAAGAATGGCTATATTTAGGGTTTGAGACTCCCTAACACGTTTCAGGCAATAGCCTTTCATGTAGCCGGTCTTCACTTTTTGCAGTCTGGAACTTAGTACTTCTGACATCTTTTCAGTGACCTGTCGTTGTCAGTGTCAGTATGGTATAGTGTTGTCTTCCACTTTTTGACTTTTGTCTCCAGTTAAAGGTAGACAACTCAACGGCTCTTTCTGGTTACAATCTCTGAGTGATATAACCTTAACAACACTTTGTTCTTAGTTCCTTTTGTCTGCATTTGAATGTCTTGGCAAATATCTATTTTTCTAAGGAATCGCGATCTTCTCAGTATTGCATAGATAGATAATTTCAGTGCCTCGGAACATTCAGGTTTTATCTTGAGCATTGATACATTCTGAGTCTTGATAATTCTTTGTGCCTTAAGTATTCTTGATCTTCAGTCTTTTAGTCTTCTGTCTTCCGTGTCTTCAGAGTCTTCTGAGTCTTCAGGGTCTTCAGGTCTTGAGTCTTGGCGTCTTGAGACTTGGCGTCTTCGAGACTTCACAGATATATCTTGGTGATATCTTGAGTCTTCATCTTTGAGTCTTCAATTCTTGATTTCATCTTGAGTCTTGATATCTCGGTTTCATCTTGAGTCTTGATATCTCGATTTCCTTTTGAGTCTTGAAAATTTCGGTTTCATCTTGAGTCTTGATATCTCAATTTCATCTTGAGTCTTGATATCTCGATTTCTGCATCGAGTCTTGAAAAACTTCGTTTCATCTTTGAGTCTTGATATCTCGGTTTCATATCTTGAAACTTGGTTTCTTCGAAACTTCTTCGAGTTCTTCAGAATCTTCAGATCCTATCCTGATCTATATCTACTGACTATACATTTTGCAGATATCATCCTGAATACTCTAAAACTGAATCCTGACTCAACTATCAAGATTATCCTGAACATGTCATACTCAGGGGTTTTGGGATCTAATCAAAATCATATCTTTACTAAATTCATCTCCCAACAATATATATATATATATATATATATATATATATATATATATATATATATATATATATATTTTGGCGTATCCCTAAATTGTACTTGAGTTTACAATTTGATTGTGTTATAAGGATCCTATGGCGAAGGCATACAAGTATCATGGTGATCCATTGTTCGACGAGTTGAAATTGCTATTTACCAGCGCTCCAAATGCCTAGATCAAGTATCATACACAAATTGCTATTTAGATATTTATAAGGATCTAGTTGTGTTATGATATTATGGTTGTCCATGTAATCTTAAACATGAAAGAAAAGTATGTTGTTAATCTGTTGAATATCAAGGTTGTGTAACAATCTTGATCCATCATATTTGATCTAAAAATCAAATTTAGTTCAACTTAAAACATAAAACAAGCAAATATATAAAACTTGCATTTTATCAGATATAGTCGTACTCCAATGAAAGAGACCACCAACATATATATGCGCTAGTTACCCATAAACATTACTAATAATACTGCCACACACTGAGTTCGTCAAAAAGACCATCATAAGTAGTTCAAAAACAAAAAAAAACCATAACCCAATGTACCTAGTTCCATCTTCATAGTTTAAACAAAACATAATACATAGCAAGTAGCAACCATAACATCTTCAAACTTCATCACGAAGCATCATAAGTACCAACTCGACCCTATCAGCCTCAGGCAATGAAAAGAAAACATCTGTGTTTTCAACACTACGTGCAATAAGGGAAGTGACATGTAGCATCTCCTGCTTGGTGATCATGTTCATCGACGAGACATATTTGTAGATCTCGCGTCTAGCAGTAGCGCTATCCTGCTCAAAGTCAATCCTTTGAGTTATCTCACCAAGCCTGGCAGTCGCCGTGTCACAGAAGCCCTGCATCACTGTAATAAATGGATCGGGAGTTGTACGACTCTTCCGTTTCTTACCACTGTTGGTGCTCTTACCCATTGTTGGGATTATACTGAAAAGTATGCTTTTTACTTTGTATAATCGAAACTGAATTTTCAGACTTATTTACTGAAATAAATTGTTTATCACTGATGCTTTAAATATGATTGAATGTTACATATATTTACTGCATAACTGTTCAATAATTCGTACGTGTTACATTGTAGTTAATTTAGTGATACCAGATCACAGAAGATTAAATTAACAGTCCCTTGTAACTAAAAGTACGTCATTCACGACCTAGATGGGAATGAATAACCCATCACGAAAGGTTGAGGTGTAAGGCTCAGATTAGTTTGTCTTGACCAAGAGATTACACTAGTGCATGACTGATGCGCTGAATAGGACCTACATGAGGATAAATTCTTCAGAACTGAACAAGGAAGAATTAAACCTCAGTGGTTCGTTATTTCTTAACCTTCGTCCCTTAAATAGGATCACGTGGGATTGGTAACTATTGCTTTGACTTATCATGGGTAGCGAATCAAAGAGATTCAATACTTTTTATCTTGGGCAATATTATTGGTCACATGTGATTGCTAAGATTTAATACGAAGAATCGTGTGCAAGTACGCTTGTTTGATTTGCCCCCTTGGGAGGTTCATAAGCTTTATCATACCAAATCTTGCAAGTGGAATTAGTTTCCGGTATGGATAATAATGTTGAACCGTTCCTCGACCAAGGACAAAAGATATTAATTAACGGAAAGCTATTTCAGTGGCTTGAATTAATTAATGGGCTAGATAATCTTAAACACGGGAAATAATGACCGGGAGCCATATTGACTGTAATATGGGTTAAGATGGATAGTGCAATATTAATTATGTAGTGGGATTAATTAATATTTATGGGCTTGAATTATATTGTGGCTCAATATTAGATATTCAAGGTCCATTAGAAGGTCCAATCTTAATTCTCCTAAAGGCCCCCTGAGTAGCCCAACAAATAGTCCATTAACTGAAAAGGTGATTAAAATAAAATAAATATTGTTGCTTAATTTTTCCTAATTTTTTCGAAATTTATGGATAAAAGAGGGAGAAAGATTTTCTTTGAATTTTGTTATGGAATGAAGATATGTATTCTTGGAATACAAGATTATCTCATTAAATTCAAGAAATCTCCCACTTGGTTATTCATGAGGAAATTTTCGAAAATTTTGAATATAATGGGCAAGAAAGACTTTCTTGATTTTCTTGAAAAGTTATTATGGAAGATATGTATTTCTTGAAATACAAGAATATCTCATAAATTCAAGAAGATCCAAATCTTGGATTCTTGCTTCATTTTTTCAAAATTTATCCATAATTGAGGAGGTGGGATTTTTGTGGAATATTTTAATTATGGGAAAAAGAATATAGAAGGTATATTCAAGATTTCTTGGTGATCAAGAAAAGTCTTTTCCCACATTGATTTTTCACTAAAAATTTCGACCACCCCTCTCCTATAAATAGGGGATGATTGTTTCATTCCCAAGTATAATTCCATGTGCTGGAAAAATTAGCAAATCCACAAAGGTGGTGCAACAAAGTTTATTTTTTCCTTTTGTTAATTGTTCGACAAGTGTCCTTCCACCGGATAGTTGAGCAAAGCAAGGGCTAAGGGAATACTTGGGAAGTCCTTTTGGTTAGTCCGTCCGATCAAAGTCACTTTGCCATCCCGAGAGCGTTCGCGTAAACGAAAACCCGTAGATTTCGCATGCGTAGGTTTTACGTGGCTTTTTATATGCATGATATGTTGTTGCAATTATTATTTGAATTAATATAGGATTAATTCATGCTAGTAATAATTAATGAATTAAATTTGTATTTAAATATTCACCCCGAATAGATCTGTGCAACTCATTCCCCAACAACTGGTATCGAGCCAGGTTTTCGGGCTTTGATTTTTTTAAATTGTAATTTAAATTCGTGGACATTAAATTTGAAATTGGATAGTAGAACTGTTAGATCTGTTTTGCAGGTATCCAATTGTCATGGATTTTAATGTGTTTATTTATGCATGCATATAAACTGTGGTTTTAATTCGATTCGTTCGGATTTGTTTTGCCTCGTGAGAAAATCCACGAGTAGACTAGGATTTGTTTGATTTGATCAATGTAATAGACTTGTCTAGATCTAGGTTTATTTATTTTTTGTAAATAAATTGTAACCGGATCGGGAACGATGAGACGAAGAATTAAAGGACAAAATCGAATCAACCCGAGGGCCTATGCCTTATTTGGGCGGCACACGCGCAGCAGATTTAGAGGCCGCGCCGCCGGCGAAACGAGAACGAAACCCTACGCGGCGGTATTAGCGCGCCGTAATGCACCGCTTGTGCACAAGGCCGCGGACCGGATCTTGGCGTATTCGAGGTCAAGGTGTGAGGCGGAGGCGAAGGAAGCGTCTGTGTGAATCTTGTCCGTCGCCCTGAATCTGCCCGACACTGCCGAGGCGTCTTCGAACCAGTGGTGGGCGTGGCTTCGGCGGTCGTTCAAGGCATTCTAGGCAAGTGCTCGGCGGGATCTTGGCGTGCATCCTTGCCAAGTAGGGCGTGGCGTTTGAAGCGAAGTTTTTTTCTAGACGAACGAGTGGGAGAAATTCGAGACGTGTTTCTTCAAGATCAAACCAAGAAAAATCAAACCTTGACAATTGGATAATTTGTGCCCAATATGTTTATTTTTTTGTTTTGCTTGATTTATTTTGTGTTATCTTATGCTTTGTTTAATTTGTTTAAATGTGTTTGCATGAGGGTTGCCAAATGGAAAAATCTCACCTTCAAAATTACTAAGTATGTTTAAATAATTAATTGACAATTTTATTTCGGATAATAAAATTGAATTAATTTTAACCTCCATGATTTATTTATTTGTGAATTCTTTTGGAGAAATTCCCCCCACGGGACGGTCAAAAGATAGCTTTCACATGAATGAATTCCAAACGGATGATTGTGGGTTATTACTAGTGGCGACGATGACCCTCCCCACGAGGCTCGATCAAAGCAAAATAGTAATCCTGTATTTAATCATGGTTATTACTTAGGTATAAAATTGATATGCATATATTTCCCCGAAGTCCCTGTCAATTTTATATTGGTCAAGTGGGAGCCAACTATTAATCTGGATATTAAAGGTTTGTAACTGTTCTTGTTTGTAACCTGCTTGAATGTGTTTAAATAATGACCCACCCCACGTGGCTTATTTAAACTGTTTTGAGATGTTGGCTGATGCATGTTCATATTTTTTTTGAGATTTTAATATGATGCATGTGATCGAACCTTGTGATATACTTGTGTTATTGCATATAGTTGTTTATTTCAGTTCAGCATGACGTTACCTTTTAATCCACTGTTATTATACTTAAAGTCAATATAATATGTATGGAAACTATATTGATTGGAAACGAAAAATTATAATTGTCCTAATTGCACAAAAGCACAAGTGGATTCTTGACACACCAAAATCAGATGAGCCAACTGACGAGTCAAAACATGCGGGACTCGTCAGATCACCTTGCGAGATATGTCGTCGCTGAAAATGGTGGAGGCCAAACCCGTAAGGGATTACGTCCTCAAAATAGATGGCCCATCTGAACAAACTTGAGATTCTGAGTGCAGATTATGATCTGGAGACTCAGATGAATTTTGTACTTCACTATCTGCCCAAAAGGTTTTTGAGCATTTTGGCCTCGCTAGCTAATTTGTTGAAAGCTTTTGGTCTCGGCAGAAATGATGAAGCGGCACCAAACTCAAGCTTTGATGGCAAGTGGTCCGTCTTCATCTTCTAGTCCAAGGGTAGGCAAGATAAAGAAGAGGACCAAAGGCCATAAGCAATAAAACTCAACTGTTGCCAAGGGCAATGGTAAGATGAGGAATGCTTGTTGTGTCAAGGAAAATCCAAAGAGGAAGTCCTTAAGCTGCGGTGAGAGAGGACAATGGAGGTTTTGCCTGTTTCAACCCCAAAAGGGACGGAAAGAAAGGTAATTCTCACGCACTAGTTGTTGAAACTTGTTTAGCGGCGTATACTTCTCATTCATGGGTGGTTGATACGAGATCCACTAATCATGTTAGCTTCACGGGTTCTAAATGATCCGGCAACTTAGTGGGAGTGAGATCCTCATCACACTGGGCATCGTTACGAAAGTAGAAGACATTGCAATGCTACGTAAGTGGCAGATATTGCAATGCTACGATGGTAACGATTATTGCAATACTACGCAAGTAGCAGACATTGCAATGCTACAAGAGTAGCAGTTAAAGCAGTGGGAGAAGTGCAACTATCTTTTGAAGATAAATTTTTTTTGAGATTATCTTTATGTTCCCAGTTTTAGAAAGAATTCACTTCCAGTTTCTAAAATTCGATTAAAGGACACTAAGGTTCTTCTAATAAGAATGACATCATTTTTGAAATGATAAGTGTATCTGTTACGGGACATTGATGGAAAATCTCTATACAATTAACTGTGCACACCACTCACGAAATGCATCCTATAACACATCAATTGTTTCCGAGAAAAGAAAACGTTCATCAGACGTGAACGAGACACTTCTGAGGCATCTAAGATTGGGTCATATAAATCCAAAGAGGATCCAAAGGTTGGTGAAAGACGGTTCACTAGGGCTTCTCCAAGTTGAACCGATTCCAACCTGCGAATCATGTTTGGAGAGTAATATGACCAAGAGAGCATTTGGAGCCAAGGGGAATAGGGCCAAATAAGTGTTAGAGATCGTTCACACAGATGTATGTAGTCCAATGTCAACCAAAGCAAGTGGAGGTTATGAGTAATTTTATTGATGATTACTCAAGGTACGGTTACATTTTCCTTATGAAGCATGAATCTGAGACCTTTGAGAAATTCTAAGAATTTAAGGCTCAAACAGAGAATCATATGGAAAAACGTATCAAGTCTCTACGATCTTGATCGTGGAGGCGAATACCTCAGCGATGAGTTTTTGAACTACTTATCTGATGAAGGGATTGTATCCCAGCTCACTGCACCCGGAACCCCTCAATAAAACGGGGTTGCAGAGCGAAGAAACATAATTCTTTTGGAAATGGTTAGATCAATGATGAGTTATGCGGATCTTCCCGAGTCGTTCTGGGGTCATACCTTGGAAACAGCGACTTACATTCTGAACTTGGTGCTATCCAAATGGGTTCCCAAAACTCCCAAATAATTGTGGACCGGGCGCAAGCCTAGTATGAGACACATGAGAATTTGGGGTGTCCGGCCTACGAGTTGGACAAGGAAGCCGATAAAATTGGATCCTCGATCAGAATTAAGGTTGTTTGTAGGATACCCTGAGGGAACAAAAGGGTGTATGTTCGATAGTCCCGAAGATCAAAAGGTGGTCATTAGCACCCACTTTAGATTTTTGGAAGAAGACTATATGAACCAAAGAAAACCCAGAAGTGAGATTACCTTAAATGAGCTTAGAGGGCAAACCTCAGTGCCAACTGTACTAGATGATATACCAAATGATACGTTTTCACAACCGGAGCCTCGTCATAGTGGGAGGGTTGTTAGACAGCCCGAGAGATTCATGGGAATAGGAGAGTCCTCGGACTTGATTCCCAGACAAGACGAATCAGACCCATAGATATTAGACGAGGCACTCCAAGATAAGGATGCAGATTCTTAGCAAACAGCAATGAAAGCCGAAATGGGTTCTTTGTTTTATAATAGAGTGTGGGAGCTAGTCGAACCACTTAATGGGGTCAAACCCATTGGATGCAAGTGGGTATATAAGAGGAAAATAGGACCGGACGGGAAGGTTGAAACCTTTAAAGCAAGACTAGTGGCGAAAGGTTATACTCAGAAAGAAGGGATCGATTATGAGGAAACTTTTTCGCCCGTAGCCATGCTTAAGTCCATCCGTATTCTCTTATCGATTGCTGCGCATTTCGACTTTGAAATCTGGCAAATGCATGTCAAGACAGCTTTCCTTAACGGAAGTCTTGATGAAGAGATCTATATGCAACAACCCCAAGGTTTCATTGAAACAGGCCAAGAACATCTTGTTTGTAAGCTCAAGAAGTCCATTTACGGACTCAAACAGGTATCCAGAGCTTGGAACCAATGTTTTGATCATGTTATAAAGTCTTATGGGTTTGATCAAAACGAGTTTGAAAGTTGTGTGTATAAAAAGCGTGTCGGAATTGCATTGGTATTCTTAGTACTATACGTAGACGACATTCTAATCATCGGGAACGATGTGAAGGTGTTATCAGACGTAAGGGCATGGTTTTCAAAACAGTTTGATATGAAAGACTTAGGGAAAGCCGGACACATCCTTGGGATCAAGATCACTCGAGATCGCAAGAAAAGGATGATCGGGTTATCGCAAGTTTCATACATAGACACTGTCTTGAAACGCTTCAGCATGCAAGATTCCAAGAAAGGATTCGTACCTTTCAGACTTGGAATCCATCTATCCAAGAAAATGTCCCCTAAGATGCAAAAGAAGATAGATGGCATGAAAGGCATTCCTTGTGCTTCGGCTGTCGGAAACCTTATGTATGCAATGCTGTATACAAGATCGGATATCTGCTTTGCCGTAGGCATGGTAGCAAGATATCAAAGTAACCTGATAGAATGTTGATTTATTAGTCAGATACTCCAATCCCCATCGGCTACACGGACTCGGATTTCCAATCAGACTTAGATTCTAGTAATTATCTGCCTCAGTTAGTGTGTTTCCATTTGGGAAGTATAGCCATCAAATGGACAAGTGTGAAGCAGAAATGCATCACTGACTCAACCATGGAAGTCGGGTAAGTAGCTGCTTGTGAAGCAGTGAAAGAACCGATTGGGCTCTAGATATTCTTAGTGGACTTGGATGGTGTTCTGAATTTGTCTAGCAATATCTGCTAGGGGCAGTTGCAAATTCCAGAGAACCAAGAGTCCACGAGTCAAACAAACACATTAAAGGAAAGACATCTTATACGAGAGCGTCTGAGGACAGCCTAGCAGATCCATTCACAAAGCGTCTGCCTCGGAATACATTCGAGAGACATGTGAGTGGAATGGGTGTCAAGACCGTTGCCAATCTGCTTTGAGTATAAGTGGGAGAAATTATTAGGTTCGTGTAGGTGACATTAGATGTCACGGACTACGCGAGACATGTTGTAGTATACTTAAAAGCAGACTTTGAGTATAAGTGGGAGATTGTTGGGATTATACTGAAAAGTATGCTTTTTACTTTGTATAATCGAAACTGAATTTTAAGACTTATTTACTGAAATAAATTGTTTATCACTGATGCTTTAAATATGATTGAATGTTACATATATTTACTGCATAACTGTTCAATAATTCGTACGTGTTACATTGTAGTTAATTTAGTGATACCAGATCACGGAAGATTAAATTAACAGTCCCTTGTAACTAAAAGTACGCCATTCACGACCTAGATGGGAATGAACAACCCATCACGAAAGGTTGAGGTGTAAGGCTCGGGATTGGTTTGTCTTGACCAAGAGATTACACTAGTGCATGATGATCTTGTTGAATAGGACCTACATGAGGATAAATTCTTGAGGCCCGAACAAGGAAGAATTAGACCTCGATGGTTCATTATTTCCTAACCTTCGTCCCTTAAATAGGATCACGTGGGATTGGTAACTATTGCTTTGACTTATCATGGGTAGCGAATCAAAGAGATTCAATACTTTTTATCTTGGGCAATATTATTGGTCACATGTGATTGCTAAGATTTAATACGAAAAGAATCGTGGTGCAAAATGCACGCTTGCTTGATTTGCCCCTTGGGAGGTTCATAAGCTTTATCATACCAAATCTTGCAAGTGGAATTAGTTTCCCAGATGGATAATAATGTTGAACCGTTCCTCGACCAAGGACAAAAGATGTTAATTAATGGAAAGCTATTTCAAAGGATTGAATTAATTAATGGGCTAGATAATCTTAAACACGGAAATAATGACCAGGAGCCATATTGATCGTAATATGGGTTAAGATGGATAGTCTTGATATTAATTATGTAGTGGGATTAATTAATATTTATGGGCTTGAATTATATTGTGGCTCAATATTAGATATTCAAGGTCCATTAGAAGGTCCAATCTTAATTCTCCTAAAGGCCCCCTGAGTAGCCCAACAAATAGTCCATTAACTGAAAAGGTGATTAAAATAAAATAAATATTGTTGCTTAATTTTTCCTAATTATTTCGAAATTTATGGATAAAAGAGGGAGAAAGATTTTCTTTGAATTTTGTTATGGAATGAAGATATGTATTCTTGGAATACAAGATTATCTCATTAAATTCAAGAAATCTCCCACTTGGTTATTCATGAGGAAATTTTCGAAAATTTTGAATATAATGGGCAAGAAAGATTTTCTTGATTTTCTTGAAAAGACATTATGGAAGATACATATTTCTTGAAATACAAGAATATCTCATAAATTCAAGAAGATCCAAATCTTGGATTCTTGCTTCATTTTTTCAAAATTTATCCATAATTGAGGAGGTGGAATTTTTGTGGAATATTTTAATTATGGGAAAAAGAATATAGAAGATATATTCAAGATTTCTTGGTGATTAAGAAAAGTCTTTTCCCACATTGATTTTTCACTAAAAATTTCGACCACCCCTCTCCTATAAATAGGGGATGATTGTTTCATTCCCAAGTACAATTCCATGTGCTGGAAAAATTAGCAAATCCACAATGGTGGTGCAACAAGGTTTATTTTTTCATTTTGTTAATTGTTCGACAAGTGTCCTTCCATCGGATAGTTGAGCAAGGGCTAAGGGAATACTTGGGAAGTCCTTTTGGTTAGTCTTTTATATGCATGATATGTTGTTGCAATTAATATTTGAATTAATATAGGATTAATTCATGCTAGTAATAATTAATGAATTAAATTTGTATTTAAATATTCACCCCGAATAGATCTGTTCAACTCATTCCCCAACACCCATCTCGTTGCCCTGCGTATTTTCAGTTGGAGTCTGGCTTTCACCTTCATGCTCCTCGTTCACCCTTGTAGACATATCATCTTCATCGTTATCCGGATTATCACCATTCGGAGGAGGAGTGGCTGCATTGAAAAAGTCAGAAGCTCCCTCACCCGTGGCCCTTGAGACTCCAAATATCTCACACCAATCAGCATACAAGGGCCACAACTTATGCTTCATCAATCCAGCATTAGGGTCCTTCTACAAATTATAAAAAAAAAACCATTAACAACTCAAATATTATTATGACATCATATAGAAACAATAGCAGTTCATAACATCAACACTTAAACCTTACTGTTGTGCATTAATGACTTAATGAACATTTACATGCACATTTGACACCAATACAACATCAATATGTTATTGTTTCCAGTTCTTTTAACAACAGTAAATCTGGTATTTTAAAATCAGTTTCCATCACATTTTAACAGCAGTAATTCAACAATTTTAAAATCATTTTCCAACACTTTTCAACAATAGTAAATCAGCAAGTTTCAAATCATTTTCCAACACTTTTCAACAGCAGTAATTCAGCAAGTTTAACATTATATTTTCCATTCAAATCCCACAATATAATTCAATTTGATCTGAAATTTCCAATAACTATTTCCAAAACATTTCTAAGGTCCAAAACAACAATAGCTTACACCATATAACTCCTTATAAAAAAACCGCCATTTAAGTACACTATAGATTACACCATTTAAGTACTAAAACATAAATAAATTCCAAAAAACAGCATAAATATGAAATTACCTTAACAATTTCAACCCACTGCTCATTAGTTGCTTCAATCATGTTGGTGCTCGAATCCAACCCAACTCCAGTCCTCGACAGCATCTGAAAGATGGTATGGTAGTTCTTTTTCCATACAGTTATACGTGATGTGATATGTGGCTCAGCCTTGATATCAGTAGTTGGAAATACCTCTTTCATGTTGTTGGCCAACACTTGAAGATACCCACTCCGAAACCCATTCTCGGATTTCCATCCTTCTCTCACAATTTTCTTCATTGCTTCTGCAAGAACCTTCTCCTCCCGGAAACTCCATCCCCTCCTACCCTTATCAACCCTCGAGCGAATGGGACCCCCACCACCATCTGCATCCCCTCCTTCCATATTATCTACAGTATTGAAAAAAAAATATAGTCAAATTTAAAGTAAATCAATGTATAAGCTGCTGAGCCTACACATGTGCACACTTATACTTTGGATGATAAATAGCAGTTAACAAAACATTCATTCAACAAGTTCATAATTCAACTTAAACATACCAACACCCATCAACAAAAATTCCAGAATCTAAAAACATAGTTTGGAGTTTTGAAGTTTTTAAAAAGATAGACATCAGAGGAATTTGTTCAACTACAAAGACTAATAATAACACAAATCACACTGCGCCCCTCTAGTTCGGATACATTTGATGGGCTAGATTTTCCCTCCAATTTGTCCAAGCTTGGGAAGAATTAATCGAGTCTATGAATGGTCCTTCTTCATTTTCCTCATTGTTCAGCTCCACCTCCTCATCATTAAACAACAACGGATCATCTGGCATTTCATTACGGATGAAATTATGGAGCAAGGCACAAGCGAGTATCATCTTGTTTTGTACAGGGACGGGATAAAAGCTAGGGCTTCTCAATACAGCCCATCGTTTCTTCAGTAAACCGAAAGTGATTTCTATGACATTACGAGCCTTGGCGTGGTTCATGTTATAATACTCCTTGTAGTTCTGCGGAGTCGACGGACCATTTCCCCATTCATTCAAATGGTATCTGACCATCTTGTACGGGGTCAAGAAGCCTTCTTCATTTGTATATCCATTGTCACATAGATAGAACTTACCTATTAGAGAAAAACATGTAAGAACACAAATTAAGAAATACTCATGCTATTATGATCTAATGTACTACATGGAGATACATTGGGTGAGGTTACCTTGAGGGACTTTCAAACCATTCGGCCTAGTGACTGCATCTCTAAGGACACGTGCATCAGCTGCAGATCCTTCCCAGCCAGTTAACATGTAGATGAACCTCATATTTCTATCACAAGTTGTAAGAACATTAATAGATAGGCTGCCCTTCCTGGTTCGGTACCTAGGTTTATCACAATCTGAAACAGTAACATCAATGTAGGTGTCATCCAAGGCCCCCAAGCAAACCAAGTAAAACCGACATACCAACACACAATTGAGACTTGAGTTAGTAACTATAAAGTAGATATAAGATGTGAGAGCATATCAAATAATAACAATAATACCTTGAAATGTCTCCATTGAGGGTGAGTGCAGTCTTCTTCAACTGGTGTAGGAGTAGCTAGTAGAATTTCATGAAGTCGTAGTACAACATTCAACACTTTGTGAAAGTGCTTACTTATAGTTTGACCACTACGCTTGAAATTAAATCTCACACACCTTACCTTCGAGTGATGGGATAACACACTCCAGAAGTACACAACTTGTTCTGCTACCAGCACGTATTTACTATCGACTAACCCCCCAGAATGTCTTAAAAGACAACACAAACGATTAAAGGTTGGACAATTCATTCTTAAATTATCAAAACAATTTGTGCCACTTAAACCAACTAGGTCATTCGTGTGAGAAATCTGTTTTGGGATGTTATCAGCCATCCTATATCTAATCAAGCGCCTTAAATTAGTACCTCCTAGAGCTCTATACCGCGTATACATCATTGCCATCATAAATATAATTTGGAAAACAATTTCCTCCAACACAAGAACAATCTCAGCCTTTCTTCTGCATAGACGTGCCATTGATACTGCACCATAGTATTGTTGGTAAGACATAACACAAGGTTTGGTAAAATTATTACACAAGTAATAATTTTTCTGTTTTCAGTACACCTTGCATTTAAAAGTCACATCACTAACACAATAATCATATTACACACACAAGTTTTTCAACACACATGGAAAATACAACAACTGAAATGTCAAGCTCAAACTAAATGTGAGGTCATAAAGCATAAACCCTGATGTGAAGATACTTATTTCCTGATTCAAGTAAAAATTGGATTTGAAAATCTCATGACTAACATAAAAATCAAATTAAACATTGAAAAGTTTAAAAATACATGGCAAATACAACAGATGGAATGTGAAGCTCAAAATAAATGTGAGTTCAGAAAGCATAAATCATGATTGCAATGTGAAAGTCTGAGCACAAACACAAAAAGATTGAAAGTGTGCAAGGGTCATGTATATTTCTTCAAATAATTTGCTGAAAGTCTCAAACCATATTCATATTTCCAGTACTTATTTGCTGAAAATTAAAACACACACAACAAGCAATTTCCAATTCACAAAAAAACTAACATCTAACAATGACACCAGAGGATACGAAAAGACCAGATCGAAAGACCTAGTAAAAATCAAACTATATCGATATGTGTTTTCAAATAAGGAATTAAAATTGCAGATTTGAAACCATCTTCCAATACTTATACATACAGTCTCTCCACAAACAAATATATACTACATACAACACATGCCCTTTATAAATTTCTCCGTTCAAATCTACGAATTGTATTAACGAGAACGGACCAACATTCAACCATCTTAAAACAGAAGGACTAAGCAAACTCGTACCTTTCGCAGTCTTGAAACTTCGAGCAGTGTCCCACCAGATCTATTATAACACCCTACGTCGCACACTGTAGCAAATGGAAAAAACAAAGACAATGATTAGCACAACCGTAGGATTGATGAGAACAAACAAATTATTGAAAA